>CM076582.1:618212611-618384371 GCA_034641835.2 Pinus albicaulis
AGGCCATCATGCCCATATAATACATTGTTCCTAGCCTATGCATTGCAGCATTCACAAATATGGTAGACTCCGATATCATAGAAGAACGCCTGGCACAACTGGTAGCATTGGAAGAAGATCAATTTATTGCTCAGTTTCAACAGCAGGTACAAAAAGCTAGAGATAAAGCCTAGCATGATTGACACATTCACCAGAAGACATTTGTCGCGGGTGATCTTGTCTTGTTATACGACAGCCAATTTGCGAAACATCCTGGAAAATTCTGACAGCACTGGCTTGGTCACTACATAGTTCAGAAGGTTACGAATGGCAGAGCAGTCGAGTTAGCTACCCTGCGCGGTGACCTCCTCCCTAGCTTTGTCAATGGAGGTTGACTCAAACCATACTGGGCTACAAATCATGGGGTCACAAAAGTGCAGTGACTCAGGATGAGTCACAAGATTGTGTTGGGGGACTGTTGGAACGGGGTCTCCTAACAAGCTACGAAACTGGTCCATTTTGGTTATTTTTTATTATATTTAGTATAGCATAGGGGTTTTGGGTGGGTCAAAGCCCCAAACACATTTTAATGGGTTAAAGGGTAAACTAGGGGTCTGAAAACCATGGGTTGTGGACCATAGGAATGTTAAAGCTATATTATTATAAATAGAGAGGCATTTCAGATTGTAAGAGGTAGGATTTGATGAGCTATTAATGCGATCCGTTGTGTAAGTGATCTATTGGGGTTTTTGGGGAACAAACTGTTGCTGGATGTGTGCGTAGAGATCCTAGTCCAGCTGTGTGCAAACCTTGCTGCTATGTGCGTAGGTTGGGAAGGGAATTGTAAGTAAAGGTTGATCAATGAATGAATACACAAGATTATTAGATCTGAATCTGTGAGTACTATTGAATGAATTGCTGGTCATTATTGTGTTATGCATTTTCTGTCTTTGCGCTGCAAAGGTCTGAATATTGAATGATTGGATCTGTTTCACTCTGGTTATATCATGCTGCGAAAGTCTATGTATTGAATTGGATCTAGATCTATTCAGTTTTGGTTATGTAACATTGTGTTGATGTTATGAAAAGCATATAATTGTAGATCTAGTGCACGTGGATTCAATTGGATACATATTTAACCCTACGCAGAGACAAGGTAATCTGAATAGAATGCAACACCTGCTTGCCTTACCCTTCCTTTCTCAGGGTGTGGAAACCTGGTTCAAGCACCCACCCATAATACTTCGGGTGAGACTGTGACCTACGCGAGTGGGTCACTTTCCAAAGGGCCAGTAGTATAGGGGTTTGCTGGCAAACCTTGCACACTGAACCTGGGTCAGGACCCCTCAAGCCAACACTGATGCTACTAATGATCTTCCAAGGTTTCTTAAGGAGATAAGGTCGGCTATAATTGCACAGGGACAATGAACTGAGGACTGAAAATTTGTAATAGGTCTGCAAGGCTGCTTCCATTATCCACCTAATGAGACTTTATTTTAAGAAAATATGAATGATACAGAAACCGGGGAGGATAGTGACAATAAGTTTATTCTCTACAGAGGTCACAAATCTGAAGACTAGTTCTAAATGTAGTATTCTCCCACATATATGTTGTTGCTACAAGAATACATAAGAATCAAAACTGAAATGCACAAGTCCTGTAATAATTCCACATATATGAGATCTCCTTCATATTTTCTTGTGTTTATCTACTTTATGATGGCTGCTAAATGACCTTCCTAGCAAGCCAAAGATATTTTGGGATGTCAATTGAAACAAAAAGTATAATCATTCCTTGGTTCATCAATGAATGAGGCCAGATGGATTTCTTTTAGTGGGATTTCCTTCTCTTCACTAAATATTTGAAGAATGAAGATGAAAACACGATAGAACCTTCACCATCTTCAAGACCCTTTTCTCCCATATGGAAACTGATCTCTGCCTCCTCAAGTTTCATTAATAAAAATATCAACTGAACATTGGGGAATGGTACTCGAATCAAAATTGAAACTGAATCTATAATGAACCACCCCCCACTTCAAGAATCTACAAAACTGAGGCCTCTTAACCTTCATCTATCTAGTCTTAAGGTCTATTTTTTGGGTCATATATCCAAGTCAAAGGACTCTAGATTGTGGTCTGACTGGTCGTTAGAAAATATTCTTATCAACATCACATGGCTTATGGATAAACAAAATGAAATTTTGAGAGGATGTGCTCCTTGGTACTGTGATGCAGATGAAAAACTGGGCTGGAAATCCCATGTATATACTGTCAAGGAAACTTATGAAGATCTTATTTTCTCTGTGAAAATACCCCCTAATTCCTAACTATGGAGATTTAGTTGTATCTAAATAGTGCCATCCCTAAAGTCAACATCATTTTTTGGCTTCTCAGTCACAATTTTTTTTTTTATTTATGAAAACCTTAAAAAAAGAGGTAACCAAGGTCCCTTGTGGTGCTACCTCTTCAATTCTAGTGAGGAATCAAACTCCCATATTTTCCTATGTTCCTCTTAAAATGCTAAAATAATACCCAAACCTTTGTCTTCATTGCCAAGAGACTCATCTAAGGGTGATACAATGATCCTTTTTCCTTCATTACTATCTTTAAGACGTTACATCTTTGGGAGAGTGAATGAGGAACACCAAAAATAATGCAAAGACCAAAGAATTTGAGAACATAATCCAAAGTATTCTGAAATGCCTCAATTAGTGACAACGTTAGCAAAGGTATCTTCAGTTTGAAAAGTTTACTGAATATTGATTACATTAGATTGAAGGCTTTATATTGTTTTTCTCCGAAATTTTTGTTTGAAGTTAAATTTCTTTTACCAATAGTATCGTAGAGTATATGAGAATCAAATGTAGGACTGATTGAAAAAGTATGTATTAAGACTTGTATTAAATTTTCTGTGATGTTGTTATGGCTGATCTTAGGATGCCTTGATGGAAAAAATTCATTTGTGCAAAAATGTATCATCAAAGGACTATGCCAATGTTCTGGAAATACATGCATTATATGAAGTTATGAAGGGTTCCTTAAAGAAAACATTAAGGACATCATTTATAAAGAGTCCCTTCACCTACTTATACAAAACAATTTCAATGATGAAATCATCAAGTGATATATTATCTTCAACAATGCTTGGGCAGTGTTAGATGCATCTACTGATTTGAAGCACACAAGCCATATTGGTATTGGAAGAAGCAATGAAATGGATCAAGTTCATTCAATTTACTAAAGAATGGGTAACCTGTGTAGGAAATTTCCTCTAATATGAAATACTGCCCTGAAGTTGCAAAGTTTGTAAAGCCATATACCCTATACTGCAGTGATATGTCTTGCATTGCACTATTGTGAGTATGATTGTATTGAGTGAGATATGATGAAAAATGATTATTTGAAGTGTCTAGAATTATGGCTAATCCATAGCTAAAGGAATCATCTCTAAAAATATATCTTGGGTAATTGCAAAAGAAGACATTCAAGTATTTCACTAATATAAGGGATGAAATTATTATACCTGTGCCAAGAATATTTGGTGATATATATTGAATTGAAGTTTTGGGGACCTATGTTCCCCTTGGAAATGTTTCATTACATTTTAGAATGCAGGATGTTGTCTTGATGCCATGAACCTTCAAAGATTCCTTAGAGTACGACCACCTCTTACTTGTGAGCTTAATTTCTAGAGTACGACCAACTCTTACTCATTGTACAAACCCAACATCATTTATGGCTCCCTTTTGGTCAATATTTCAGCTTTCCCAGAAATATACATCAGGCTACAGTATGGAAATATTGACCTAATGAGACTCTTATTACTGTTGGTGTGAAATATCCCTTGAGTTTATCTTGGAGCATGTAAAAAGTACTAGGTGGATCTTCTAGAGTTAGAAGTGGGAAACCTTAGTCATCATCCATATGCTGAGTGAAAAGGCACTAATATCATATCTTTCTTTCAATCTTATTTTCTTAAACAAACTGCAAACCATTTTGCGGGATTTTTTGTGCATATCAACTTGTCTTTCGCATAGAAAGAAGGTAATTTTGGTATCTTGGAGGCCTTATGCTAACATTCCTGAAAAAAATATGTGAATGGAGGCCTTATGGATCCTTGTTAATTCTTTGATTGATAATCCGGCATTTGAATCCCAAACCAAGGAAACACTGACAACTCGTCAGAACAACTTTGGTTCAAAGTGTGAACTCTCTCAAGAGTTTTTGAAGAAAGTTGCTAAATGTGGAGTTTTTGAGAACATATTATCATGGGCAGACTTCAAACAGAGCAAGGATATTAATAAAACTGATGGAACCAAGAGAAAAAGGTTAACTGGTATCACCAAGCTTGATGATGCAAATGATGCAGGAAGAAAGAATTCTGAGAAATGCACTCTGATTTTAGCTGAGGGAGATTCAGCCAAGGCCCTTGCGATGGTAGGGTTGGATGCTGTTGGTCGAAATCATTATGGTGTGTTTCCCCTTAGAGGTAAGTTGCTGAATGTAAGGGAAGCCATCCATAAACAGATAATGTAAAATGATGAGATTCAACATATCAAGCAAATCCTTGGTATGCAGCATGGAAAGGAATATGGCAGTGTCAAATCTCTAAGATATGGTTATCTTATGATTATGACATATCAGGATCATGATGTTTCACACATAAAAGGATTTCTGATCAACTTCATACACTCTTTCTGGCCATATCTACTCGAGATTCCTTCATTTATTGTTGAATTCATTACTCCTATTTTCAAGGCAACCCATAAAAATGGACAGGTATTGTCTTTCTATACCATGCTTGAGTATGAATCATGGAGAGAATATCTGGGTGGATCAGCATCAACATCAATTAATAAGCTTAGACTAATTTGTGTAATAGCTTGAATATGGTTAAGATATAGCTTAGAGAGTGTTGAATAGGGAAACATAGACTGCTACAGAGATCAAATTCATATGGTCATGATAAAGGTAGAGATCTTTCACTATGGCATGTGTAATGGTTCACTCATATCAATGCTAAGCTTAACCAATCATACAAGATCAACTATTATATAAACATTAGCAATCAAACTTTGTTTCTACTTAAGGTTTATAAGATACACATGTTGGCATAGAGCTAGTAGGGCTATGTACTTATTACTATGATTCTGGTCAGTGTTAATAAGGTATGAAATGAATAGGGAAACATAGATCATTACGTCATAACAAAGAGCTTAGCTTGAATATGGAGTTCCTGGTCACTGTAATCTAATCCCTGTATTAAGGATATCATGTTTATAAAAATATGTGTTATTCCATTACGTGTAGTTACATCAATAACAGCTTGGTCACTGATTCAATGGACTTGATTCATTAGTACTAATAACATAGTGAAATCAATAAGCTTATAGATTCAATAGAGCTTACTACTAGCTTAAGTAAGGTGATATAGTGATAGTTACTAAGCTTAAGATGGGAATCATAGGTACGATACGGTCTATTATACCAATATTCTTTTAGTTCCATATAACTGTTATCATTGTAACTAATACATGGGAATCATAGAAGAGATATAAGGGTGAATACGTTACTCAGCTTAAGCTAATCCAACTCTTTTCACTAATCAAAGCTGGAAAGAGCGTATTCAATGATATTGAGCTAGAACAAGAACAAGCATATCTCAGTATTGAGCTTACTTTACACCTATGTCCACATTAGCTATTGAAATACAAGATTATTTATTAGGTAGAATATTGTATGCTATTAATCTATCCTTAACCTATATGATGAATATGGACATTTTAGTATACACTAGAGTAACACTGAAACATACTTTTTATAAAAGACCAATATGAGATAATGTAGATTAGGGAAACACTATCCTCATATAAACTATACAAGCTTATGGATCCCGATATGATCTGAGCCTATACTATGATATGTATATTTTTTATCACTTTATTATGATATATTGATTGGCCTAGGATTAAGGGACATTTCAACATCCCGGAGCACTGGAAATTACACCATTGGCTTGGAACCTTAGTACAAGGGTTTTAAGGGTACAATTGAACGAACAACTATAAAGGATAATTGTGTGTCTTACATGATTAGTGGCATCATAGAAGAAATTAATGAGACAACAATAAGAATTATAGAGTTTCCTGTTCGCAAGTGGACTCAGGATTACAAGGAATTTCTGGAGGCATTGATGACTGGGAATGATAAGATTAAAGAACCATTCATAAGGGAATACAAGGAATACAATATTGATACCAGGGTCCATTTAGAGGTGTCATTGTCTAAAGAGAATATGAATATTTCACTTCAAGACGGCCTTCTAAGGAAATTCAAACTGACTACTACAATCAGTACAAGTAACATGCATCTTTTTGGCTCGAAGGGAATCAATCATAAATATGAGACCTTTGAGAAAGTTTTGGAGCACTTCTATCATATCCATCTTGAATTATATGAAAAGAGAAAGAAATTCCAATTGGACAACCTTCAGCTTGATTTGCTGAAATTGGACAATAAATTCATATTCATGCTGGGAGTTGTAAATGGAGAAATCATAGTGAACAACAAGAAACATGCAGAGTTGCTAACAATCAAATAGATGAAAAAACACATACAAAAAACCAGATAATAATCATGAACAATCTTAATATTGAATTATGAATTGTAAAGGAACTTACAAAATGTGACACTACGAACCTGGTCAAGCGCACAAGCAAAAATATCCTATACATGACCCTGGTTGACAAGTTGTATTGCTCATGATGCAAGAGGATTTGTACCTGCGCTGCCAAGTCATTCAAAATCCATAGTTATCTATACAATAAATACAAGTAATTGATGTAGTATTTTTTACTCTAAGATGAATTCTTATGATAATTTTAGAACATATGTTGAAAATGTCAAAACATACCTGAATAAACTCCTCTTCATTTCAAGAACAATTTATTGGAGTCGCCTGAACTTGGAATAAGCCTCCCACGATCTGAAAGAGTAGCAACTAAGTCAATAGTGACTTTTTTGTTGCTACGTTGGATCAAGGGAGGTTTGCTCCAATAAATTATTCTCTACTAAACAGGGCCAACCATGTGAAGGTGGAAGCTCTTATGGCCCCTCCCCCCTCACATCACTCTCAATTCCCCGATACCCAATCTATATTTCATTTTTTACTTTCATGAGCCGAAAAAAAATTCAATAACTAATAAAAAAGAAATGCAACAAAAAGTACGCAAGAAAACATTGAAAGTGCTTGACATAAAAATAGTATGATAAATGATTTTTTAATATAACGCAAAAAAGGTTCCAAGTATGGTAACATTTGTCTTATAATAATACAATATTTTACATTATCAAATTTTCTTTTTCTTATTCCTACTTCTAAAGCTCCTAACTATATCATCAACATCATTGTGCTCTACTTCTGTTTCATGCCTTTCTTGCAGAGCCGACCTAGTTACGTACTCACGATGTCTGGTCTCATGCAGTGACGGGGCATCGCCTACAAAAACAGATAATATTAAATTTTAATTTTCATATCATTGAACTAGTTCGGTAATATTAATAAAAAAACATTGCAAGGAGATTATTTACCTAGTGCACCAGTTGTCACCGTTGGAACCGTTGCCTTGTCTTCCTATTTGGTGGTAAGATCATCAAGTACAACATTCTCTGTCATTTAAACAAAAAATGTTATAAGGAGAATCATCAAGGTATAATTAGAAAAAATTATAAATGGAAATTAATTACCATCATGGCCCTCACTGATAGTAGCATTGTCGGCCTGGTCCCCACTACAATGATCAGGTTGCACGTGAGGACCATGTACTTTTGGAAATATTTTGCTCTTAACGCACTGCTTTACAAATGGGTTATTTGGCTCGTTGAAAGTGTTGCTCCCTGATTTAAATAAAGTTTTTAGACATTAAATTTATGGATGAAAAAAAAATATTGAAAGGTTAACGTTTTACCTTATCAGGACTTTTGGATCTTGGGACCTGTCACAAGATTCTACAATGTTCAACTACGGCTTGATAGCCGGAATGGAAAGCGATCTCTCTGTCTTCTTCTATGGTTTCCGTTCCAAATTCATCACCCTACATTACATATGATTTTGTATTTTTAATGTTATTTGATGGAATTACAAAATTTTTGGAAGAAGATACAATTAATTATAAGATGTTTAGCTTCTTACAATTCTTGTGGTCAATTTCAAGTAGGCGCCCTGGCCTAGCTTGTGATGGCCCTTTTTTTCAATCCTAAATTTGGTTGTCTTCGAGGTGTCAGGAAACCTATCATAAAAATCTTGAAGTAAGATATGACGTAGCACACTTTTATTTTAGACATAGAGAAAATTAAAGCTATTGAATTAAAGTTGTAATTTACCTTGCGGGTCCAGTCAGCATTTTTCCTTCTTTCTTGGCCCTTTTCTCTTTTCCGTCATCGATGAGTGCTCTCCACTCCCTCTCTGGAATTGTGAGAGGATGCTCGTATCTAGATTTAATTTTCAATTGCGTCCTATAGGTGTCCCTGGTATATTTCAAATATTTTTCAACTACCCGAGCCACCGTTGTTCTATCAAATGTGTCCACCCCAAAAAGGGCTTCTAGATAATCTAGAAGTTCTTTTTTCAGGTTGGAATTCTGTGAATTCCACCTTGTGCGTATGGTCGGGCCAAAAATTATCAACGCCTTCCTCTCCAAAAACCTGTAGAACTCATTGTTTCCTACACATAAAAAATATATTATCATTAATTTAAAAATAAAAATAATGATAAAATATGTTTTAGATAGAGTACATGAAATAGTTAAAATATTAAAACTTACCTGGGAGTTGTACGTGCTTTATAGGGACACCTTCATCGTTCACCAAAAACGTGCCATCAGTGGTCCTCATGGAACTGACACTTGTAGCTCCAGGAAACACAATAATATAGTTGGCCATATCAGCCTCATCACTGCCAACACGTTCATCGATTGGCTGGGTTTCTTCTTGGGCAGGGTGCGTTTCTTGGCTACCACTTAAAGACGTAGAAGGTGTATGAGAGGGTCGCTCGGCAATCTCTTGCCCTTGTGTCCCACTACCACCAACACCGGGTGTAGCTGATGTCAGATAACGCTACATACAAAAGAATTTTTTTGTTAGTTTAGTTAATGTAAAAATTAAAAATCAAACTATCACAATTCATCTCATGCAGAACAAAGAAAATATCCTTTTGATTTTTTATTATTACCTTATATGTTTCTAGCTGGGTCATAATTTCTGTTATCCTCATTGCTATTTCAGGTGTTGGAGGCGAAGCATCTAACAAATGCTCAAATTCCAACTTTGCTTTTTGTGCCTTTTTTCGCAGCAACAGGAATGGACATGGGGATGAAGAAAGCTGTTCCTCGTAGAGGGAATCATCAGGCGTACCATGGCAAGGTGTCTGCATATTTGAAAAAAATTAATATTATTTCAATTATGTAAATAACTAAAATACTTGAAGATAGAGCAATGCTGGCACTTTACATGTTCTTCCGCTGGTCCCTTTCTGCGATCATCCTGTCTCGGGTTTGTTCCTGTACTGCCCTGATCAGTCTGCCACATTGCAATAAAATTAGAAATGTGAAAACTTGAAAACAATATCTAACTTGAAAACACAAAATGAAAACTGAAATAATTTCTAAATTTACCTTTCTAATACATAAACTTTGTGCATTAAAGAGGCCCTGGAGTGGTTGAGTATAATTAAAAGTAAGGGTTGTAAGCCAAATTTTTATACTTACACCTTGCTAGTAGACAATTTATGCAAAGTAGGTAGATTAGATGAGGCTAAAGAGATTTTCAGTGAAGCTTTAATGAGCGGAATAAAGCTAACTGTAGTGACTATAATGAACTGGTCAATGGATATTGCAAGGGAGGGAAATTGGATGAAGATTTCCTTCTCCTCGAAGAAATGAATGAGAATGACTGCATGCCTGACATAATTACATACAATACCATAATTTATGGGATAATAGAAGAGCACAAGATCTTATAGGCTTTGAAGTTGCATGATCAATGGCATATATCTATTTGGGGTGCTTATTTGGCTTTTGAACTATGATCCTGGTAATTACATTGACAAGACAATGTTGACATAGAATGTACTCTCTCATCCTCTGCTGAACATTTGATAATAATAAGGATAATTGATAATTGGTTTTCCCCATCTTGGGGTTTTCCCTTGCCTTGTGCCATATCTTTGTCTTCATTTGTCTTGGCTTGTCTTCTACTCTTACATTTAATGTTATTTCATTAGTTGCTGTCATATGGTGATGATTAAAGTAATATATTATGGTCTAATATATTTTTCAATGGGATAATGAAGTAACTATCTTAAGAAAATAACATGTTAAGACAAAATTTAACATGGTATCAGAGCCTGGCGAGGAAAAACCCAAGCTAGAAGGCACAATATTTGCAAAAAAATGAAACTCTTTGTGGCACAACCTATGCGGAAATATGAACACATCACACATGTGCATGAGAGTTGGAGCTACAATTTTGTTTGAGCAACTTGGATATATCTAGAACATCAGGTTATGTCCACTTGTAATATATCTACTGATGATGATTAGAAGTTCTATCAGCCTTCCTCAGAACAAGGTTTGAATGCATCTTGAGCCCTCCATCTCAGAACTATATCACAAGTCTAGTTGAAGATACCATTTCAGAAAATTGTGTGTTGATTTTGTGATGATTCTTTGTTGTCTTATCAAATGAATTTGAAGCACAGGTCGAAGTTCGGGAGATAACATAATATGGGTTTATCACTGCTTCTGGAAGCTTGTACTCAGCTCCACTGCTTATCCATTGGTCTATACTCTATACTGACCTTCACATTAGCCTCATTGCTAATCTTCCATGCCAACAAATTTTCTATTAAAGGGAATGCTATAGTCAGTACTTTCGATAATGTGGATGCATTGATGATTGACTTGTTTGGATTTCCAATCTAGTCTTCTGTTGAATTAGGCATCATAGTTGGAATTTCTCATGTCATTCTAAGGTCAAAATCTACAACAGTGATAACATTCAATGTGTTTTTTTTTCTTCTCTTTCTAGCTTTGTGACTGGAATGGGTTGTAGGTCCAATTGAATCTATATAAGTTTTCTTTCTATGGCTTTTGTTTTCTGACAAATTGAATAGGGTTTCGATCATTTTGAGGCCAAATTCTGAGACTATTATCGTAGATATATGTGGTGATCATTTTAGAATTGCACTAAATTTTATTCGATGATTCTTGAAGTTGCTTTCGAGGTTGAAAATCACTACGGTATGGATGATATATAGAGATGTAATCAAGGTTTCAGTATTGTTTCAATATTCACTGATGCATTGATCTACGTATTGCAATTGGACCTGGTCTATAAATGCAATCTATCTAGCAAAGCCTCATTAAATCTGAATGAGCGTGTTCACCATTTCTTTATCAAGAAAATCGTTGGAGCAAGATCTATTTTAGATGGAAAGACAAGGAATGGAAATATAATTGCAACTAGCTGGAAGAGATTTAAATCAAATGAATGAAAATGATATATCATTGTTAGTCAGTCATCAATTGATTAATCTGGAACCATTTTGAATAAATCAAGTATATGAAGTTTCCATGAAGCATAAATTAGGAGTTCTATCGATGTGGATATACCTGAGTATGTTTGTAACCTATACGAGTTTTTGGAAAAGTTATTGATGCGCTACACCTGTAACATATCATTTTGAATGTTGGCTTGAACTCACATTTCTCTCATGTTTATTTTTTCTACTGCTACTATGTCTTATTGTTGATGACAATCGAGTAAGGTTATTTCCCGGAAGAGAACCTTTGCAACAATACATGTTTCTATCCAATTGCATTGAAACCTTAGTCTATAAGACATTGTTGGAAATGAGAATTAATTGACAGATAAATTGGTCAACGTGATTGGAAGTTGTTTGATCTGATGTAATTGACCATTTGAAGCACTTCTATCAAGGCTTGCATAAGACTTGTAGTCATGAACAAAATTTTTCTACTTGGAGTCACATTGTTAAGTAAACGATAGTGTTGTGTACTATTATTAAATCTTGTGAAATTGATTTGAGAGCTTGATATATCTGTTGAAGCTTTCAACACTAAGATATTAGGCAAAGCCTCCATTATTGAGCAAGAATGTAAGACATAATGTTAATGTATAGAATTAATGACTTATATTGCAGAGACTAAAGCTACTTCATTGGGTCCATATGATGAACAGAAGTACAATCGTTGATTGTCAAAAGATCACTTTCACAAGGTGGAAGTATGCCAATTCCACTTATTCCTTACTGATGAGAGACTATGAAATTTCAGGTCAAATTAAGATGGAGGACAATTCAGATGTTCTGAACAACAAGTTCCAGGTCTCTAAATCCGGGTTGCATAAGAATCAAGGACATATTCATATTTGGAGTTGAATACTTAAGTATGGCCCATCAAGAAGCTGAAAGGTCCATGATATCCCTATATAGAGGAAAATTTTAAGGAAGTATTGAAGCAATCAAAATTTACAAGTGATAAAATTATTGTATGACATCTTAGGCTATTTTAAGAATTACAGTTGGATGTATCAAAGATATATTATCATGCTATTGGAGAGTGGAATCTCCACTGCTAAGATTGTATACAATATGACAGGATCAAATAGAATACAACATGCATGAGTTATGGTTACAGGTTAAGATATGATCAGGTAATGGTTAGAGTCTGTTCAAAGAATGTTAACTATAATTCACCAAGACCCTTTCCTAGATGGATTATATGTATATGCTGCAGTTGTAATTACTAATTAGCATGTCATGCCTCAATGAAAATATGTCTTGTTGAGGGACTTCATATCAAATCTGGTTTGACTCGGTATGATTAGTGATAAGCCTGTGGATGATTTATTATATATAACTTATAGCGTGAAAATATTACACTAAGACCATTCCGGTACTAAAATCTTACAATATAACCCGGATAACTGATTAAATCATTATGTAATAAATATTGATAATTAGGATTGGAATGATTGTTGAATAAAAGGTAATAGCCTAGCCTTTGGAGAAAGATTTGAAGACCTTTGGACAATGAAGCTCCTTTGAAGCTACCTTCAAACTTTGAATAAAATGAATAAGAGCCTAATGATTACATATTGAGTCTGAGAGGGAGTTGTCTATTGAACCCTCTTATCATATATAGAAAAATACATTCCTGCTTATGGAAGTTCATGATTGATTGATAAATTACCTTCAAAGTGGATGGATTTAATGATGAGCTTGTTGCCATATGGATGCTTTGCACTCTGGAAAGACAAGCTTAGGCTTGTGGTCTCCCTGAGTAAGATGGAGTAAGAAAAGTTAAGTATTTTCTGCAATATATATGCTAGGATCAAGGGATTTATAAGTGTTGCTAAAGATCCCTGCTAGTAGGTCTATTGAGGTTTCCATTGATGCTTCAGTCAGCAATATCATTAATTTTTAGAGAGAAGCCTGGTGACTTGTTCCTATTTTGGGATTTGTTGTCTCTTGAAATAACCCTTTACTAATACCATGGTTTGAAAAAGATACTTTATGATAAATTCCATCATTTTCAATACTGAAAAGGAGGGCAAAAAAATTAGAACATGAAAAATCATCATGATAGGATACCAAAAACTAGATAAGATTGGGGCATAATATCATGATAAATATAGCTCATGTCGAAATATTGTACAACATCACATTGAGACAAGCCTATATCACTACTAACCATCAAGGGAAATGGATCATGAGAAATGTCATCTTCTAAATTCCTTGATTTTCCAAAGACATAAATAGATGCCTCAAATTTATTACAAGATCTATACGAAATCGTCTCACCCCACAAATTTTTAGAAGTACTCTAAGAATGCACTGTTCAAATCCAGCTATCGACAAGTAAGAATTTGAAGCAGTATCTAGAAACTTTTCACCCATGACCCTTTGATCCATAGTAGGAAACTTAATATGAATTACAATATTGAGTTTGGAAATGTAATTGGAGTGATGTAGATTTTGTGCATTGAAAGGCACGTTCTGGATAATGCTTGTGACTGAATCAGACTATGGTGTTTTTAGCAAGTCTGTGTGACATTATGTTGAACAAAGTGGTCATATTATAATGTGTGATAATTGACTTAACGATTGAGTTTTTTTAATGATGTAGGCATTGGTAGTGTCTAAATATCAATCTGAAATATTTGAGTGGTAGGGCTTGATGTTTGTTATACTTCAAGAGAACTTAATTCAAGTCTCTGATTCAATGAAGGAAATAAATGGAAACTTGTATCTCGTTTTCCTTTTTATGCTCTAGCCTCTAAGTGACATCATCAACACATTCATATACACAACCTAAAGTTCAGTGGAAATTGTTGATGTTCGGTGGCATCTTTGTTATACTCCTAAGGTATAGACATCTTGATCACACCATCAAGCAGAGGGAGTAATTAATATTCTATATCAAATTTATAGAAAGGCATTAATCCTCTTTCAGTTTTGAAGGGGCAGTCTACTTGAAACATTTTATATCATAATTCATCCTTGAGACCTGTAACAGTATTATTGAATCATGCTAGCAGAGTTATCATCCTTTGAAAAGGATCTAGCATAGATGATTAGATCCATCATTATTTAAGGCAATCTAGAGGGAGTTCTTTTTTAAGTAGACAAAAGTCTAGAAAGAATATATGGGTTGCAATTTTTGAAAGTTTCCTCCTTTTTAAAGGACTGATTTATGACCCTTTGGATTAAAATCTTGCAGCAGTTCTTACAATCAAAAAGAAGAGAAGTACCCACCGAGGAAGCATTGATGGAGTGGACTAAACAATCTCTAATTTTGATTGATCATTGGGAAATTTGACTTTATGATCTTAAGATTAAGTCTGTAGAAGGAGATATTATATCCAATAATCTTTATAAGGAATATCATGTCAAAATACTTGATAAAATAAAAGTCATGACTATTGATCTAATGAATCTAAAAATGATTCCATATATCTCTGGTTTCCTGAGAAGTTGCATGAAAAATTTAAGCAAAGTAATATATGAAAGATGGTTCTGTAATTCAGAGAAGACCAAAGGATTTTTTTTTTTTTCTTGAAGGAAGATCCAGATCACCTATCAAGAGACTCTTTCTTCAGCCTCTTATCTATCATAGGAAGGTTGAAGTTATTGAGAAACTTTTTTATCATTTATGACGTGGTAAGGTTTCTCAAGCTCAACATGTTCTGATCTCATCTTCAAATCAGGTATGGTTTTGCATTCATATTATATGTCTCTACATTAGAAGCCGAGTTTCGTATGTAAGAAGTCATAGTCCTGGGCATCACTTAAGTGTACCAAATCCTAGGCCGAATCATATTTTAGAAGGTGCCATTTCCTCCATCAAATTCTAGGTATAATGATCACTAATTTATTTAGTATTTAAGCTCTAATTATCTTATCATCCCATTTTGAATCATCCAAGAGTAATCTCATTAAGAAAATACCTTTGAAATTTACAGTGAAGAACTGAGGCTAGCATGGAGAAAGAAGGAAAAGTTTCTCTATATTTTAGGGTGCTTACTTCTTGTAGGACTAAGCTGCAGGTGTGAGGAGAGGTTAATGGTACTTCTGTGTTTGTTTTATTGTAATTATTCCTCTATTCAGGTCCGTAGTGAATAGTAGCTTGTGGAGGAAGGTTACAGGGCATTGTAACATAACATTGAATTGTAATCATAACAGTGGCATATTCCACTCATTTATAAAGTATAATCGACATAAAGAGTTTCTTCAAACATTTTGCATGAAAAAAAAACACTACTATTGAAGAATGAAGAAACCACATTACCATTTTTCCATGTAGAAATTAAGTCAAGAGTTTCTTCAATGTCACCTTAGAAGATTAATGCTTCCTTTGACGTGGCCCTATCAGATTAATCCCTGCACTGATGCAACCCTTTCAAATCAATAGAGCGACATAGAGCGAGGTCTAGCTGCGTGGAAGGAGAATAGAGTGGGGTCTAGCTGTGGGGAAGGAGATAGATGCAGGTCTGGCTATCGGGGAAGGAGAATAGAGCGTGTGGGAAAGAAACTAAATTGTGAAATGTATGAGAAGCATAATAATCAGTGCAGGGAAGACCAGCGAACGCCCTTATGTAGTCAAAAATTTAAAATTCAATTTATTAAAGAATAAACGTATCTACCCCCAAAGTTAATTTTTCCTTAGTTTGGATTAAATTAGACATTAAACTCGTTATAATTAATGTTGGAGGATGATTAAAATTCTTAACTTTAATAGGTCAGCTCAATTATGAACATATAGATTATTATAAAATTTCTAGTGTTGCTTTCTTCCTTTTACCAAAGTGGGTGAAAGGAACATATCAATGTGGGTTAAAGGAACATATTACAATACTCTTGAAGGTACATGTATTAGGGAATACATTAATGTGACAGATTTGGTGGGTGCATACGTGAAGCCTTAGTTAATTTTCATCCTAGTGAAGTAGAGTTATATAATGTTAGCCCGAGAAAGGGTATGTAAGCTATAACTATAACATGAACTTAGGTGATTTGATATTGGTGCCCTCAATGGAAACGACCTGACCCGAATGGGTTTGGGCGAGCGCCCTCAAATGAAACGACACAGCGCGCCCGACTGAATGAAGGCATAAGGGAGAAAACGACAAACGGGCCACATGAATTTGCACAAGGCACTCATGCAGTCACAACTTAGCAAATTTGATATGACCGCCCTCAAACAAAATGACCCGACCCAAACGCATTTGGGCAGGTGCCCTCACACAGCGCGACATGATGCGCATGACCAAACAAAGGCACAAGGGAGCAACCAATAAACGGGCTACACGAACATGCACAGGGCACCCGTGTGGTCACAACTTAGCAAATTTGATACGACTGCTCTCAACCGAAACGACCTGACCCAAAAACATTTAGGCGGGCGCCCTCAACCGAAACAACTCAACCCGAATGCGTTTGGTCGAGTGCCCTAAACCGAAACGACCTAACCCAAACGGGTTTGGGTGGGCACCCTCAAACGAAATGACATGGTGTGCCTAACCAAACCAAGGAACAAGGGAGAAAATGAAAAACGAGCCGCATGAATGTGCACAAGGCATCCTTGCGGTCACAACTTAGCAGATTTGATACGACCGCCCTCAAACGAAATGACCAGACCCGAATGCATTTGGGTAGGTGGCCTCACATGGAATGACACGACGCGCATGACCGAATGAAGGCTCAAGGGATAAAATGGTAAATGGGTTGCATGAACGTGCAAAGGGCAACCGTGTAGTCACAACATAGAAAATTTGATACGACCGCCCTCAAACAAAACGACCCAAATTGACCCGAACGTGTTTGGGTGGGCGCCTCACACGACGCGCTCGACCGAATGAAGGCACAAGGGAGAAAACAACAAACGAGCTGCACAAACATGCACAAAGCACCCATGCAGTCACAACTTAGCAAATTTGATACAGTCGCCCTCAAACGAAACGACCCGACCCGAATGCATTTGGGTGGGTGCCCTCAAACGAAATGACCTGACCCAACCATATATTCTTATAGGATGTAATATCCCTTTAAAAGTAAAAAATTACAATTAAAATCTCTGATACAAGTGTGGAGCAAGATTAAAACTTAACAATGGTGGTAAGTATTGCTCCTAAGAAATTGAGAAATTTTGAAAATCTTGGGGAATTACATGCTTGAAGACAACTCCACATGGTCTCAAGCAATATGGCCATGCTAAGAGATCAAATCAGACCTTGATAAAAAAAATGCGTGAAGCATGAGAGAAAATTCTAGTTTAAGGACAGGATTTTGAGCTGAAGTTGTTGCTACAACTAATTATTTGATTAATATGTCACCAAGTTCAATTTTGGGTGACATAAAACTAGAGGAAGTTAGAGTGGAAAGAAGCCCTCTCTTGCACATATTAGGTTTTTGAAGTGGGAAACATGCATGTATGTGGCTAAAGTGGATAAGACAAAACTTAACAACCTATATTAAGAAAAGGATTTTGAGCTGAAGAAATTGTTGCAAATAATTATTTAATTAATATGTCACCAAGTTCAATTTTGGGTGACATGACACTAGAGGAATTCGAAGTGGAAAGAAGCCCTCTCTTACATGTTTTAGGTTTCTAAAGTGTGAGTATTGCATGTGTGTGGATAAGGTGGATAAGATAAAACATGAAAACATATTGGTCAATTTCCTTGAACCTTTAATGGTTATTCAGAAGGAGTATGAATACACAACCGTTAATATCAAGGTAACCCCTAGCAGATCAAGGGCTACAAGTTGTTGTTTTTGTTTGAAAATCAACATACCACAAGCATGCCAGACATGTAATATTTTCAGATAATGAAGATCGCAACATTCTCTTAATCTCCAGGCATTAGGGATTACAAATGTTTTGTTCACATGCCTCCACTCTTCTGAATTCAGCCTGCAGACATATTCTGGGATTCCAGAGGAGATCTTCCTCCACCTAATAGCCATGAGAGATTCCAGAGGTTTTGGTTCCACACCTACACCCTTATATTTAATTAGGAACCCTAGATAACCAAGAAATATCCATGCTTAATGAAAGGTGAAGGGATCCAAGTCTTGCAGCTCTATCTCACTGTTGTCTGGGCCTAAGCTCTGCCATCAGCACGCTTGATTTTTTCCCTCAATTTCTTATCGCTTTTCAACATTCCTCCCTATATTCTTTCCTGATATCCCCTCCATTCCCACTGCGTTCTCTCTACTTTTTTCCTTGGTTCATTGGAATGGTACCCCTATAATCTGTGTTTTTTGGAACAATCATTGGTTCATCACCAAGCATTGTTTCATCACTATGTGTTGTTTGGTATCATAATTTTATTTCAGTGGTGAGCTTCCTATGGTAGTGGCATTGCACAATCCTTCATTGAATATGGTAAAACACCTGGTAAAGGGAAAGGTAAAGAACATGAATCCATTCATTATGTTGTGGCACATTACAAAATGTCTACATATGTGCATACATGAACATATTTGACCCCTTCCGAAATCAATAGATATCTAATTTCAAGATGAGTTGTGGAAGAAGACACTCAACTATGAGCGTACATATACCCTTTAGGTGTTGAATACGTCATGAGTACAAACATTTATATCACCATTGTTTTTTGGTAAATCAGATGAAGTCCCCTAAATCAGTGTCGGGTCAAGAAAGTAATAGGTTTACAGTTGTTGATCATAGTCATTGTAACCCTAAACATGGCTCCTCACATGAACCGACCTGACTCGATTCGCCTAAACGTGTTTCCTTGGGCGCCCTCATAGTACGGCACAACCGGAGCCGACCCGACCCGAACACGTTTCCTAGGGCACCATCACATGACCAGACCCGACCTGACCCGCCCAAACATTGAAGGCATGAGGGAGAAAAAGGAAAATGGGTTGCACGAACGTGTAGTACAAGGCAAACAGGAGGCCACAACTCAACATTTTTTATACGACCACCCTCACACGACCCAACCCAACCTGCCTTGACCTGCCCAAACGCGTTTCCCTGGGCGCCCTCACATGACCAGAATTGACCTGACCTGACCCGCTTGAACGCGTTTCCCTATGCACCCTCACACGACCCCACCTGGCCCACCCCGACCTGCCCAAATGCATTTCCTTGGGTGCCCTAATCACATGACATGACCTGACCTGACCCGCCCCACCCGACTCGACCTGACCCGACCCACTCGAACACGTTTCCTTGGGTGCCCTCACACGACCCGACATGACCCGACCCGACCGGACACGTTCCCTGGGTAGCTTGCCATGAACCAACTTGACCCTACCCACCTAAACGTGTTTTTTTAAGTGCCCTCATAGTACGACATGACCCGACCCGGCCCGACCCGAAAGCGTTTCCTTGGGCTCCATCACATGAGTACCCGACCTGACCCAACCTGCCTGAATGTCGAAGGCATGAGGGAGAAAATGAGAAATGGGTCACACAAACATGCACAAGGCACACGACAGTGAAAACTTAGAATTTTTTATACAACCTCCCTTAGACGATCCAACTCGAACACGTTTCTTGAGATGCCCTCACACAGCACGGCCCGACTCACCCGAATGAAGGGCATACGAGGGAGAGAATGGAAAAAGGATCGTACAAATGTGCACAAGAAACATATGCGATCACAACTTAGCATTTTTGATATGACCACCCTCACACGACCTAAACCAACCCAACCCGACCCACCTGAATGCGTTTCCTTAGGCGGCCTCATGACATGACACGACTTGACCAGACCTGACTCGACCCAACCCGCCCGAACGTGCTTCCTTGGGTGCCCTCATAATATGGCATGATTCGAACTGACTCGACCCAAACACGTTTCCTTGGGTGGCATCACACGACTCGACTCGACCCACCCGAACACGTTTCCCTGGGCGCCCTCATGACACGACCTGACACGACCCGACCTGGTTGGACATGTTCCTTGGGCGGCCTCACATGACCCGACCTGACCTGACCCTCTCGAACATGTTTCCTTGGGTGCCCTCACGATACAACATGACCCGACCTGACTCGACTTGAACGCATTTCCTTGGGCAACATCACACGACCCAACCCGAACCGACCCACCTGAATGTTGAAGGCACAAGGGAGAAAACAAAAAATGGGTCACATGAACGTGTACAAGGTACAAGGGGAATCACAACTTAGCATTTTTTATATGGCCTCCCTCACACGATTTGACTCGAATGAGTTTCCTATGGCGCAATACCGACACTTATCTCCAAACGTCGCAATACCGACACTCAAGCCTCATCATATCATGTATGACACCCTATAAGGAGTGGTATTGAAAATATGAAGAATATGACATAGGGGATGACTATCTAGAAGATGATTCTTCCACTAGGATAATTAGTCAAGGTAAATTTGACTAGTACTAAAGGATTGTTGGAGTAGAAAATTGTCATGGGTACCACATATTTTCGAGGTAGCTAGGAATCTAATATTTATAAGTCAAATGGGTGATGCAATCATGCATATCATATTTAATAAGGATTCATGTAAGATGATTCGTGGTGTGATGGTGTTGATGAGAGGTTTTTATATTGGCATATTATACAAGTTGTAAGGGAATATTGACCAAAGTGGTTGCAATAGTGCAAATGTTCATAAAACTTATGGGTCAACCCTCTTGTTTCGTCATCAATACCATGTTGTAGCATCAAAAGATGTGACACACTGGAGAGAAAATAATTTGAGTTATGCAAAGCAAAGTTATGATCGAATTTTTGTATAGTAACTCTGTAGAAGTTTCTTTATGTGAATATTGTATTTATGGGAAACAAAATCGTGTTAAATTCCCATTTGGTACTACAAGGGCAAAGAGAATTATGGATTTAATTAATAGTAATGTATTTGGAATAGTACCAATGCAATGAATAGGTCTACCCATATATTATGTTTTCATCATTAATAATTTCTCCAAGATGACATGGATATATTTCCTAAGGAAGAGGTCTAAGGTTTTCAAAAAATTTCAAGTGTTCAAATCTCTTATGGAGAACCAAATAGACAGAAAGGTAAAGGTTATGATAGTCAATAACAAAAGTGAATTATATTGTAAATAATTTAAGAAAATATGAAAACAACATGGGATAGTTCCCCAAACAACTACTCCATACACTCTTTAGAAAAATAAATTCATTGAGAGAATGAACAAGATGTTGATGGAAAAGTGAAGGAGTGTGTCCAATAATGTAGAATTAGCATAAGAATTATACACAAAAAAAATCAACATTGTGTGTTACCTGGTGAATAGGTCTTCATCATCAACATTGGTGACAATACTCCACATGAATTATGGTTTTGTAAGAAACCATCACTCGCACATCTTAGATTTTTTGGATTTGATGCATTTTTCCATGTTCCAATGGAAAAGAGGAAAAATTGGATAACAAGTAAATCAAGTGTATTTTCATAAACTATAAGGATGGAATGAAATGATAGAAGATATGGAATTATGTGACAAGGAAGATAATTTATAGTCAAATGTGATCTTTAGGGAAGTAAGGCGTAATTATAAAACATAAGATACTTCAAAAAAGAAGGAAAATAGAATTTATTATTGGACTTGCAGTTGGGGGAAAGTGACTTAGATGAGTCAACAGATTCAGCCAAAGATTTGGAACATCAAACTTTGATTCTGAGGAGGTCTAGTCGATTAAGGAAAGATCTTGAAAGGTATACCCATCATGCTTTTCAGTTTTATTTTTGTTATTTGCCATTGAGGATGAACCTAGGACATTTGAGGAGAGAATCAACTTGATACATGGTTAACTTTGCTCAACAGCTATGAATGAAGAAATCGATTCTTTGCATAAGAATAAGACATGGGATTTGGCCAAGTTACTTATTAGAAGGAAGAATGTTGGTTTCAAGTGGGTGTTAAAGGAAAAGTTGCATTCAATAGATCGGGTTAGAAAATACAAGGCTTGACTTAGGGCAAAAGGATATTCCCATTCCCAAGTTGAGTCAAATTCAGTAAGATATTTTCCCCTATTGCAAAATTAAATTTCATTAAATTACTAATGTCTTTGGTTGCGGATTTTTATCTCGACATATGAAAATTGGATGTGAAGATAACAATTCTACATGGTGACTTAGATTAAGAATATACATGAAATGACCTGAATTTTTTGTAGTAAAGGGAAGCCGAAGTTAGTATATAAGCTGAAAATTTTCATTTATGGTTTGATGCAATCACTTAAGATATGGTACCATAATTTTGACATGTACATCCAAGGATTGAGATTTTTGAGAAGCCAAGTTGATCACTATGTATATCTCAAGTCAAAAGGTAGGTATTTCATATATGTAGTGTTGTATTTTGATAGCATCTTACTAGTTGGAAACAACATGGGTGTGATTAGGAAAGTGAAGATGTAACTAACCTCCAAATTTGACATGAAGGATCTCAATATTGTAAGTTTAATTCTTGGAATGGATATCATCAAAAGACTACGTAGTGAAGAAACTATTGGTAAATCAGAGAAAGTAAGTTGTGACAACCTTGAAGTGTTTCAACATGTATATTGTAAACCAATGAAGGTACCAATTCATGTCAGGGAAATATTGATTGTTGATCAATTTCCAAAGACACAAGAAGAAAGAGAGGACACGACTTATGTTTCATATGCATTTTTTGTAGCTATTCTAATTTATGCATTCGTCTGCACTTGACTGAATATTGCTCATACAGTGGGAGTATTAAGCATATACATGATAAAAAATTTTGTAAAGAACCTTCATTTATTGTCAAAAGATTATTAAAATATTTGTGTGGTACAAGTGATGTTCATATCTACTACAATCGAAGACTTGAGGATGACAATAAAACAATTGTACAAATATTTTTAGATGACGATTGGATTGGATATCTAAACAAAATGTGTCAACTAACTAATATGTAAACAAGTTGTTCAATGGAGCTAAAATATGGATGAGTAAGTAGCAGTTGGTTGTGGCACCATAAATTATGAAATTTGAATGAATAGTAGGAACTTATGCAAGCAAGGATACAATTAGGTTGTAATAGTTGCATTCAGAGATCAGGTTTTATTGATAGCCCAGGGAAAATTCCCCTTCATTATAATTATTTAATATATTTTGATTTATAATTAAAAATAATTGAGAATTTAGGACAGATATTCTAGATTTTTTAGGAAGGAGGTTTCTTGGGATTTGAAGGAAGCTTGACTTGTTTCCCAATAGCCATTGAAGGTTGGAAAGTGTGCCATAAATGGATTGGTTTTAAAAATTAATGGAGTGGGAAAGAAGAAGACAAGAACCATTCCCGCCTTGGACAAATACATAAGGTATAAATGAAAAAATTAAATAGAGGATGGGTTGCATTGTTAGTTGGGGGGCAGAGAAGTAAACCAACAGGAAGTGGGGAGGAAGGAAGTGCTAACATGCAACATTTTTTCCACAGTCAAACATGAAAGAACCATTATAGCGAATAAGGAAGAGGGGTGACAAAAATGACTAACTGACACAACCGAAGGTAATTTCAATGACCTAATGAAAATACAAACATCCTCGTGGAGGAGACTACACTTCACACATGATATAATAAAGAGCATGCACACATAGAGCACTCTCACTCATGGAGAAGGATAAAATTCCGATTGAGATAAATAAAAGAGAACACAACTAGAAAAAGAAAAAAAGAAAAATGTTATGTTGTTATCATAAAGTTGGGAGTAGATCCATTCTTCAGTTGAGCATTAATAGGTGGAAGATTTGACACTTCTTTCCAAACGTCGCAAATCCAACAGTTCTCTCTATAACGTCGCAAGACCGACAATTTTCTCCAAACCGTCGCAATACCGACACTTCTTTCTAGACATCACAAATCTGACAGTTCTCTCTGTAACATTGCAAGACTGACACTTTTCTCCAAACCATCGCAATATTGACACTTTTCTCAAAACTGTTGCAATACTGACACTTCTTTCCAAACGTCACAAATCTAACAGTTCTCTCTGTAACGTTGCAAGACTGACACTTCTCCAAACCGTTGCAATACTGACACTTTTCTCCAAACGTCACAATACCGACACTTATCTCTAAACATATTGATACCGACACTCGTCTCCAAACATCGGTATAGTGACAGCTGTGGGCGGGATTTGAAAAATTGATAAAAATTGGGGAAATTTCCGACAATACGTCAAAAGTGTCGGAACTAAAGTGTCAGAATTTTGACCAAATGTACTAGTGGGATGTGGCTGATCTGTGGTATGATGGAAATTTCAATAAAATCAAATGATGATCTACAAAGGAAGCATATGACCATCCATATTATACATGCTAATGTTTTAACCTTGCTATTGAAATAAATTGTTGCACTTTACCTTTTAGAACTAACATTTTTGTTTGTTGTTTCTTTGGTGTTGATCCTTTAGATACCCTTTAGCATATTGGTCTGCAAAAAATAATCCTTCAATTTTGTGTAATCATCATTTGTTTGTAGGCCATACCATCGTGTCAGAACTCCTGAATGAAATGTGGCTGCAGAATAGAATTAGCTGCAGAATGGAATCAATTGCATAATGTGATCAACTGCAAAATGTGATCAGCTACAGAATTTGCTCAGCTACAGATTGGAATTTGTAGAAAAAATAAAGTATGGTTTGTGGAATGGAATTTAAGTGGAATATGATTATAAAAAAGAATGGAAGTGGAATATGACTATGACAATGGAATGAAAGTGAATATGACTATGAAAATGGAATGAAAGTGAATATGGCTGTGGAATGGAATAAAAGTGAACATGATTGTGAAAATGGAATGAAAGTGAATATGACTGTGGAATGGAATGAAACTGTAAAATGGAATGAGTTTGCAGATTGTGAGTTGCAAATATGGAATATGAATGTAATTTTGTGTTACTACTTATTGCAGAAAATAAATGAAAAATATAGGATGTCAGAAATCTCTGATTTTCACCCTATATTTTTTGTATAAGTATGCCAACCATTGATTGGTTTTCATACTTATATACTTTATTATATATATATAGGAAAATTTCCTTGAAATTGGCTTATGATATATTTTCAACCAATGACCATTCATAAGAAGAGGTACCTTTTCTTCATCTATTGTCCTTATCTTCACTGCTCCATTATCAAATACTTTTTCAATCTCATAAGGCCCAAGCCAATGAGTCTAAAACTTTCCTTGAAAATATTTGAATTTTGAATCGAACAAAAGTGCCCAATCCCCTACTTGAAACTTCTTCTCCTTGATATAATTATCATGCCATTTAGCCCTTTGTTGTTGGACTATACTGGTTCTTTGAACTGCATCTTGCCTAATTTCATCAAGCTCATTGAGTTGCTCCAATCTATGTTTCTGTGCTTCTGATAAATCAAGTCCCAATTGGATTGCCGTCTTGAAAGTTCGGATCTGAAACTCTATAGGGAATAGGAATTGTTTTCCATAAACAAGTTTATAGGGAGTATGTCTTGTTGTATTCCTCCATGTAGTTTTGTAGGCCCATAAGGCATCAGGAAGCCTTTCTGCCCAATCTCTTCTTTGTAGATGTATAGTCTTAGTGATAATTCCTTCAATCACTTTATTGGTGGAATCTACTTGAACATTTTCTTGTGGATGATAAGGCATATACTTTCTGTGCTTGATCTTGTAATCTTCCACAAGCTTTTTCACCAACTTGGATGTAACATGGGATCCTTGATCTGTCACAATTTCTCTTGGAACACCAAAATGAGTGAATATATCCTCAAAAAGAAAATTAACTATAGAACGTTCATTAGAAAAAAGTAATTCTTTAGCCTCTACCCATTTGGTGACATAATCAGTACATACCAAAATATATTTCTTTTGTTTAGATGGTGGATTGATTGGTCCAAAAAAATCCAAGGCCCATTTTTCAAAAGGTTCAATGGGTACCTGAGGTTGTAATGGAATTTCATTTGAAGGAGCAAGTTTCCCTAACCTTTGGCAACTATCACACCTTTTGACATATTCTTCGGCATCTCTGAAGATGTATGGCCAATAATATCTTGAATGAAATATTTTATAGGCTGTCCTCTTATCAGCAAAGTTTCCACCACAGGGTTCATCATGACATGCCTTAAGAATTTCAGGCATTTCATCTTCTTGAACACATCTTATGATAATGAGATCTGGACCTGTTTTATACAATTCATTAGTAATCCATGAGTAACTTGCACTTAATTGAATGATTTTTATTTTCTCTCTAGGAAACAAATGTGAAGGTAATTTTCCTATAACTAAGTAATTAGCAATATCTGCAAACCAAGGTGTTTGAGTAGTTATTGCAAAAATGTATTCATCAAGAAATTTATCTTCAACTGGAGTGCCATATTTGATATTTTGAATTCTAGACAAGAAATCAGCAACTGTGTTTTTTTTTTCCAGGTCGGTCTAGAATGGTGATGTTGAATTCTTGCAAGATTAATTACCATCTTGTAACTTTACCATTAGTAATAGATTTATTCATTAAATATCTAGTTGTAGAGTGATATGTATGAACAAAGGTTTCATAGCTTGTTATATAATGTCTGAATTTGTTGATAGCATGAACAAAAACTAAGAATTCCTTTTTAGTTACAGTGTAATTTAACTCAGTGGGAGTAAAATTCTTGCTTATGTAATAGATGGCAAAGGGGATCAAATATTTTTTTCCTAATACATCTCCAAGAGCTATATCTGAAGCATCTATTGAAATGTGAAAAGGTAGTTTCTAATTTTCACCTGTTAAGATGGGTGCTTTAGAAATTTTTGCTTTTAAAGTTTCAAATGCCAACTGGAAATTAGGATTCCAACTGAATTCACAATTTTTGGTGAGTAACTTGAAGAGTGGGGATGCTATTTTAGTGAAATTTTCTATAAATATTCTATAATATCCTGTGAATCCTAGAAAAATTTTAACATCCTTTTGACAAATTGGAATTGATAATTTGGAAATGACTTTTGTTAGTGTCAGTATTTTTATACTTCCACCAGGGATCAAAACACATTTTTCATGTGAATCTCAGGTGTACCACTCTAACGAATTTTCAATCATTCCATTAGGTCATGATATAAAATTGTTCCACTGGTGGTTGTCATTGTAAATAAAACTTCATTCTCCCTTAGAATATCATATTGGATGACTCATTCTCATGTATCCTTGAGCATAACAACACCTATGGAAATGATTTTTTCACCCGGAAGTCTTTTAAATCAAATCTCATTCATGAAATTAATTTCTAAAGAAGTCCCATTAGGTCATTAGAGTTTTTATTTTTCAAGGTCACTCCATTTCAAATGAGGTCAAGAAATATATGAGAGGGACTAAATAAGAAATTTTGTTTTCCTATGTATAAGATCATCATGATGTAATTATCATATTTTCAGAGTTTTAATTTTTGAGTTTAATGACTTTTATATCAAAATGTCATTTTTATATAAAATTCAATATGTAATTTATTTTTATTTTTCCAAATGTAATTTTTTGTTCTCATATGTAATAAATTCATCCCAAGCTGTCAATGCAATCATTTCCGGCCTAAGTGGAGCAAAGAAAGCCAAACTCCATGTCTTGATCAAACTGCAAAATGCCAAAAGTCAGAGAGATAAAGAGTATCAGTGCCAAAGTCCAAAGGTAAAAGTGAACATAGGAAAGGTGGGTTATTCAAATTGAAAATTCAAAACCACTAAGACATAAAGCCATTCAAACATCTCAAAGCAAGTCATTTCCTCCATTAATCCATCAGGAGTTTCCAGAAAAGGAGAAATTTTAATTTTTTGAGCATTTTGAGTCAAATTTTAGGGTCATTGTGCATTTGCACTCAGGCGCTGCGCATTTTCCTGGTCCCTGCACGTTTACCCTTAGGCGCTGTGCGTTTTCCCAACAACTGCTGACCAATTGACATAGGCACTGTGCGTTTACCCTTGGTCGCTGCGCGTTCCTCTAGGATGTTGTGCATTTTCTTAGGAAGGGTTTCACAACCTCCAGCAAGTTGCATTTCCTCACAAAATTCTTCAAAGGGCTTTAAAACAGTAAGTGAACCCTAAGAAACCTCTCCTCTGAATATATTTGGTGTTTCATAAGAAACACACCTAAGTCCTTATTGCTATCAGCCCCTAGTTTGTATTTCCTTCCCATTTTCATGCATCATATCCATATTCATGTCCCTACAAACATATCAATCATAAACACTGTTAAATCCTAGGGTTTTCATAGACCTAGGTTTTCATTCACATTCAGTCCCTCCATTTTCCTAAGCTATTCATTCCATCTCTCATTACCTTCATCTCATTCCATTTACCATAGGGTTTCTAAAGATTTCAAGTCCACAATGTCTGAAGAGGAAGAAAAAAGTGCCAGTGAGGAACAAACACTCATGTAAGAAAGCAGGAAAAATCATCAGATATGAACCAGCAACCATAATCACTGTGTGATGTTTTAAACACGTTGGTTGTTTTTAATTTTTTGAGAGGGTGCAAAGGGTCCAATATCACCCTATGTTGACAATTTTGTTCATTAGAAATCTTCATGATAGGCATGTTACTCTTGCTGGGGTTACTTTTACCATGTCCACTAATTCCATTGCAGCTGCTACAGGGATCCCTAATATGGGAGAGAAATGGTTTAAACAAGGAAACTTTGATCTGAGTTACTCTGAACCATATCTTAAACCTAGATACAAGGATGAAAAAAATACCATTTTCCATTTATCTCATATTCTTGACCAATATGTCTCTATAATGAAAATAATCATGAAATACTTCACCTGTTAGGGGAGGTTTTCTCAACTCTATTCATATAATTTTCGACTCCTCATGCACTTCACTAGAGTCAGAATGCTTCACATACCCTATTATCTCTCCCACAACATTGACAAGATGGCATACATTGTTACAAAAGAGGGATTATAATCATGAAATGCAGAGTATTTTCCACCACTCCCTCATCAAGATGATAGTCATGCATCAACTTGAGCAAAAGAACATTCCATGGGACACATTTATAGAAAATGAAGTTTTCAATACTCCACCTAGTCAGCATGAGTAGAGTATCCCTTCATCATCTCATCCTCCCACATATACTCCATCTCACCCTACTGATCATACATCATCACCAAGTCAGTTTCGTTCACCCCATTTTTATCCACCTTCTTCACCTTTCTATAACCCTTCACCATCATCACATCATGATTATGAGTCATCAAGAATTGAGGAGGACAATGAGGAAAATTGGGCTAATTTGACTGATTTTGAGCCATTTTCCAAGACCTGTTATAGAGGATACATGCATGTGTTTTCTTCACTTGGAGTCAAAAGGGGCCATGCCTTATTCATCAAAAAAATAGGTGGAGAAAGGAAAGGAAAAGGCTAAAGAGCCAATCATTGATGAACATGAGGACAAACTTGAAACAGAGCATGAGTTTCAGCTGATTGATCTAGATGAGGAAGATGAGGATAAAATCACTAGTTCAACAATCAAAGGCAAAGAAGAAAATATTAGTGAACTTCAAGCTAATCTTAACAGAGAAAAATATGTGATTGATTTTCTTGAGCAAGAAAATCAATAGCTGAAAACTAAGCAAGTCATCAATGAGGTAAAGACCATCAAAGCACAAAGAGAGGCAGAAAAGGCCAAGGTCTTGCTGGAGGAGACCTTGGAAAGATTTGGTGAGATTGATGATGAGAGGATCAACCTCCAAGATAAAGACTAAGGACTAGAGGGCTGAAAAGAGCTCTAGCCCTTGAGAGACAGAGAGAAGCTGATTTGGCAGAGTAGCTCACACCAAGTGAGCTGCTTGCCTTGGATATTAGAAAGGATAGGGAATCATGGCTTGATAGTGCCAATTTTAAAATGGAGAGGTTTCTAGAAAAGGTGAACAAGTACAATGACTTGTTGAGGTCAAGAGTCAAAATTCATGCACAGAAAGAGAGAATTGCATTGGCCAAGCTGAAAAGAGCCAATACTAAGATTTAAATTTTGACTAAGAAAGAGGAGAAAGAGAAGTTAGAAATACTTGTTGAGGTGTCTCTTCATGCCTCAAGAAATTGATGAACAAATTCCCTTACAATTTTGGTAAATTTTGGCACACTTGGCACTTCAGTTCATTTTTGGCTTTTTGAGTCTTTTTGGCACGCAAAAATTCTTCCAAACACGCAGCGACCTAGACGTTGCGCTCTTTTTTGAGGCCTGCAAATGCCAAATAGCCACCACCGTCATGTTTATAATGATGAAGATATCAACCCTAGCAAGTTTAAGAAGATTTGGAAGAGGACTGGTCCCCCAAAAGTGAAAAAACACTACCAAATTTTCATGTTTCTGCCTCTTTTTTTACCTAGTCACTGCGCATTTACCAGTCTTGGGAGATTGAATTTTTGACATAGTAAATGACCGCCATTTTGGAAAATGGAGGCATATTTAGAAACTAGACTCAGAGATATTTCCAATGAGCTATCATGGAGTTGATTTGGACACTGGGAAGGCACTCAAAAGTTGCTTGCAAAAGAGGCCATTTTTATGCCTAGGCGCTACGTATTTGCCAGAAAAAAGCATTTTTTACAGTCTTCAACAAATTTTGAAGTTTCAGTCCAGTTTGAATTTTTACTTAGGAAAATGAAGAAATTACTGATGTAAATGGTCATAATGAAAGTAAATATCATTTTTTTACTTTCATCTAAGTTAGATACATTAGGTGAGTCCTCTAGATGTCAAATGAATCAGTTTCCTCTCTTTTAGAGGCAAATTGTTGGGTCTTCCTAGTCTTCAGTTTCTTGTTTGGTATTAGGTGTAACTGATTCCCATCTCATGGATTCGACTTTCTGAGGCTAGGGAGACTGGTTTTGATGTCTATATGATGTATTTTCTTAGTCATTGTAATGGGTGGACTAAGTTTGATGTTTGGATTTTGAAGAGACACACTCTGTATCAGTTTCTGAGTAGGAATATTAATCAAATTTGTAGCAATTTTTATGGGATCCATGTGGTATGGTGTTTAGTTCTAGTTTCTCCTTTTGTGCTCAGTTGTTAGAATTTTTTGTTTATTTCATCCATCATTTCATATATATTGAGTGAATTTTTCAAGTTTGATGAACATAATCCATAATTGTTATGCTTTGTTTTGGGTAAATATTCACAGTCTGTAATTTCTTTAGTTTAGAAAGAACCCATGAATGCACCATGCTATTTCTAGCCCCTCACCTGTCTTGATCATCCCACCCGTTGAAAGCTTAGAGTGCTAATTTACTATGCCTATCTTTCCCTATAGAAAACCCTGCAAATTTTGACCTAATTTCCTTGCCTTGACTGTTTGACTCCTTCTGATCCAGCAAAACCCTATAAAATAAAAATCAAAACCCTGAGCTACTATAACTAGCCTAATATCTTCTTTCCTTTTTTATCTTGGGTGCGATTTTTATGGAGAGAGCCCTCTCCTTGCCTAGTAGGGCTAGCTACTTGGCTAAGCGTGGTTTGTCGTTACCTCGAAATTGCCTTCTTCAGCTTGAGGTTCAATCCGAATGATAACAACTTCAACTTTAGATTAATCAACTTTAATTCCATCTCCTAAAATGTGATTTCCTAAAACAATCCCTTCTTTAAACATCATAATTCATTTTTCATGACTTAGTGAAAGGTTTACTTCCTTACATCTTTTAAGAACCTTTTCCAAATTTTCTAAAGCTTCTTCAAATGTATTCCCATAAACTGTAAATTCATCCATGTACACCTCTACACAATCATGTATTAGATCAGGAAAAATTCCTAGTATTTCCCTTTGGAATATTGCAGCTGCATTGAAAAATTCAAAAGGAAGTACTCGGTAGGCATAAGTCCCCCATGGACAGGTGAATGTGGTCTTATCTTGATCTTCAGTTGCTACCTAAATTTGATTGTAGCCACTAAAACCATCCAGAAATGAGAAATACTTCTTACCTGCTAATGTATCCAATACTTGATCTATAAAGGGTAAAAGAAAATGATATTTTAGGGTAGATTTATTAAATTCTTGATAATCAATGCATACCCTCCATTTACCATTATTTTTGGGAACAATCACTAAAGGGGAAACTCATTGACTGTCTGAAATTAGGTAAATGAAGTTTAAATTCAGGAATTTTTGCAACTCTTCTTTCACAATTTCTCTAAGATTTGGATTCATCCCTTTTTGAGGTTGTATGATAGGTTTAAAATTTTCCTCAATGTATATGTGATGTATACAAGTCTTAGGACTAATTCATTTCATATCAGTGTATTGCCATGCATATGCAGAAGAATGTTGTTGTAATGTTTTGATTAACTTTTCCTGTCACAATCTCTCCAAGTTATTGTTTATGTTTAAAGTTTTCCTTGGAAAGATTTGAACAATAGAGCTACCAAATTCTTCCATAGAATAAAGAAACATCTGCCTAGATGACAAATATTCAATATTAGATTTATCCTGAAATTGAGCATGTTCATATTCTGGAGATGATTCAAAATTTTCCATAGAATTTAGGATTTGAATATCTTCACTAATGGTTGAAATAGTGAAGAGAAGTTGTATATCATTTTCATCATCAATCCATTCTTTGTCATCTAACTTTTTGATTGTTATTGCTGGAGGATATAGAGTAAATTTCTTTGTTGAGTTATCATCAGAGATATACATGTCACCAGATCTACAACTAATGAAAGCATCAGTTGTAGCCAACGAAGGTCTTTCTAATATAAGTAGATGTCTTCCTAGATTTTTCTTAGGAGTGAAGATCATAAAATCAACATGATACTCACAAGAGTTTAAGGATATTGAAATATCTTCTAACACACCATCTGGCTTTATTATAGATCTGTCTGCTAATTGCAGTAATGTAGGTGTATACATAAGATTATGAAGTTTGAGCTGTTCCATGGTTTGTTTTCTCATGATGTTTATTGTTGCTCCTAAATAAATCAATGTATTTGGAATTTAAACTCCATTTATATGTGTTTTTACAATTGGACTTCCTGGATCTAAATATTTTTGTATGAAAATTTTTCCCATCATTATGTATGTAATTTTTCCTACAAGTTGAATTCTTTTTATTTCTTTTGTTTTTCTTCCCGGTTTCTTCATGCTCAGCTCCTTTATTGTTTTGGCTAGAATTGGAATCTCTTTAATGACCTATAACAAAGGAATTTTGATACAGACATTTTTCAATTCATATAGAAAATCATAATTGGGCAACATGATATGTTTTTCTACCCCTCTATCGACTTGTAATCTTTTAGGAAAAGGAGTTGTAGAAGTAGGTACTGATGGTTTCTCTATGATAGGAGTTGAGTTTACTGGTTCTTTTTGTTTTTCATTTTCAGAATTCTGGTTTTGAAGAGATGTTCCTTCCTCAAAACTTTTATTTGGATGTAGATAATTTTCCTCAAAACTATCTTGTTCTTGAATAAGTACATAAGGCTTTTTCTTTTCTAATATCCTACCAGATCTAAGTTGGACATCATTAAGATATAGAGGAGTAATCATGTAGGTTGGAAAATGTGGTCCTTCTATCGTGTAGGTATTTTAAGGATTTTTATTGCTATGGTTTGGTAATGGTTGGGTAGGTAGCTTATTTGGTCTATGTGGAAATGGTAGTGAAAGTTGTGTATTTTGGTTTTGGAGTTGGGGTTGTTGATTTTGTTGAGAAATTTTTTGGGGAGGATAGTTTGGATATGATGGAGGATATTGGTAGTATTAAGAGAATCTTCCATAGGGATTTTGCATTCCTTGAGCCCAATATTGATATTGAGATTGAGATTGAGGCCAAGGTTGTTTCCAAGAATTCCAATTATTTGGTGGGGGTTGAGTATACATTTGATTATTAAAGCCTTGAGATTGTGGCCCCTGCCATGGTCTTCTAGAGACAAAGCACAAATATTATGTTGGAATTGAAGTTGATTTTTCTTGAAAAACAACCTTAAGATCTGGAATTAAAGGAAAACTCTTAGTCTCATGATTTTCTGAACAAATCATACAGGTCTCTATGAATTTTGAATCAAGAGGACATTCTATTAAAACATGCGTCCTTCTATATTTAGGAAAAAAAAAAGCTAAAGCATCAATCTCAACTTTATGCTTGTTTTTTAATTTAAGGGTGTCTATCTGTCACTAAGACTCCCTAAGGTTTCTATTTTAAATTCATTAAGCACGTTTCAAATTTCTTCCCTACTCATTGTTCCAGTTGCAGATCTATATACTCTAGTAAGTGTAGGATCTCTTGGATTTTTCCCAGATTTTGATTTTCCCCTTGAGAGATGGATACATAATTCACCGATGCTAGATAATGGAAGTTGAGAGATATCCCCCTTTCCCATCATGTTGAGAATGTCTATCCATTCATTTGTAATGGCTTTTAATAAATGAGCTTTTAAATTATCTTGATCTAAATTATCAATTTTTTCTCTTTTTATGTTATAATTGAATCTTTCAATTAAATCCTCCAAATTCTCATCCTCTTTTTGCATCATTTTAAAAACTTCATCCTTGTGATTGATGGGTATGAAATAATCCAAATACCTTTCTAAAAAATATCTTTTCATGTCATTCCATGTTCTGATAGATCGAGTGATTAAACTCATGAACCATTTTAGAGCTGCTCCTTTCAATGTTGAAGCAAAAAATTTGAGTTTTTGAGAGTCTTGTAAATATTCATAAGTTCTACACAAGACTTAAAATTCAAACAAAAAGGTTTCATGATCTTCACTTTTTAATCCATGAAAATTTGGGACGACAGAAGGTGAGATATTTTTCATTGTGGCATTTTTATCTTCATCAACTATAGGGAATTAAAAGAAGTGTCAACTACCATATTTCTTTTTCCTCCTTCTGCATTTCCTCTACCTCTTCCTCTATCTCCTCCTCTGCCTCTATCTCCTCCAAATATTACATTTTGTCCATTTAGAATTTCTCCTTCTTCTTCTCCTTCTTCTCCTCTTCCTTCCATTATATATTATTCAGAGCTGATATAATATTCAGCCTGCAAGTTTAACTGTTCTTCCTCTGGTTCTTCTATCAATGGTATGTTGAATAAATTATATTCTTCTTCCTCTCCACTAGGAATTTCTAACTCTTCAACTAGAATATGTTCCCCTATAGAGGTGAAAAAGTTTACTCCTTCTGTTGGTGATCTAGGATATTCTTCCTCTAAGACTTCCTCAGTGGATGAACTAGGAGATCCTCCTAATTAGATTTTTGACCTTAGAACTTCAGGAAGTCTATGGCTAGTGAAATATGGAATATGAGTTTGAGATGGAGGTGTATCACTTCATAATCTTGGTGGAGTAAGTGGTGTTTTAGGGATTAAACTCCTGGCTCTAGCTATGAATATGCCCCTAGATTCTCTTTCTCTATGCATATCATTTTTTAGATGTAATAAATGAGGCTACCTAATTAAAATTTCCAGGCAACGGAGCCAAAAATTTTAGTCAATTTAATGTCTTAGATTGCTTGCATAAATTATCAACTGAGGTTTGTAAACTGATGAAGTGTGGTGCAATGTATGTGCTTAGTTAACCTTCTTCTTACTTCATTGATTTTATTTTATGTTGTTTTGGGGGTTTTGTTGTTTGATTTCTAATAATTTTTAATCTAAAACCATGAAAGAAATGAAATGAATCTAATGAATTTTAATAAGGAATAAAAGGAAGTGTTCCTAAGTTAAAATAGCTTACATAAGAATAAATCAGAGACTGTTGGATAGTTATAATCTAATCTGAAAAACAGAGTATTTGTTTTAATGATTTCTTTCTTAACATTAGTCCTATTCCATGGATCTATTTCTTATATCTCCGATTGAAATTGCAGTGCTATTCTAAGGGAAAGAAGAAAAGTAAAATAGCTAATGTATTTTTAGTTACTCCAGCAGTCAATATGAAGTATTACCTTCTTGAGATGATGTGTAATCACCTATCTATACCTTAACTTCTAATGATCTAGAAAAGCAAGTAAAGTGTGCAAAGGAAAACAACGAATGTATGCTTAGTTACTCCAACATTTAATATTAAGTGTCACCTTCTTGAGATGATGTTAAGTAACCAATTATACTTAAGCAAGTAAATTATGCAAATGAAAAACTTAGTAATTGCATGAATTAGACATTCAATCATTCAGTCTAGAAACATGATAGAATCAATTTCTTGGAATGACCTTTAGGAACATCAATGATACAATTAAATGAGGATCTAAAAGTAAATGTGAAAGCATGTAAAGCTAACTGTAAAAAACTAATGTATGTTTGATTTACTCCAACATTCAATGTGAATTATTACCCTCTTGAGATGCTGTGTAAGAAATCAATTATACCTTAGTTTCTAAGTTCCTAGAAAGCAAGTAAAATGTGCAAAGGAAAAACTCAATAACTGTATGAATTAGACATTCAATCATTTAGTTTAGAATCATCTTCTTGAAATGACTTGTAGGAATATCCATTTATATAATTAATTGATAATTCTATTCTAAGAAAGTAAATGACAGAACAATAAGGAAAACTAGATAACTGTGAATTCTTATTACTTCAAACTTGATTCAGTTTGAAAATAGGAAGATCTATCTTCATGAAATGTTTTTAGAAGAACAAGGCTTACACAGTTATGATCTAAAATTATGCTACTGATCAAAAATGGAATGAAGCATTAATATACTCAAAAAACAAAATTGATAAAAATAGAGTAAGGAAAATTAAACTAAAATCAATAAATGAAAAACCTCCTCCAGTGTAGGGTCATTCTACAACTGATTCGGTTGAAATCCTAGTTGGTTAAAGATGTAAGATGTACTTAAGCAATAATTGGCAACACAATCCTTGTATTATGATAGAACGAAGTCTTAATACATAATGTATCATCAAGAGCTTAAAATTGAACTTAAAACTTAATTACTTTTGGTTCTGTACTATTGGTATTTAAAGAAAATAAACATAACTGTCTATGAGATAATTCTACTATAGGTGGCTAATTCGACTTATAGAATTGAAATTGGACTATTTAACTCTTGATTTGCTACGATAAAGAAAATCAATATTTCTTCTGTTCTCGGCCAACATTCTTTGACCATGATCTTAGGCCTTCTTTTCTATCGATCTCAACCAGGTGAATAGGACAAAATCTATGTGGAGATAATTCTGGAAATTCCCATGTGGCTTAATTCTCCATTTGACACCTGGAACCTGTCAGACCATGAGAGTAGCTATGGAATCCACGATTAGTTGTAGAATATGCTACGTTCTGTAGCCATATTACAAAAATCTATTCAAATAGCAAGAACATGAGAATATAACATGGAAATCATTTAAATACATTCCTTGAGACAAAAAATGGTATTTATCATTGATTGGGGTATGTGATATAATGAGAAATTAAGGAAAAAAAGTGAGAAAGGATGACAGAGAGAGGATAATTCTAAGTTTCAACAGTACCACTAGACTCGACAGAAGGAGAAAGATATATTGAACCAGTGCACAAAGCAGAAGATGTCGACCATATCTACAAGTTGAATGCATGAGACAAGGATTGGATCAACCCTCCAGCTGATGGAATGCTGAATTTGGAAAAGGATAGTTCGTGTTTTGCAGATAGGGATGGGGAGATGGAGAACTGGCAGAATCGATTACATGATTTTTTTGCGCTGCGCTGCCTTAAGATCATTAAGAACTTCTGATGCATCTCCTTAGAGGTAAGAGAACTAACCTATTATGATGGTTTTGGTAGTGTCATAGTATTTCTGAAAGAATTGGAAAAGGTTGTCTCAGAAGAACGAAGGTTTTGGGCACTCGATCTGGCTATGTGCGCAACCCCAGCACGTTGGTGGGATACAAACAAGGGAGTTTTTAAGGACTGGGAGGAATGTAGCAAAGTGATGACATTGTGCTTCGAGCCTCCCGCTATCCCACCAACTGAGATTTTATATGGTCAGGGAGACCCGCGCAAGCACCTGGCCATGTGGGTGGATGTTTGGGAGGAAAATACCTCGAATGAGTGGGTTCATATGTCTATTCATTCATTGGGCTAGTACCTACTACTTGGTATCTAGAAATAGAGTTGCACTGAGTAACTCACCATTGGATTATAATGAATGATGATATCCTATCAACCTTTAGCTTGGTTGAGGGATTAGAGGAGTTGGATGAAGCTCTGCAGGATATAGAAGCTCTTGTCTTTGATGACTCCCGACCTCGAAGGGAATGTGATGCACTAGCATGGGATGTGTAGATGCAATATATATTCAATTGCAGAAAAATCTCAGTAGAGGATAATGAAGATGATCCAAGAAATATCAACATCCCTGAGTCCGAAGGAGAGCATGCAGTTTCGGTACCTCATTACGAATGGTAGATGTAACTAAACCTCTGAAGTTAAATGAAGTCAACATTGGGATGGAAGAACAACCCAAGTTGGCCAAAATTAGGGATTACTGGGATGATGATACAATAGGGAAGATTGTGGAGCTACTGACCGAGTATCAAGACCTATTTCCCATGAAGTTTTCTGAGCTCAAAGGGGTTGTAGGATACTTAGGTGCTATGAAGATGACTTTGAAGCCAGATGTGCACCCTATCAAGCAACGACCATACTGATTGAATCCCAAGTATAAACAAAAGGTAAAATAAGAATTAGAGAAAATGGTTGTTGCAGGAATTATTGAGCCTGTAGAGTAGTCTAATTGGGTAAGCCCAATGGTGGTGTAAGAAAAGAAGACCAAAGGAGACATAAGGATTTGTGTAGATCTGCACAAGTCGAATGTGTGCATGACCCTTTCCCTATTCCATTTTCAGATGATATCCTGGATAATATGGGAGGAAAAGAGGCTAATTATTTTACTGATGTATTTTCGAGGTATCATTAGATAATAATTACACCTGAAGATTGTAGCAAGACTACCTTTGCAACATAATGGGGGTCTTTCCAGTACAATGTCATGCCTTTCTGATTGAAGAATGCAACTACGATATTCTCACATGTAGTGGTGGATTAGTTTAAATAATTCATGCATAAATTTTTGGAGGTGTATTTTGATGACTAGACAATGTTTGGGTTGGTAAAGAAACATGTCTCAAACCTGCGCATGATGCTTGACACTTGTAAGAAGCACCAGATTTATATTAAATTGAATAAATGCATATTCTCTGTGCCTTTTGGAATTTCGTTGGGATTGATGGTAGACCCAGCCAAGATAGAATTTATCATCAACCTAGAAGTTCCCACTAATGAAAAACAATTGCACTCCATCCTAGGACACAATGGATATTACAGGAATTTAATTTAGGGCTATGCTCTGATGACTGTGCCAATGGATAATTTGTTGAAGAAGGATGTGTCATTCTTCTGGGATGAGGAATGTAAAAATATCTTTGAGGTGTTAAAAGAAAATATGGTAATTTCACCTATTCTGATCTTTTCAGACTGGTCTAAGGTTTTCCATGGACATGTGGATGCCTCTAGTATAGCACCTGGGGTTTTGTTAGCGCAGCTAGGAGAAGGAGACATTGATCACCTTGTTTTTTTTGACAGTTGGAAGCTATCTAGTGCAGAGCACAAATATTTAACCACATAAGGGGGAGGATTGGCCATGGTCTATGCTCTGCAAAAATATAGGCACTATCTTCTAGGAGGACACTTCAAAATTTTCACTGATCATTCTGCTTTGAAATACCTAGTCAATAAGCCTATTTTGGGGGGGAATATTTGTAGATGGTTTTTGTTATTTCAGGAATATGAATTTGAAATCATTGTGAAACTGAGAATATTGAACGCTGGAAGAACCAACCAGCCTGGACGAGGGGTTACCCGATGCACAACTCTTTTCTATCAAGGTGGTTAACAGGAACTTTGCTGATATTATTCACTTTCTGACCACTAGAAGCACACTTTTTGAATATTTAGAGCAACATAATAAGGATTTGGTTGTGCACACAACTGATTTTACCATGATTTCTAGTCAGTTGTATAAGATGGGAGCAAATGAAGTACTGAGAATATGTGTTGGAACATGAGAGAGATAATATATTGGATGAGTCTCATGGTGGGGTGGGAGGAGGCCATTATGTTGGGAAGGCTACTGTGCAGAAGGTGTTGCGTGCTGGGTTATGGTGGCCCACACTACAAAATGATGCATATGCATATTTTCGAGCCGTAAATGCCTGTCAGAGAATATGGAAGCCCTCGCACAGATATGAAATGCCCCTGTAGCCAAAAATGGCCCTGTAGACCTTTGATAAATGGGCTATAGATTTTGTTGGACCGATCAATCCTCCAGGGAATAAGACGGGAGCACACTATATCATCACTGCCACATATTATGTAACTAGATGGGCAGAAGCTAAGGTAGTTAAGGATTGTACTACAGATACTACTGCACATTTCATTTTTGAACATATTTTGACTAGGTTTTGAAGTCTGAAGATACTAATGAGTGATAGAGGTATGCACTTTGTTAATGAAACCATTGAAGCTCTAATAGAGGAATGTCAGATCCATCACCAGAAGAATACCCCTTATCACCCTCAGGAAAATGGTGAAGTAGAAGCTTTCAACAAAATTTTCGAGAATGTGCTCTTGAAGATTTATAATGGCAATCAGAATGATTGGGACGTGCACATCCCTTCGGTGTCATGGGATTATAGGACTGCATGTAAGAAGTTGACGGGGAAAACACCTTTTAGGTTGGTCTATGGGCAAGAAGCAATCATGCCAATGGAAGATATCATCCCAAGACTATGCATCGCAACAATCACTAATATGGTTGAGTATGACATCATGGAGGAATGTATGGCGTAGTTGGTTACCTTAGAGGAAGATCGATTCATTGATAACTTCCATCAGCAAGTACAAAAGGCGCGTGAAAACGCCTGGCATGATAGGCACATCAGAAAGAATGTGTTCAAGGAGGAAGACTTGGTCTTGTTATACAATAGTCATTTTTCGCACCACCAAGGGAAGTTCAGGAAACATTGGCTAGGGCCTTACATTGTGAAGTAGGTCATTGATGGAGGTGCAGTGTGCTTAGCCACGTTGCATGGTGAAAATATTCTTGTGTATTTCAATGGAAGCAGATTGAAGCCTTATAGGGACAATCCAGTGCCAACCAAATGACTATATGGCCGGAACATAAGAATCCATTTATCTGCGAGCGATGCTAAGGGAATGCATAGACAAGTGCGTCAGGAGAACAGGGGTGATGTGCAGGGGGGAAACTAGCCATTGGAACATTGAAACTAGGTGAAAAAGTGATTTTACCTTTGGATGGAGCGGGTTTTATGCATTTAATGAGGCAATCTTAGGGGATTTTTGACCGTTTTTGCATAGATAAGTTTCATTTAATGAAGATCTGATCATTTTCACCTTGGATTACCTATAAAATGAGGGGCGCATGTCAGATTTGGTTCCTTTGCTTTCTTAGGAATTTCTCCCTAAATGTTTCTACGAGCGTTGTATGTCTGGCCGAGAGACCCCATCCGACACGAGTAATCCAGAATTCATATTTTTCCCGAGAAATATGACCACCAATCTAGAGAGTGCACCATTTGAGGAACACTCTGCGCCTTTCACGACATCAACCAAGCCAGGGTCAGATGATGTCCATGAGGTGATACCTAAAGTTGAAGAAGTCGTATCTATGCTGCTAAAGGAAAGGAGAAAATGATAAAGGGGTCCTCCCACAAGCTGCATACCTCTCCTAGGTGACTTTATCGCGACAAGCTACAAAGGATAGGTTGCCTATGGGTGATCCTACGAAGAGACCAATGAGCACCACTATAGAGGCTGTGCTCGTTAAGCCAATCTCATGGAGGCTGCCATATGTCAAGCTACACAAACCCTCTATGCATGCACCAAAGAATGTAGATGTGGTGAGGGGTTACCTTCATATGTCGTTAGTCCTGTAGGTCATCCCCTTGATTGAAGAAATGTTCAGCAAGATCCCTCATGTCAATTTCAATGACTACAACCTTGCGAACGAAGAAACATTCCCTGAATTGGCACCAGAATATTACCTGGAGCACATGCTCTATGACGATGTAGTGAAGGTTGGGCCTATGCCGTGGGCGCATGCGCTAAGCAACACTAGGATCCTCAATCTGCTGAGGATTCCCCACTTTGGGAGGTACCCTATCACCACTATGTGTGTGTGCCAGTTGCTAACCTTAGTGCATGATGGATTCTTATGGATTCAAAGATAGAGTCTGATAGATGTCGTGCTGATCCACCAAATCACTAGCCTGCCCAAGAAGGGGCCTCATCCTATGGAAATTTTCAGAAAGAGAAATGATATCAAGGTTGCTACAAAGGTCAAGAAAGATTACCAAGTCGGGCAGGATGCCTGGGGATTCCTAGTACATCAGATTGCAGACGTAGGTGCATGCCTAGGAACCTTAGTCCTAGGCTGCAAGTTCATGCACAAGTGCTGCCCAAAGATAGTCCCTACAGACGTAATTGCATTGGCAAGCTAGTGTGAGAAGGGGGTCAGTTACAAATGGTCCCACTATCTTTGGCAGGAATTTTTAGACAACGTGCATGAGAAGCAGGAATAAGGAAAGAAGTTCTGCTACTCGTGGATGTTGTTTTTGATTGCACTAGTAGCATAGGAGACCCAAGATGGTGTCATCCTCCTAGATTTGGAGTTAGGCATATGCGAGGGTGCGCGCTACGCCAATCTATGGGATTCCACAGACCCCAAGCGAGTGAAGGGAAAAAAAAAAATTTGGGTGCTATTTGAGGGTGCGCTGGTAGCAGCAATACAATCACGACTAAGAATATCCCCAGCAGTTTATGAGAATTATAAAATAATCATAGAATTTCATATTACCATGAACCATGTGCAGATCAGGGCACACAACGACCCTATGTGGTATAACTTTCCCTTCATGGTGACTAAAGTGGAGATCAACCATGTCATTGTGACCTAGCCAGAAGCGTGGAAAGTTGGGCTAGGCTCCACCCAGTCTGTTACAGCCTCTACTTCAGGGAAATTGATAGCCCCAAGAGACAAAGATGTAGAAACAGGCACATAAAATAATAGTGAGAAGGATCCTGAGCAGGAAGCAGAGAAGAACACAGAGCAAGATCTTGGCGGAAAAGCTGATGTGGACCTTGGAGGCCTTGATGGGTTAGACAGCACGGGTGCAGAATCTCCGCGTGGCATGAAGCATGGTGCAGAAACCCCCAAGGTGCCATGAAGGAAGAAGAAAGGATCCAATGTTGGAGGTGTGGAAGAGGTCATTTTGACTAAATATGACTTGGAAAAAATAGCGGATGTAGTCACATCTACCTCTGAAGAAAGATGGATCGCCATAGAATAAATATAGAAGGCTACGGTCGAGGCATTAAAATCGGGGTTGCAGGTACTCCAGCTAAAGACTGATAATATATAATCGACGTTGATTCAAGCGAGCCTGCCTATAACAATGATAATCATCCAAACATACAATAGGATCTACCCCTTCCCGGGCACAATAGTCACTTTGGAGTAGCCAAAACTACACGCACAGGTGCAGACCTGCCCAAAGGTCGGGATCGATCTCTCCTTGTTGCCGAGTAGAAAGCTACAAGTTATCCAAACCATCATTATCAATGAGCTCTAGTGCAAGGAGGTATGTGTGCAACAACAGTCTAGCGAAGCCGAGAAGAAGGTTGCAGCTAAAACTAAAGAGTCAATCCAAGCCTAGATAGAGCAGCAGGCAGTTGTAGTGAAGTAATCAGAGCTCGAGAATTTGATTAATAGATTGTGTGGGGACCTCGTAGATGTAGCCATTCCCGCATCAACTGCCCCACAAGTCAAATTTGAAAGCTTGGTTGCAGCACTGAAGACTTCCAAGCCTGAGGTACAAACAACCAAGGCAGATTTTGAGCAACATATTGCAGTGTTGTAGGCTAAGCTCTAGCTAGAGACTCCCCCAGAGGTGCCCACATAGTGGGAAGGCTTGGTGAAGGAAGCCTCTAAAAGTATCACTACCACAATTGATAAGGGCTCTGCGCTGCTAGAAGCAATGATGGGACTGTGGACATATCTACAAATAAACCCACTAGTCAAGAAGAGCTCTCAGGAGTTGCACGCAAAGGAGAAGGCATTCAATGACCTCTAGGAGGCTTTTCCCACTTTTTTCCCTGCTCAGCGCATGGCCTGCTTGAAAACAAGTCAAATTCTACGCGATGAAGTAGATGAGCTACGGAGGAAGAAACAGATTGTGAGAGAGCACATGAAGCCATGGGCAGACGAGGTGATGAAGATGTAACAGGACTTGGATACAACCATTAAGAATGTGAATCACACCTATCAAAGCATCAATCTAGCCGCAGAAGGGTTGACGTCGCAGAAGTTGGTGGACACAGTGCAGAGTGAAGCAGATCAAAGCACGGGTGCCCTTTGTCACTTCCATTGAAGAATTTAAATCTAAATTAAGAACCCAGCACTGCTGTGAATTAGGATGAGTCACAAGATTGTGTTGGGGGCCTATTGGAGCAGGGTCCCTTTTGATTGAATTTTGGATGAAAATAATACATTTTTTGTATGTTTTTGTAAGTTAAGTCATGCACGCTAAACAAAGCACAGGTCAAGGGGCTTTGGGGCAGGTCAAAGCCCCTCATGAGTTGTAATGGGCCAAAGGTTAGAACTAGGGTCCGAAAACCACAATTTTCAGACCTTAGATGAGAGTAGGCTAAAGGTATAAATAGGAGTCTAGATCGAGTCAACAAGAGGCTTGATGATGTAAGAGATCTAAACTATGTTTTGATGTTTTGAGCTAAGAAGCGAACTTGTCTAGGTTAGAAGGCTCCTGCTGGCTGTGAGCGCAGAGACCTTAGTCTTGTTGTGTGCAGACCTTGCTGGCTATGTGTGTGGGTATAATGAAGGTGTTATAAGGAAGGTCTTAGCCGTGAATGAATAAAGGAACATTTTGGATGAAATCTGAGTATAAAATGCATCCGTCATCTGCTTTATGATCTGTTTCCGCATGTTATTTCTGTTTACTGTGTTATCTATGTTCGGATCGGTTGCACAACTGTCTTTTACCTTAGGTAAATGATTAATTTATGGATATATTGTTTTTAAACATAATTGGTATGCATTAAGGACTATTGAAAGGGATTGTTGATCTGTATTAGTGTGCGTGCAGGATAACCTGTGTAAGTTGACCTAAATCTATCTGGTTAGGGCTTCTCTTGCAAAGGTTAGATCACAATTTTTTAGATATGAATACACCCACATCATTTAATTCTCTCTAAGGGTGTGGAAACTTGGTTTCAACACCCCCCCCATACTGCTTCAGGTGAGGCTTTGATTTGCGCAAGTAGGTCACTACCGAAAGGGCTAGTAGTAAGAAGGTTTTGTTGGTTAACGTTGAATCCGAACCTAGGTCAGGACCCCTTAATCCAACACATGGAAATAATGCAGGTCAAGGTTCCCTTGTCCACAATATAATAATGAATGTTCTTACCATGAATGACAACCTAAATTATAAAGGCTAATTGATAGGGAAGCCGAGGGGTATAATTTACATGAGAGAAAACCACTATGTTGGAATCTAATGGATCCACACATCTGATATCTGACAACAAGGCCTTATTTTGGGTGGGGCAGTTCTACAAAAACTCAAGAGTGGACATAGATAATGGATACTGAGCCAAGTTTTCAACTACGTTATAGTTTTTAGCAGGTCTTAAATGAGGGTTGAAAGAAGACTTATGAATAATGCCCTTTAGAGGTTTGATATTCAATTTCGCAGGAATCAGAGGTGGAGTAGGATCATATGAAGGTGGTGAAGAATTGAAAGGTTTATCATTATCCTTACCATTCGGTGGATTCACATTACCATAACTCTTATTCTGAGTAGCCACCATAACATCAGATTTCATCTTTGAGGAGGAAAGCATAAAAACCATGTTAGAGGAGGAAGGGTCCTCAACAACCATATGAGTCTCCTGATTGGGAAATGGGCCAATCAACATAGTGGGAGAAGTGGAAGATTTAAGGAACTGATCATGTGTAAAGTGATCCTCGTTGCAAATTAAGCATGGGTAACGAGGCTTTCACTTCTCATTGGAGGTCTGATTGTTTGTTTATCTTGCAGTGAAGGATATTTCTTCTTCTTACCTTTTCCTTTCTTCTTTCTTCTAGGTTACTATGGAGACTTTCCTTTATTATATGAAATGAAAGTTATCTTGGAAGAAAAAGCTACAGGAGGATGGGATTGAGGGTTTTGATTAGATTCGGTAAGAGAAAAAACATATGGTTTACCCACCGACTGCAAACTGGTAGAACCAATCACAACATTAGCAGCATGAGATTCTTTACAAGGTGTATGAGGAACAGTATTTGAAGGTCTCAAAGCATTTGGTATATTATCATAGATTATTAATGATTGGGTATAAACAAGGTCCAAATACTATGCACAAGAAATAAATTTCTTATTATGGGTGACAACAGGGATTTGGTAAACCATTCGTCTAACAATTGATCAGGAACATAAGTCTTGACCAATCGTCGATGATGCCTCCACTCATGACTGTGATCTTATATGTGAGTGGAATCTTATTGTTTTAAAATTTTCAATAGTTTCGTTCTAGCTTCCTATATGATGGGAAACTGGAAATGTGTGAGGAAGGTGGTGGCTAAAGTGCTGAACTCATGGAACAAAAATATAGGTAGCTCAATATACCATTTAGCTGTGGTACTTGTAAGCATTCGTTGGAAAATATGAAATAGAATGGAATCATCATTAAGGGAGTTCGAAGAACACCATAAATTATATGTCATAATGTGTGTCGACGAGTCTTCTCATCGATTCCCATTGAATTTCATTTTGGGATATTAGAAGTGATTTAGTTGGAATAATCGTCCACCATGGTGAATGAGCGATGGGGTCATTAGTGAGTTGAGTTAAGTATAGAAATTTGAGAGTACCCACAAAATGCAACTACCATTTAAATTCTGGAGGATGATGGCATGGGTATGAAGGAATAGCAGGAGCGCCAGGCACTTAAATTCCCAGATAAGGAGGGTTATGATAATAAAGAACTTGGGTACCATGATAAGGAGGATTATGATAACCAATATACAAGTGACCTTGTTTCCTAGCCCTAGGATGATGATAAAGCTGCTAGAATGGTTGGGTTTGAATTTGTTGGCCTTGAAAAGGTGCTTAAGTAATACCTTGATATGGACCATACTGTTTCCCAATGGGAGTTTTAATTGTGCCATGATAAGGTGGGTTTGGTTGGGATTGTGCCATACTATGAATAATTTTTCCTAGTGAAACTTGAGGAGTACCATGTCCAAGAGGTTGAGAATTTGAGGGAAATTGTACTATATAGGTAAGTGGGACTTGGGAAGTACCTGATACTGCTAGAAAAGATTCTGATGAACGAAATATTGTAAAGTTTGGCTCACATGTATTTGAGCTTGTTGGGGTGCTGATGGATGGATATGAATTTGAGAAGATGGTGTAGGCTGAGGATTCAAAAATCAGTCCAAAAATGAACCAAGTTGAATGGGAAAAGTAAGTTTCCAAACACTGGCACCCATTCCAGGATAAGGACGACTATAATGAGGCTAGTTACCAATTTGAGGTATACCAACAACAAGTTTCAACCCTGCCAAAGGAGGAGGGGATGATGGAGGCAACTGTGATCCAGATAGGTGGTACCCCACATAAGAAAAGTTAGGATGTTGAAGGTAACCTTTCCCACTAACATAAGTTCCAACCTACTGCTAAACCATAGTTGTAAACATAGGAGGAGGAGGATTAGATTGTGTGGCACTCATAAGAGAAGTACCATATGATATTCTTGAATTGGATGACATGGAAGAGCTCCAAGGACTAGAAGTTGCACCCAAAAGGGTACCAGATAAAGACTGATATCTAAGTGGGATAGACGGGCCACCATACATATGTGTTTCCAGTGATGTTGGAAACATATGTGAGGATGCAACATTTGATGTCTCAACCATAGTCATGGATATAGGTTGAGAGGTTGGATTAGTTCTAGTCATGGTTATCAATATCGATGAAGATTGCCACGAGAGATTTGCGGGTAACTAAAAAGAATCAGGAAAAGGAGAAGAGGAAGAGGATTTATTATGAAGTCCTTCCCAATGAACAAGAGTAGAAGGAATAAGCTCTTCTCGGGGGATCTCTTCAATACACACAATTGCATATGGAAGAGGTTCACCATTGGGTTCAAGATATATAGGTTATGTTTGAGATAAAGGAAGAGAAGAGGAAGATCTTGAAGTAACCAGAAAATATGGCTGAGGTTACTTAGGTTCGACAAAATAAGGAATCTAAGTGTCTGAATTAGGAAATTTAGGTTCAACTACCTCACACAACAAAGTTTTGAGGACTTTTGTTTCGATTGTGTCAGTGTCACCTGTTAGTGTCAATCAGTCTTGTTAGTCACTAGTGATCAAATATGATCTTACAAGGTTTTTAATAGGGTCCTACTACAAATTTTTGTGGTTTAAATAGGCTTTCAAATACAATTTTTGTCACTGGTTAGTATGTCTAGGTGTGTTAGTACTCCTTTCATTTCATTTTTTTGGTCATGCCATCACTCATTTTGAGGAGTCATCACTGAAATGTCTTCATCACCATCTCAGTCAACATCACCATGGTCATCATTTTGCTCATCATTTCATGTAGTTTTATAATTATTTCATAGTTCAAAATGATAAAAAACCTTCCTAAACATTTTCCCTCACTCCCATCCCTCATTTTCACCATTTTCCCACAAACCCTAGCTGACTACACTTTCCTAGGCTAGTACCGTGTTTTCCCCTTTTGGACCCCTTTCCCTCACTCATTCCATGAAATTACACATCCCTACACTCCCTAACATCTATCCCTACCCCCATAAATTTTCCCAAGAATTTAGAAGACCCCTAACCCTTTCATCTCCCTTCATTCCTAAAAACTACCTAAATCCCATGTTTTTCCCTACACTAAACCCTAATTTCCCCTCCCATTGAGCTAGGGTTTACTATGTATTATGAATCCAATGAGAAGAGGAGGCATAAGGGAGGTTTGATAAATAGGTATGAGTCCACCAAAGTCCAAGAAACCATAGCTTCACCTTTCCAAGATGTGGGTTGCCTAGGGTTTACATTGCACACATGGACAATTCTATTTCAAAATTAGATTATGAACTAAGGCATAAAAATTTGATGAAATTGAAAGACATTTTTTTCCATCATAGAAAAAGGGACAAAAACCTCCTTAATTTTATTCAAAAGTATTAGGATTTGAGAGAAATTCCCAAATTACAGTTTCTACAGGAGGTTTTCTACACTTTTGGACAACTTGACATCAAGTCCGTTTTTCAAGGGTTTGGAGAAGGTGTTTGTAGTGATTTATGACTCTATTGTGTATCATAAATCCTAAAATTTCCACTGGTACCTTAATATCATGATTTGGAGTTCAATAAGGAAGTCAAAAGTGCTCTGCAAGATGGCATTCACTTTTCCCTAGTGGCGCTGCACTTTTCCAATATTTAGTGACCAACTTCAAACTTGGATTCTAAAAAAATGGGAAAGTATTTTTGAAAAATGGAGGGTTCTGTTCATAAAATACCAAAGAAAAAAAACATCTATCAGTTTTTCAAAAAACATTATGGTTAGAGAGATATTGACCTACCTGTTAGCACTGCAATTTTTCAAACATTTTCAAAGTCTAGTCATCATTCTCCAAGGAATCAATCTACCTTTCCAGTTTGGTTGTAAGATGAAAGTGTCACTATCAAAGTGTAGTGGTGAGAAAATTTCATTTATACCTTCATTCATTTCATTTTCCCTCTTTTACCATTCATTTTTATAAAAACCTAAAGTCCAACATTTCATTTCTTTCGAAACCCCTTTTTAACTATTAAAATCCATTTTTTATAGTTAAAAAGCAGCTCTACCCGCACCACAACAAACCTTTGTAATATCATATATATATGATATAACTTACTACACTTAATAATGATGGACCCCATACCCTTTCATCCCAATCGGCTTATCACAGGTTTAATTTTCATTCATGTTACAATTTTCGTCTCCTACAAAACCCTCGATTGCGATATTAAGTGTTCATCGCACATCGAACTTCGCAAGTTTTAACACTTACCTCCCGTGTCTAATAAAAAAACTCTTGATTCATTATTTTCGGTATTAAATGGGCCCCATATCTTTCCTGCCACGTCACCTTCTATTCATCTAACATCACACTTCGCAAGTTTTAACACTTACCTCCCATGTCTAATAACAAAACTCTCGATTTGCTATTTGTGGTATTAAATGGACCCCACTGTCTGTCATGTCACGTAACCTCCGTTCTCATCACACATAGAAATTTGCAAGTTTTAACCTTTACCTCCCGTGTCTAATAACAAAACTCCCGATTTGCAATTTGCAGTATTAAATGGGCCCCATCTCCGTCCTTCCACGTCATGCTTTGTTCATCCCACATCGCACTTCACAAGTTTTAACACTTAGCTCCCATTCCTCATAACAAGACTCCCAATTTGCGACTTGCGGTATTAAATGGGACCCATTTCCGTCCTGCCACGTCACCCTCTATTCATCGCACATTTCATTTCGCAAGTTTTAACACTTACCTCCCATCCCTCGTAACAAATCTCTCGATTTGCGATTTTTGTTATTAAATGGGCCCCACCGTCTGTCATGTCAAGTCACCTCTGTTCTAATTTCACATCTCACTTCACAAGCTTTAACCTTTACCTCCTGTGTCTCATAATAAAACTCTATATTTTCCATTTGCAGTATTTCCTAGGCCCCACCTCTTTGCCACGTCATCACCCCAATCACAAATAACATTCCCTCCCACTTGTGTATTATGTTTAAACATTCCGACCTTGATCTACGATTGCGATATATGTATAAATATTTTTTCTCCTCTCACTCATCTAATAATTTCTCCTACTAATAAAATGAAACTCTGCTATCTCTTTTAATCTGCCTCCATCTCTATCACGACAAATAAGAAACCAAAGGAAAGGAACAATGGCATATTTTCGCTGAAACAAATTTCTACCATTACTCTTAGCACCAACACGTTTCTGCGAGGTACCAAAAAACATTCAAGGAACATCCACACGTCACTTTCACTGTTGTTTACACTTTTTGTGGAGTTGGTTACACCAGAACAGAAGAGGAGTCTTCCTATAGACTGCCACATCATACAACCACTTCGAATTGTTAGTCTTAATGTTGTTTATTTTGATTATGTCATATCACTTTCTATTAAAATTTTTGGATAAGCCTCATCTCTTGCATGAGATGGTAATAAATTTTACAAACATAGTTACTCCTTTTGTGGGGATGAAAATTTTATATTTTTGTATATATGTGACAAGCTGCTATGAAGTAAGGGTTCATGGTTTTAGAATCTTGACTCATACGATCAATACTTTTTTTAGTGAATGAAATGGAAAAAAAGTCTAAGGACTTATTACCAATCTAGTCTATGTATTGTCAATTTCCTCTTGTGTTTCCATATATTATTATCTTCAGTTGTAGTTTGCAATTCCTTATGATGTTATGAGTTTTTATCAGTATCTTGATATGTGCTATCAATTATTAGTTTTAACACTTTCATTGATAGGGTCCTACATGTCATTCACCTAGGTTCATGATGTCTCATAAGTCATTTTCATGAAAATTTTGAAAAAAAATTCATTTGGTGATGTCTACCTTAAGTTTAAAACCCACCTCTAACCATGTCATATCAGTCAAATCAACCTAATATCATATAGTTTTCATCCCCATGATTTTTAATCACAAAACAGTCCACCTGTCAGTTTTTCATAGTTTCATAGCAATTATATGGCAAATCAGTAGATTTCACTACGAAACTGCCTAACAATTCCGTAGAAAATTTGTCAGCAGTTAAACGATTTTCGCTACGAAACTGGGTTTTTTCTACAGAAAGTGTCAAAGTGGTGTGAGGTGTCAACTTTCGATAGGACAAGTAAAGGGTTATTTCATTTGAGTTTGTTATGATGATTCCCAAACATTCTTAGCCGTATATGCTGTCATTATTGTCTTTTATGGTCACATGTGTCATCATCAAACTACGAGTTGTCAAATTACCTTTAAATCTTTACCCCAAGCTTCTCTTTTTCATTCAATGTTCAATCCTTGCATGTAAAGCATCTCACAATCACTATTTGAGAGCTTCTTCACCACACAAAGCAGGTTGCTATTCGAATTTGGTTCTGCAGGTGTTATCAACAAGCGAGGCAACAAAGAGTATAAAGCATCATGGCATCAAAGAAGAAAACAAATAAGGGAGGTTATTGTGTAAGATATGAGCCTATGGATTTGAAGTTTTTGAATGAAGATCCCACTGCTATGGAGGCTTTTAGGAAGACATGCTGCCTAAAATTCCGGTAGAAATTATAGGGTTTCCATGCACATGTATCCAAATACTTGGAAACAAATTTTATAGGGACAACATCAAAGGTTTGGATCTTGAATTTTACAGTGTCACTAGATATCATCTCCCAAGCTACATAAATTCCTAGAAGTGGTGAAGAATGGTTCAAAGGCACAAAGTTTAGAATGCAAGGTTGTGAAGATTTTCTCAACCAAGAGCAGAGAGGATTTGATATGACCAATGGAATCCCCAAGGGTTATATGAAAGAGAATTATGCAAAGTTGCTACTGGTGATTCAAAAATTCTTCACCTGCAAAGGGATATTTCACATGGTCTATTCCTATCATATTAGAATCCTTCTGCATTTTGTTGGTAAGAAACCACTTGAACTACCCTTATTTTTATACAATAGTTTGGGAAAGATGTCAGATAATGTTCGGGTCAAGACAACAGGTAATGAAACATCAGTATTTCACCATGGTCTGATAAAACTGTTAGTGATAGAAGAGTTGAAAAGGTTAAATAGAGATTGGACCTCTTTCCTTTTCATGAGTAGGTATGAAGTAGATGTAGTGACTCCAAAGAAATTTTCAAAGCCTAAAACTACTACATCACCAGTTGAAACATAAGATATTGATTAAGAAGGAAGACAATTTCTTGTAGAACTAGTGGACATTAAAGAAGAACCTCTGCAAGAAATTGATATCCCTCATCCAACACGTGCAAAACAAAAGATTAGAAAACAAAGAAGTAAGAGAATAACAAGGAGTCAGACATTGGCCAAAGGAAATATGGAAGACATTCTACATGCAATAGTTATTGAGGAGTCTCCAACAGTGCAAGTAGAAGACATTGAAGGTGATGGAAGAAAATTGAAGAAAGGTAAGTCTATCAAGAAATTGGATTTTGCAGGAGAGGATGATGGATTCATATTTCAGCCAAGGAAGCCAATGACCAGGTCACAGATTGAAAATAAGGCCATGGATATCAAAAGAGCAGAAAAATCCAGTGAAGGTATGCAACCAGAAAACATCATAGATTTATCCCTAGCAACAGAAGAAGTTGCCACTATGCAGAGAAAGGGAAAGGAGAAGATAGTTAGAAAATCAGAAACATAACTCCTCACAGAAAAAATAAGAGAAGAAAGAGAAGAAATACTTGAGTTGAAGTTAGAAGAAGAGAAGCACAGGTTTGAAAAGGCCGAGTTTGATCAGATGATGAAAAAATGGGACAGTCAACTCTCAAGTGTTTCAGAATCTATGAGTAATGCTAAAAAACTGCTGAAAAGGACCCAACCTCTAAGACTTGTGGTCAAACATACCAGGAAGATGAACCTACACTTTCAAGCTGAAAATAGATCATTACAAAATCAAGTGGAAGACCTTCAGGAACAAATGGACATGATTCAAGATGAGCTGGAGAAGAGATGAATGAAAATGAAAGTGATTGAAGAACCTGAAGGTCAACCTATTTTAATGAAGATTAAACACCTAAGGACTGAAGAGTTGGTCTGAGACATTTTTGTTAAGGTTTTTAGCATGCAAGTAACATAAGTTTTGGCTTAGAAGATCAATTTTTGGAGAAAGTTACAAAATCTGCAATTTCTGCCTTATTAGCCAATTTCGTAGAGAGCTCTAGACTTGAAGGCTGAAAAAAAGTACAAAATTTATGAAGACTTATTTTTTCCTTTAAATATAGTTTTATGAAGAACTAAGGAGGGAGTGTGATATTATTTGAATATTTTGACCTGACAAATTCTTTTTGACCAGTAGAGGTGGCAGAAGGAAAGGTTAGAAAACAAAAACCAGCTTGCTACTAAGCTATGTTACGAAACTGCCTAAAGATGCTCTGTTTTGCAGAGAGGGGTTTTTGAAGGTTCAAAGGACATGTGGAAGACCAACAAGCCACGTGGTGCCATCCAAACAGATAAGGAGACACCTCAACAAATATTTATCACTTGACATATGTACCACTCATACAAAACAACATGAAGACAAATTATAGTTATTGTTGATCCTTTCCTAGAAAATAGGACAGCTGTTGCTAAATTCTTGCAAAGAACATTTATGTCTTATGTCATGGAGAATTCCATTCGAGCATCTGATATTTATCTATTTAATGGTCCCACTATTAGATAAGTGAAGGAAATAAATGTAATTAGAGTCCCATTAGGAGAGAAACTCTTAAAATGAATAGGTGTCTTTTCATGTTCTAGAATTAGATTTTTCAGCTATGATTAGCTGTCACAGTCAAGGTTAGATGATCCAGTATCCTATGTAATATAAAGAGAGTATATTTATAGATAGAATATTGAATATCAAAGGGTTGGAGAGTATTGTACTACACAGCTATTTTTGTAAAAATTTCAGCTTCAATAATATACAATGGATGTTTTGGTCTTCTTCACCTGAGATTCGAATGAAGTTTTCAATGATTTATTTATCTTGTATCTATCATGTTTAATATCTCCACTTAGTTTATATCTAATCACTTAGAACTCATGGAAACATACTATGACTTCCTTTAGATGTTAAACTGTTTTTTTCTTCCTGTATTGTGTATGTGTACCATATTATCATTGAAACTTCCATTTGCCTCAGTTTCCACAAGAAGGATCATTTCATTGACTTGTCTGATGTTGAATCCATTTTCCTAATGATAACAATCCTTTAAATTTTCAATCCGCAATCAACCATAATCAATTTTAGAGTCATAGAGTTAACCATCTAATTGATTTTTCATTGAGAATCATAAGTTGCCTTGAGAGAGCCCTCTCAGACTGAAGAGGCTAATCTTTAGTTCAAAGTTGGTTGAAACAATTACTCTAAGTTGTCTGGTGGAGCAACCCATTAGTACCAATTTAGACATAAAAATATGTTCATGTGTTTTATCAATTTTTGTTAGTCTCACATAGTGAGCCTTCTTGGTAAAATATATATAATAATAGTGGGAAGGGCATCACTCATGACAATTATCTTTTATAATATTTCAATGAGAATATTGTAAGACTAGAAATAGATTTCTCTTGATGAAATATTGTTGAAATTATACTTGTGTTAATTTCTACCAAATTCAGTAGATTTATGCTTTGCAGACCTACTATTTCTTCTGTCATTTTACATTTTATTCTCCTCATAGGCTACAAACTCACCCTTTGCTACCACATCAAGATCCAATACCCCATTAGTAGAACTGTGGATTTGACTGAAATCTCTTTTCAATGGATGGGAGTTTAAACCACCAACCAATCTCATAAGACAAATCATTAAATTTCCTTAGAGTTTAGGATGTGTCTGTTCAGGCGCTTGATGCAGTCCAAGTGTTGGTTCCAGTGCCAACATCTTTTGGTACGTCTGTCGGGAGATGAAGGCCTTGAAATGAAGCATTCTCTTGATGTCTCTTGTTTTGAATTTCTAAATGTCAATTATTAATGATGAATAATAATTGATGACTTGAAGAAGACTACAAATTATTTCACCTGGCAACTCTGCAAAGAGGAAAAGGGGTTTCAAAACATCCAAGTACAAGGAGAAATTAGAGATCACCTACTGTGACCCTAGTTACAGACCCAAAGAAGATCATTAAAGATGCAAAAGGAAAATAGAGATCAGTTGAGGCCACATCTTAGTCAGTGAATAAGATACACAAAAAATACATTCCAAATGTACTTTCATCTACTTTAGAATCAAAAGAAGTTTCAGTTTCAAAAGGTTTTTCTGAAAAATCTAAAATTGAAATTGCTTCCCTAGAAGATAAAGTAAATGTTGTTAACCTAAGCTCAACTCAAGGTTTCCTCAATCCTAAATTGATAAATCTGAAATTAGTAAATTTGAAGTAAGTACTATTTCAGTCAAAGAGGAAAAAACCAAGTTATTAAGTGTCAATAAGAAAAGATAAGAGATTGTGCTAACTGAAGGGGAGTTAGAGCAAGTATTGGCAATTGCACCTTTTCTTGATAGAGATCCTTTGATTGAGGAAGATTTTAAGAACATTTTCAATTTCCTCCAAACCCATCATGAATACCAATATTTCATTACTCCTAAGCAATAATATTTTCCTTTATCTAGAAATCCCACTGTTGGGTCATCCTCTTCTCATCGACTAGAAGAGAGTGTTCCTCAAGGCCTGACATTCAACTTATCTGACTTCCTAGCTCACGAAAATAAATTTGAATTAACCTCATCCCCTCAAGAGACAACTTTTGAATCTGATTCTTCTTTATAATTCGAAGTCAACACATCCTCTATTCATCTCTTTCAAAATCCACTATTTTCAATCGACAAGCTTGAATAATCAACTCAAGACTTCCAATTTTCTACTATCCTAAATCTGATTTAGAATCCACAAATTGTAATTCCTATTTCCCAAATAGCTACATCAACTGATCATCCATCAACTATACATTAGAAAAATATGGCTCAGCTTGCCCTTACAAGGATGTAGTAGATATTGGTTGCAAGATATTCTCCACTTTCTCTTCCTCAACCTTTGCATCCACTCCCTCAAGGGGACTACTTCAAATATCTTCCAAAATACACTGGGGAGGGAGAAGGAGTTTCTGCTGAGGAACATTTAGTGGCTTTCTAAAGTTATGCTAACAACCAGAATGTCGAACATGAAGATGTCTGCTCAAGACTCTTTGTTCAGAGTGTTAGTGTCAGTCTAGTCATACTACCATCAGTGATCAACATTTCTCTTTTGCATTTGCATATTAGGAGTCTCATACCAATAAATTTCACCATTCTTCTAGGTCATGGATTCATTGATGGTAGTGATTTTTCATTAGTTTTCCCTCATGTGAAACTTGTTGATTCTCCTCTCTATGGTCTTTAGTCATGAGTCACTTTTATTCTCAATATCATGTCAGTAGGTCATAGGATGGGTCTCATTAGGTTCTAGGGCCTCATCATGGTCAAATTAATAAGTCAAGTGTCAATAAATATCAGCGAGGTCATGAGGAAGTCAATAAACTCAAAATCATAGCACCTTGAAGATCAAAGAGATGTTTTATTCAGTTTGATGTAATTTTCATGATACTTTGCCTTTATTATCATTTATTATGTAATTTTATGTCAGCATATGTAATAAGTCACAATTCAGAAGCTGCTATCTCCACAAAATCATCACCCTGCCTTCAGAGAAGTTTTCTACAACATTTTTAGCATCAAATCATGTTCCAAGTAGATTCAGCAAAAAGAGCCTGAAAAGAGCTTTCCAACGGTATTTTTCACTCTCAAAGCTGACTTCTGGGTTGAAATTCATGCCTAAGTGAACAAAAGGTCCTCTATACCCTAACCCTTCCCCTTTTTCCCACCTTTCCCTTAAAATTTATGTTATTAAAGTTTAACATTTTCCTTTATAAAATTCCTTTTTCCCCATCCGATGCCAAATCACATTATAAAAATCCTTATGCGATTTCATAACCACTTCCCCACCATTACCCCTAAAATTTATAATAAATCTTATATATATAAATCCCCGTCGTTCCAAAACCACTTCCCTTCCATGCTTTGAAACTTTATAATAAAATGTTATTATAAAACCCCGTCGGTCCGATGCATTCCCTTCCCTTTCCATCACATCGCAACATTTTATAAGTGCGCCCTGATTGGCCCTTTGCCAAAACCTCTGATGTGATTGCATTAAGAAGCTCCCAATTATATAACTTTGATGGAAACCCGACTGATATACATCCTGACCATTGATCGCTCCCTTCAATCAGACGGTCCATATGCAATCGACGATTTCATAAATTGTTTCATCCAATTGAGCCCCCGCCAATTGCAACCCCCCGACTACTCCTTCGCCGTCGATCTCATCATCCAATCCAATGGCCCATAGCCAATCAGACCATCCCAATCGGCGCAATCACAAAATTTTTCCCTCTGCCCTCCTTTGATCTCCGATGTCAATGGACCTATGGGTCCCACCACATAAATCTTCTGCCCATTCGTATATACAAAGGCCCTTTCCTTTGTAAAACTTATAATTTTATTTTAAATCATTTTATAAATAACTCCCGCCCTCATCGCTCAACCCCATCGCATCGAGGGAAATTCATATTGAAATATGCTTTCCCCGACCTCCTAATGTCGATTGCGATTCATGCCCTGGTCCCACCTTAAAAAGGCCCTCCCCTTTTCCAAACGTAAAATCATCTTATCCTTTGAAAAAAGGCGCCGAGACATTTTATTTACCTTTTCATCCCATTATCCCTTTGGCCTGTCTTTTATCCCTGTTTCCCACATGCCAACCGCATCAGAAGTTTTGGGTTTCATCCTAAATAACATCCTCCCCATTCCTCTGATCGTCGATTGCGATAACACCATCGGAACATGCATTTTTCAAACGTTTTATTATATTATATTCCCTTCCCCTTTCCTCTGATCCCAATTGCGATTTTAACACTCCATTATATATTTCCTCCCCTCTGATCCCGATTGCAATTACAATATGGACCCCACTTCCCTTCGCTCCCTCCATTCAAAATCAATTTTCCCCTTCGCTTAAGGAATAATTTCATTTTATGTTATGTTAAAGGTATTTTATAAAAGTTAGTTTTCTTCAAAAAAACAATGGAAAGCAACAGTCAAAGGGCCGAGAAGCTTATATAAAATAGAGATTTCAACAACAGTAGGAAAATAGGATCTTCTCTTCAAATGTCTATTTTTTACTCAACAACGAATCTGCCAAAGTAGTCAAATGTAAAGCTGCTCCTTTTTTAGGCAGATTGTTAGTTCTCTTTTCTATCTTCATATTTCAGTTCTTGAGCTGTAAAAACAGCTCCTCTTTTTGTGGGTCTATGTTCCCACAAATATGGTCTATTTAAAGTAATTGTAAATCATTTTTAAAACAGTATGTAACTCAATAAGTAGGGGAATAGTGTGGAAAAGAACGCTTTGTGCTCCATTGAACAGTTTGACAGGGAATTAATAAGAGACGCAGCTCTGATTTGTGGGATCCATGTGGTATGAGTTTTAGCATTTGTTCTCTCCTTTGTTTTCATATGTAAATTGTAATGTGTACCATTCATTCATAAACTTCTCTTGTTGAATGCTTTCAAGATAGAAAGGTAGAATCCATTTTATATGCTCTGCCTTGGGGAATCATTCAATTCTCTGTGTTTTTCTTCTGTTTGAAAAGGATCGATCTCCCATGCCCTTTTCAGCTCCTCGCCAGTCTTTCCATTCCATCCTTATTTAAACTTTAATTGCTAAAATTTCCTGCCTATCTTGCCCCATGAAATACCCTGTATCCTAATTTAATCTCCTAGTTTCAAACTGTCCCATTTTGTGCCACACATCCCTAAAAAAATCATTCATTATTAAAACATTTTCCCATTATCATACCTAGCCTAAAATCAGTTTTATAATTGTACTTTGTTGAATATCCTTTCATGGAGAGAGCCCTCTCCTGACCTTTTAGGGCTAGCTACAAGGCTGAGTGTGGTTTAGATGCTACCCTGATTTCCCTTTTTAGCCTGAGGTCCAGATCGGGAGCTAACATTTTTGGTGACTCAACTGGGGATATACAGAGTGATATGACTATCTTTGAGCTCCTATTCTTGGCACTTTGAATGTATTTATTCTGTTTTTGAAGAAAGCCATAGTCAGACCCCGTAAATGAGCAAATATTGAAAACTTTCCCTAAGGTTAAAACCAGGTCATATTGAATGGACAAAACTTGAGAAATATTTGTTATTAAAGTAAAAATGCCATGTTATGTTGCTAGTGGGTTAATATCAGTGGGACCTAGCTGTGAGTTAATGCAAGGAGTTAAAGTGCCAAACCTCAGTTAAAGCGCGGTTTATTTACCACTAGCTAGTTTTGGAAACCAACACTGCCTTCATCGTGCCGCTTTTGGCTCGGAGCAAAACCATGCCAAAAAAACATGATCCAGTAATATAAGGGCACGTAATATCCCCAATACCACCCATATCATGCATCTTTCATCTGTTAACCCTCTGCCTTTGAAAAAACGCGATATTCACGAGGATCATCTGATCTGGAGGTTGTCAGATCTGACGGTGATCACGCAGTGAAGAGCACGAGCGATAGATTGAGGTATGATCTAGTGGTTTTGCATTATTATATGTTTATTTTATTCGTAAAAAGGCGAAATATGGATGCGTGGACCCCTGTTGAATCAAATGTATGCTGCGGGTTTTATGTTATAAGTTTGAAGGTTGATGTTTTTAAAATAAATCGTGCCATTGTTATAATTTGATATTATGACTGGAGTAAGGTTTGCTCAAGTATTTTTAATGTGTTCCCCTATATCACATTAAACTTTAAATATTTGCTCGCGAGGTCTAAATATTATTGCAAGCGGACATTGTCAAAGCACATTGGAAGGGAATATAATTTCAAGCACTTGTTCCAAAGTCATAATATATTTATGGTATCAGAGCGTAAAGGATTAATCACCCCAGTAATATCTTCCCTGGTAAAGAATGACAGAGTATCATATCTAAATTTTGATGGTGAACAATAATCAGATGCATATGAAGGCTGAATTTTTCACCTGGAAACTCCAGCTTAATGTAAAGACTCCACTGGAGGACTGAATCTTTCTGCAGGAAAATGGAAGGATCTTACACAAGGTTCAGGTATTAAAAGTGGAATGGTATTCAGGATCTAATCTGATTTCTTGTAAATTACTTCTTTTCTTTTCTTGAAGTTTTCCTGGAAGTTTTTCAGAATTTGCTGCATGATAAAGGTGACCAAAATCTTCATTCTAACTATTCAAAAAGTATAAATACTAAGCTTTCTTTTGATCTTGGCCTCCATCCTTTTTCCAAATATTATGATGACCCTCTTCGAATTGATGAGCCTAAAGAGACCAAGACTCACCCTCTAGCTCCTGTATATATTCCTAGACCCTCTATAATCCCAGATAGATATAAACCTCTCATCTTACCTCCTATACTCCATGCTTTCCCTGCAAATTATTACCTTTATTTGCCGAGGTTTGATGGTGAATGTGACAACATCAATGCTGAGCAACATGTGCAGACTGTTGAAAATTTCCTAGAACTTTTTGAAGTTGATGAAGAGGATGTCAGTATTAGGATTTTTTCTCTTTCTTTGCAAGGAAAAGTCAAGAGTTGGTTCAAAACCTTGACTGATGCTAGCATCTCAGATTTACAACAGTTCGTCAAAGTCTTCCTCAATAGATAGGTGGTCAAACAAAACCCTTTCCTGATTTTAGAAGAGTATGCCCAGCTGAAAAGACAGTTAGGGGTGACAGTACAAAAGTTTTCTGCCAGGTTCAATCAAGTTTATTATTCGATACCTGCCGATATAAGACCTCCTCCTGGCTTAGCTCTCTTACATTACCCGAGCGCTTTTGATCCAGAAATGAAGTTTCAGCTGAGAGAAAGGAACTTAGCAACACTTGAAGATATACAGAACAATGCAGTAGATGTAGAAGCTAATCTGTTGATCAGAAGAGAAAAGCTGAAAGAAGAATGTTGCGGAGCACCTGACACCTTCAGAGGTGAAGCTTGACCTTTTGGTAAGCGCAGTGGAAAAAATGATGCGAAAAATCACTACACGAAATGAAAATGACGTTCAAGAACAAATGGCTTATCCAAAACATTCTATTTCTTATCCCAATTTTCGTCGATCTAACAATGACTGTGTTATGGAACATCTCAAAGAAGAGTGATCCGTTGATATGACATGTATACTTGATGATATGTTTATGTTGATTATTTGCCAAAGTTTGATCAATACGATGACGATGATTATGTTTTCCAAACAAAAGCTAATATTGCAGAGAAATTGACAATTGGTTTATGGGAGGATGTTCAGTTTCAACAGCTTGAAAACAGTAATCATCCGATGCATATCATCTAGGACAGTGATGAAGGAATTCTGGAAAATATGGAAGTAAGTGGGGGCTCTCTGCCTCTTTTTTTCGCTTCAATACAGTTCATCAAAGATAACTTTCATGCAATTAGAAATCAACAATCTCTCAGTTTTAATGTTGAGGTTGAGACAGATAGTGAAATTCTGGGGCATGTCGTAAATGCGAAATATTCTCCTAAAGTGATTGATGAAATAATTTGCGATATAAAATCCTCCCTAGCTCTAGATTTGCAGCCACCAAACGCAATTGAAGGTCAGATTACAGATAAAGGCTTGGAAGCTGAAACATATGATCTAATGGTGCAAGATGATTCTGTACCCTTATGTTTTGAAGCATTTCAGTTCCTAAAGAATAATTTTCATAATATCTCTAAAGAAAAAAGATGAGTAGTCTGTAGAGTGTCATGTAGTCTCATTAAAATCAATAGATATGTCACAGAAGTGTTTTCAAGTTTTTTATGACCCTATAGCTGATGTGTTGGATGATGTTTGTTGTAAAAGTCCTTCTCCATTGGATAACCATGTGTCAGAAAAGAGTGTTGACAGTAACTATATTTGAAAGCCGAATTCATTGTCTTGTTCAGTAGGCGTTTCATTACTAAGCTCATATCAAGGTTTTAAGTCATATGAGGAGACTAATGAAGAAGACTTTTGTTTTGTTTGGGATCATAAAAAAAGATTGGTTATTCACGAATTTCAGGATCCTTTTGTCAACTTGCTGCAATCATCAGAGAAAGACAGCACAGATGTTAGGAAAAATTTAATATCAAGGTATGAAGATTACCTGGAGAAGAGCGGTGATGTATTAATGGAAATCAATAGCTATTATGAAGACCCTTTCGCATCATTCTTGAGGTCATCCAGTCAATTCATGCTTTGCAAGTTTATCAAGATTCAACTTGATTCCAAGTTTTCATGGGAGTTTCCTTTCATTTCTTCTCTCTACATTATCATTAGAAATCACTTGGTGAGAATTCAAATAGCAGCCAAGATGCTTACATGGTTGCATTGGTTGTTCCATTTCACTTGATCAGGCGGTGAATAGAAAAATTAGAGTAGGTTTGATGAATAAGCTTAATTATGAGTATCTTTCTAGTTTTTCAATTGTGTTTTAGTCATGTCTTAAGTCAGTTTGGTTTTATTATGGTTTTCAGTCTTAGCCTTGAGTCAAAGTTAGTCTGCAGTATTTTTGACCCCATGCGCAATGGATAAGGCTACTTGGTCTATGGTGTGCTTGGCACCTCCAAGGAGCTACCATCCCCATTGGAGCCAATGTTAGTGTCAGTCTAGTCATACTGCCATCAGTGATCAAAATTGCTCTTTTGCATTTGCATATTAGGAGTCCCATACCAATAAATTTCACCATTCTTCTAGGTCATGGATTCATTGATGGTAGTTATTTTTCATCATTTTTCCCTCATGTGATACTTGTTGATTCTCCTCTCTATGGTCTTTAGTCATGAGTCACTTTTATTCTCAAAATCATGTCAGTAGGTCATAGGATGGGTCTCATTAGGTTCTAGGGCATAACCATGGTCAAATTAATAAGTCAAGTGTCAATAAATATCAGCAAGGTCATGAGGAAGTCAATAAACTCAAAATCACAGCACCTGGAAGATCAAAGAGATGTTTTATTCAGTTTGATGTAATTTTTACCTCAAAACCATGTTTTGAGGTGAAAACATGATACTTTGCCTTTATTATCATTTATTATGTAATTTTGTGTCAGCATATGTAATAAGTCATAATTCAGAAGCTGTTATCTCCACAAAATCATCACCCTGCCTTCAGAGAAGTTTTCTACAACATTTTTAGCATCAAATCATGTTCTAAGTAGATTCAACAGAAAGAGCCCGGAAAGAGCTTTCCAATGGTATATTGCACTCTCAAAGCTGAATTCTGGATTGAAATTCATGCCTAAGTGAACAAAAGGTCCTCTATACCCTAACCCTTCCCCTTTTTCCCACCTTTCCCTTAAACTTTATGTTATTAAAGTTTAACATTTTCCTTTATAAAATTCCTTTTTCCCCATCCGATGCCAAATCGCATTATAAAAATCATTATGCGATTTCATAATCACTTCCCCACCATTACCCCTAAAGTTTATAATAAAATTTATATATATATAAATCCATGTCGTTCCCAAACCACTTCCCCTCCATGCTTTGAAACTTTATAATAAAATGTTATTATAAAACCTCACAGGTCCGATGCATTCCCTTCCCTTTTCATCACATCGCAATGTTTTATAAGTGCGCCCCGATTGGCCCTTTGCCCAAACCTCTGATGCGATTGCATTAAGTGGCTCCCGATTATATAACTCCAATGGAAACCCAACCGATATACATCTTGACTGTTGATCGCTCCCTTCAATCGGACGGTCCATATGCAATCGGCAATTTCATAAATTGTTTCATCCGATTGAGCCCCTACTGATTGCAACCCCCCGACTACTCCTCCGCCAACGATCTCATCATCCAATCCGATGGCCCACAGCCAATCGAACCATCCCAATCGGTGCAATCAAAAAACTATTCCCTCCGCCCTCCTTTGATGTCCGATGCTGATGGACCTACAGGTCCCACCACATAAATATTCCGCCCATTCGTATATACAAAGGCCCTTTCCTTTGTAAAACTTAGAATTTTATTTTAAATCATTTAATAAAGAGCTCCCTCCCTCATCACTCAACCCCATCGCATCGGGGGAAATTCATATTGCAATATGCCTGCCCCGACCACCCGATGCCGATTGCGATTCATGCCACGGTCCCAACTTAAAAAGGCCCTCCCATTTTCCAAACGTAAAATCATCTTATCCTTTGGAAAAAGGTGCCGAGACATTTTATTTACCTTTTCATCCCATTATCCCTTTGGCCTGTCTTTTATCCCTATTTCCCACATGCCAATCACATCGAAAGTTTTGGGTTTTGTCCTAAATAACATCCTCCCCATTCCTCCGATCGCCGATTACGATAACACCATCAGAACATTCATTTTTCAAACGTTTTATTATATTATATGCCCTTCCCCTTTCCTCTGATCCCGATTGCGATTTTAACACTCCATTATATATTTCCTCCCTTCCGATCCCAATTGCGATTACAATATGGACCCCACTTCCCTTCGCTCCCTCCATCCAAAATTGATTTTTCCCTTCGCTTAAGGCATAATTTCATTTTATATTATGTCAAAGGTATTTTATAAAAGTCGGTTTTCTTCAAACAAACAATGGAAAGCAGCAGTCAAAGGGCCAAGAAGCTTATATAAAACAGATATTTCTACAACAGAAGGAAAATAGGATCCACTCTTCAAATTTCTATTTTTTACTCAACATCGAATCTGCCAAAGTAGTCAAATGTAACACTGCTCCTTTTTTAGCCATATTGTTAGTTCTCTTTTCTATCTTCAGATTTCAGTTCTTGAGCTGTAAAAATAGCTCCTCTTTCTGTGGGTCTATGTTCCCACAAATATGGTCTATTTAATGTAATTTTAAATCATTTGTAAAGCAGTCTGTAACTCAATAAGTAGGGGAATAGTGTGGAAAATAATGCTCTGCACTCCATTGTACAGTTTGACAGGGAATTAATAAGAGATGCAGCTCTGATTTGTGGGATCCATGTGGTATGAGTTTTAGATTTTTTTCTCTCCTTTGTGTTCATATGTAAATTTTTATGTGTACCATTCATTCATAAACATCTCTTGTTGAATTCTTTCAAGATAGAAAGGTAGAATCCATTTTATATGATCTGCCTTGGGGAATCATTCAATTCTCTGTGTTTTTCTTTTGTTTGAAAAGGATCCATCTCCCATGCCCTTTTCATCTCCTCACCAATCTTTCCATTCCATCCTTATTTAAACTGTGATTGCTAAAATTTCCTACCTACCTTGCCCCATGAAACACCCTGTATCTTGATTTAATATCCCAGTTTCAAACTGTCCCATTTTGTCCCACACATCCCTGAAAAATTCATTCATTTATTAAAACCTTTTCCCATTATCATACCTAGCAAATATTCAGTTTTATAATTGTACTTTGTTGAATATCCTTTCACGGAGAGAGCCCTCTCCTGACCTTGTAGGGCTGGCTACAAGGCTAAGCATGGTTTAGATGTTACCCTAATTTTCCTTTTCAGCTTGAGGTCCAAAGCGAGAGCTAACACAGAGCTTTGATGGTGAAGCTCGTAAATGGTTTAGAAGTTGGTCTCCAAACTCAATAACAAGAATTGACGAATTGGAGGAAATATTTGTAAAGAAACGGGGTGATAGGAAATACTATGTGTACTATCTTACAGAATTTGGCACTCTCAAGAAGAAAACAGATGAGTCGTTGGCTAATTTTACCAAGAGGTTTAATAAGATTTATTAGAAAATTCCCAAAGAAATTAAGCCTCTTGAGACTAAAAGTATGATAAATTTTGCAAATTCTCTAGATTCTGAGTTTGCTTTATGGTTAAGGGATGAGAAAGAACAAACATTGATGAATATGGAAGAGTATGCAATTGGAGTGCAGTCTAATCTCATGGATTCTAATAAAGTAAAAATTGAGGAAGAAAAGGCAGAAAAAGACAAAAAGAATATGAAAAGAAGAAAAACCTTCTTCTTCTAAGTCTCTTACAGTAGAAGAAAAGATCAATCAAATGCCCAATTTGATCAAGGAACTTGCCTCTGAGATGACAAAATTAGAGTTAGAAAACAAACCAGCTGCTAGAGCCAATCAAAATGAAGCCAATAGAAATCAAGCTCCCTTCAGGAGGCCATTTCAGACCCAAAAAATTCTACGACACCCAAGGAGGAATGTTGATGATCAAAATGTTCATCCTCCTTTGAATAATTTTTTCGAAGAAGAGCAACAAGAACATGAGGAATAAAATGAAGAAACAAACCTTGTAGGGGAAACCTCACAGTCAACTTGTCCGACTTTGCAAGAATATGAAGACCAATCAAGGATTTATTTGTTTTCATATGATGAGAATGTAGAAATTTATGCACAAAATGATAAAAAACAACAAGAAGCTCAAAACATAAATTATCCTTTGAGGTCTAAAGGCCCTGTTCAACAACCTCAAAAAAAATAAGATTCAGAGAAACAAGATGCCAAACAGAAGACCAAAGTCAATCAGGTCCCTCCACTCCAAAATTCTTCCCCAATTGTCAAAATTACTGCATAAAATAAGGAATTAGTTCCAATTTAGTTCAATTTCAAATCTGAATTGAATAAAATCAAAATTCTGGTCTCACTTTTGGAATTGTTGAAAAATCCAACATATAAAGAGTCTTTTAAAAGTCTCCTTCGGCCACCTCTCGCCCCCAACTTAGTCAATCTTGAGGATGAACATCCCACTATTTATCTAGGTTGTCATGTCCAAGATAAAAATGATGAAAACTCACCACCCTTCTATCTATCACATAATATATATGATAAATTGCTGCATAATTTTTTGTTAGATTCTGGGGCTTCTCACAATATCATGCCAAAGGAAGGGATGGATGAATTGGGATTAGAGTCCACCAAACAATACCATGACCTCTATACCTTTGATTCCAAAAAATTCAAGTGCCTTGGAGTAATTAAGGACTTGGTTGTTTCTCTTACCCAACTACCTATGAAAAGATTAGTGATGAACATTGTAGTTGCAGACATTCCTTCTAGATTTGGGATGCTACTTTCCAGATCTTGGTCTAAAAAGTTGGGAGGAACCCTTCAGATGGACATGTCATATGCCACCATCCCAGTGTTTGGAGGGGAATTCAGAAGGTTGTATAGGGAAACCCAAATGTCCTACATCTTTAGTGATCAACATAATCCTTCAAACCATCCCATATATGCTAAAGTAAAGGAATTTGGGTCATCAATAATACACCTTGCCATTAATGATAATAATTTCCAGCTTGAAATAAGTGAAAAACAACACTTTCAAGGTACAAATGAGCAACATTTAGAGGGAGAAAAGATCTGGAAGCTGTACTTTGATGGAGCCTCATCAAAAGAATGATCAAGATCTGGTGTAGACCTCTTTTACCCTGTTATTTCCTAAATCTACCTCAGGCTGAAAAAAGGCAGAATTCAGGGTAACATCAAACCACGCTCAGTCTGATAGCTAGCCCTACCAGATCAGGAGAGGGCTCTCTCTGGGTCAATCTCAGCAAAAATAATCGAAAGGGCTTGAGATGACTTGAAATAAAAGATAATTTTAGGCTAGGTATATAAGTAAAGGGGTTTGATTTTGATTTTGGGGGTTTTGTTGGAAACAAAGGGAAAGGCAGTTTTGGGTTCGGGGACGAGGCCTAGTTCTTGCAGAGTTCTGAATGGGGCAAGGAAGGAAATTTTCTTGATGCTTTGAATTGAATGAATGGATATTTCAGAACGATGAGGAGCTGAAGAGGGAAAGAGGCTTTCTAGAATCCTCTTCAAATAGATGAAAACATGGAAAATTAAACAAAACTGAAGGCAGAGCAAAGAAATCTAATGAATTCCACCTTTATCACTCATTTGTTTAATTTAAGAAGAAAGGATAAGGGAAATGATACACTTAAAACATAAGTGAACTTACAATCACATAGAGAAACACACCATATAAATATAGAGCCACATGGATCCCAAAAAGTGCTGCAAACCTTGGTCTATTCCTTTGCCAAAATTGCAGAGATGAAATGTACAATGAAGTGCCAAGCAATCCTAAGTGTCCAACCCTGAAAATGACTGAAGAACTACATGATATAGACAAGCCTAACTCATCCACAGTACCTCAGATTGTTTCAACCATATCTAAGCCCAGAACTAGAAAATAGGCAATGAAGCAACTTGCCTACGCTATGACGAGAAGTGAAAGTTCATTACTTACATTTCACTTTTAGGTGAATGAATCTACTAAGATGAGTAAAATGTGCAAAATTACATAAAATTTAATTACGTAAAGTTACATCAAGAGTTACACATGAAAAAGTAAAACTAGCAGCCAAAAAAACTAGGCAAAATCGAGTGAGTAGAAAAATAGGCTAATTTACAGCCTTGTTTCAAAAATCTCTATGCATAGCACAACTTTGAGGCTTATTTTGAGGGCCTTCCCAAAGTAAAAATTGAGCACAAGATAGCTCTTTGGAAAGCTCTACCTGTATAATTTCCAACCCAAGTGGAATTTTTGAATTTGGTTGCCATTTGCCCCTCCAAAAATCCAATATCCCGACACTGCTTCCTCTGTGTCCAAAAAGTGGTAGAAAGGTCATTTTTAGGGTGTTTTTGACCCTTTAGGCAACCCAAAACTTGATGAAATCCTTAGGTAATGGGTATACATGCATAAATTTTGATGAAAAATCCAGAAATGCAAATTTTTCCTCCAAAAGAGTTGCCAATTATAAGCATGCTCCAAGTGGCGCTATGCGTCAGGCGGAAAAATCTGTGTTTAGGCCAAAAAATTCAAAATTGACAAAATTTTTCCCAAATTTCTTGAAATTTGGGCTGAATTTCCGCCATCAAGCACTATTCTGGGCCAAAGAAACTTCGGCCAAAATTTGGAGTCTATCATGCCTTTTACGACGCTTTAGTGCCCTCTTTAACCTTGCCTTCAGGATCTTGATTCTCGCTTTGCAAACATGATTTCACGCGCAATAGTGGTTCTTCATGTGCCTGAGCATGTTCTTTTCCTTGTTTGCCTTCTCCAATAGCTTCTCAGGATGAATGTTGACCCTCTCAAGCCAAATCTCTCTATCAGCCTCAATCTCCCGCTCAATGGGTGTCATCTCGGTTTGGCTTCTTCGGGCAGCTTGTCGGTTCTCATGGTTGTTTTGCAACTCCATGATTGTTTGTTGATCCTCCAACTATTTTTTCCAATACTCCAAGTAATTTATGATCCATTGAAATCTCTGCAACTTGACGGTCAAGGTGTCAATCTCCGCCTTCTGCTCCTGAATGGTCTCTCTCAACGTTGAGCTTGCAGAGCTCAAATCCTCATCAATCAATATGAAATCAGTATCCTGGCCTCCTTAAGGGCCCTCATCCTGCATAGGCCTCTTATCTCTATCCTGTACTTGTACCTGTGTTTTTGATGACGACAACAAGACCCATTCCACCCCAGGTGGAGATAGTACTCGTCGGGCTGCTGCAAATAATACTCTAGTGCCTCTATGATAAGTAAAAAACACTGGCACACTGATAGGCTCTGTCACGTGACCTTCAGGATGATGTGAAGGTTCACTTGCATCATGGACAACCTCCGAAGGAACCTGAGGAGCTGTGAAGAAGTCATGGGAAATGAAATCCTCCCATGAAATGCCCTGCAATCCAAGCTGATGTAAAACCACGATCTTGATGAGTGCATAGTGATAAATATTGTTGTATTGTTGCTTGGGAGTTTTCTTCTGCACAAGAGTGGTCATTTTCTCGATATTCTGGCACACGAAATAAGGAATTTTCATCATCCTCAATCTCGTGAAATGCATCAATAACCTGATATGATATGCATAGAGGCGTGAGAAATGGCCCTCACAACTAAATTATCTGATAATAATTTTCATCAAAGACGCATAGGATTCCTTTAGGAATCGGAATGGGAACACCCTGCTGAGTTGTATCACATAGCTAGGCCTGATGTATGGTTCATAATGCACTCTGTCCACCTACTGTCTTTTGTTCCACTATTCACCCACATTCGGTATTCTGGTTGCTTGAGAGATGGTTTCCGGTGTCAAAGTGAAATTTACACCAGCAAGAGTTACCTGACCATCATGTAAATGAAATACAAAAAAATGAGCCAACTCATGATGATGATGAATCATAGCAATCATCTCACAATACTGATAGCATGACTGCTCTCGAAAACATGCCATGGCAAATGGGCAAGCCTGCAATTGTGTCAATGAGGTGGGCTCTTCTTTCACATGTTTGCCACCTTTACGAGGCCTTCTCGATGCATGTAGCTCAGTGGTAGAATCACTATCTTTGTCATATGATGTATCAGTATCTGTCTCCATGTTGTTTCAAGGTCTATGTTTGGCTTGTATGAGATGAAAATGAGAATTTGGTGCTTTGTTTTAGGTTGCCAAATGTATGTCAAAGGGGAGGGACTGTAGGAGATATAGGACAGTGGGAACAATGGGGTTTAATCAAATGATAACTTGCCTTTTGAAAGCTTTGATAAACTTAGGGACAGCGGACAACCACTGAATTTTTGGGATTCCTGGGGTTTGGGAATTTTTATAAGTGAGGTGGGAAAGGGAGAATGATAGAAAATGAAAGGATTTATGGATAGGGATAATTGGAATGAGTGACCTGGGATATAAGGGAATAGGGGAGGACTGTAGTGATGATATTATAATAGTGAGAGGGAGGAATAAACAGTGGGGAACAAACAAGTTTAGCACCATAAAATTATTTTAAAACACCAACTTCAAAACCCTAAGGAGGCACTTCAACAAGAGGATAGGGTTTATAGTTTTGGCATTCAAATTCTCCAAAATGCATTTTCAAATACTTGTAAATGACAACTACAATCTCACATGAACTTACTTGGACAAATGAGAGCGAGCGATTTGGAATTTTTTGGAGGCAATGATAAAAATTTGGGTGTCGGCCCTGTGCGCCGCGACAGTGGCCTAGTGCACCGCGACCATTGTGTGCACCGCGCCAATTCAGAAATACATGGTGGAAAACGGCCCTATGCGCTGCATTTGGCTTATGCGCCGCACCCAACGCCTAGTGCGCCGCGACCAACACTTCACCACAATTTCGGCCTTCAAACACTGTTTCGCTTCCTCCACAATTTGTCTTTGGATTTTTGATGCCTTTGGCGTGAAAATGAAGTTTGGCATTTGAAAAGATATTATATATACAAAGGATTTTGATTTTTGATTTGGAAAACCCACTTTGTAAAGTTTGAAAACTTTGGCACTTTTCACATAAACTCTGTTTTTGTTTCCTTTCTGATTTTTGAGCTGAATGATGAACTTTTTGTCTCTCTTTGCAGGGATAGCTGGCATGGGGTTTTGGAAAAGGTGACCAGGGCTACCCCTGAAGAACTTTACAACTGAAGAAACTATGAAAATTACATTGCATTTATTACAAAAGGACACAATAGACAATTTTTCTCCAAAACAGAGTTTTGAAGAAAAATCATTATCAAGCATTATGACGATGAAATTTTTGGAGATGAAAACCTATTTCGAACTATCCCTCATGTGCCTGCTGACATTATTAGTCATTTTGAAGACTAAACTAACGAAACCCTAGACCTAATGAGACTAAAACCCTAAAATGACTCTTTGCCAAATTTAAGACCAAATATGACTGTAAATGACTGTAAATGATTTTGATGAACAGACACAGACTAGCAGGTACATGACATGAGGAACATGAGTGAGAAGACCCTACCGTCAGATGATCCATGCCCCTAATGGAATTCAGCTGATTGAACTGAATGAGACACCTAAAATGAAATGAAACAAGAGAAATTTGATCTCTGACAGAGGGATGAAGATACCGACTCTAACATTGGCTCCAATGGAGATGGTAGCTCCTTGGAGGTGCCAAGAACTATAGATTTCTGGGAGAGTAGGAAGTGCCTTCTTCCATTGGGCTATGGAGTCCATAAATTTGATAAATCAACACAAGACTCTTGACTCATTTTATTGACTGAAAATTTGACTCAAACTGACTCAATTTTGAAACCAAAATGAATAAAAAACCTGACTTGACAAACACAAACCAAAGCTGAAATCAATCTTTAGAGTTATAGCCTTCTTTTCGGGCCCCAAACTGAAACTATGTTTGAAACTGACTAAAAAAAAAATGACTCAAGACCTACTTAACTGAAATTAGTACTTACAAAGCTTTTTAATGGTAGTAGTCCATTGAGATTTGAGGGCTTCAAATCATGATGACAACCAACTGCCTACTGATGAAATATGTACAATCATGTGTAGTGAGCCTTCCAATGTAACCAATCCAGCAGATGGCTACATACCAAAATTCGGCTCTCACTTTTCTCGAGCAGGTAGAACGATGTACATGTAGGCAACTCACAATAACCACTGAAACCAAGGCTCATGATAACGAACCATGAAACATTTATCTTTCCTAATGCTTGCAAAATAATGTCGAAAGGATCTTGAAAATCCTGAAGCACTAGTTGGTCTTGATATCCAACAACAAAAATACAACTACTCACCTAATTCTGATCTAAAAGAACAATTGATTGCCGAGTGATAGGACGGCACAGAGAGTTATAGGCTTCCTCCATTTGAGTGTTAGTTGTAATTTCCTTAACCATGAGAAATTATGGCATATTGTCTCTCTCAAGCTCATATTCCTCAACTTCATGATCTAGGTCATTCTTAAACAAAAAACAATCTTCAAGATTATCAAACATGACAGCGTTATCATCTTCCTGAAAGAAAATATTATTTGTTTGCTGATATATAAAGCTAATTACAAGATCGTCATCATTTTCAAAAGAGGAAGAAGTTTCATCAATACTTTCTTGACCATGTGCACACTGCAAATCTGCTTTAGCTTGGGCTGTAAAATGACCTTTCAGGAGTTGATCTATCTCATCTTCAGACAAAGAAGATAATAATTTTTGTTTTCTTTTGCTCAAACAGTGATTGTCTTCATGAAATAACATGAAAAACATGAAAAACCTGAATGACAGTCGTTAATTCCTTGATCTTCTGAAATTTGAAAACATTGTTGATCATCTTCATATGACATGGCAATCAAATTATCATTTATCACTGAGTTATTGAAAGAATATTTTTCACTTACTTGAACAAAGATCTCATCTTGTTTTTCATGAACTGACTAGATTACCTCCTCATGAAAGCTGTGTTCTAATGAAATGAGAACATTTGGATCAATAACTCTGTCTTCTTCATCCCAGATGATCTCCACAACAGAGTTCTCCTTCATGGGATTCAGCACAAGGTATTCTTGATCAGCATGAACTGAATCTAGATCTAAAATAGCTGACTTGACTTTATCACATTCTGAAATTGAAACTTGACTTTCCTACATACATTCTTCTTCGATGGACAGATCTGAAATAAAACCTTCTCTTTCATCATTTTCCATTGTACTAAGATCTTGATCCTGCTGCAAAGTTTCCTGAGAATCTTGATGGGTATCCTCTAAGTTCTCTTTATACCACTAAAATGGATTTTCGTACAGAGCCTCCATGATCTCATCGTCCATGAAGTCATCATCTTCATAAAATTTTTCAATATTTTCAATAAAATTATGAACATGGCTACAAAAGTTCTGAACTAAAGTTAAGGATGGATAAGACTCTTTATACCTTTCAAAGAACATGGTATGAAAATCCTTTAAACAGCAAATACAGGCAGGCGACAAACTTTCGTACCAAGATCAGGCTTCACCTTCTAGAGTGGCCATGAATATCTTCATCAAGCAGTGTTTAGGAAAATCAACCTTCAACTTGCGAATATGTATGTGAAATCTAACTAGATGTAAAGCAACATCCTTCCTATCATCATCTTTAAACGTAGGCAAATTCCTTTGCCAATCTACCTTAGGAATTTTATTTGGAAAACCTGCAATGTGATCTCGGCTCATGGGAGCATACCTTCGATCCAGTGAAACCATTTTTATAACAATGAATTCACCAAGAAATTCCTCAGGCTACTGATTCTTGAAGAGTAGAGTCGCCATAAAAATTCTGAAACTTGGGATTCTTCGACACTGGAGTCGCCAGGTGAATGATTTCAGCCTTGCGGTGTTTGATCGTTGTACACCATCAACAATTAGATCTAACTTGATACATGTACTCGGGAAATTTGCAAGTCAGATGTTACGTTTACAAACTAGACCAGAGATTGACTTAAGCAATGTTTATCTACTTTTGCTAATGCCAAGAAAGAGCATTTCGAAGGCTACCTGGCATAACTTCAGGCTCCGTCTGTAGCTTATAAAACAAATAACACTAACAAGAAAACCATTTTGTTCCTTAGTGGAGTCGCCACTATGTTATTGCCTAAATCTACCTCAGGCTGAAAAAAGGCAGAATTCAGGGTAACATCAAACCACGCTCAGTCTGGTAGCTAGCCCTACCAGATCAGGAGAGGGCTCTCTCCGGGTCAATCTCAACAAAAATAATCAAAAGGTCTTGAAATGACTTGAAATAAAAGCTAATTTTAGGCTAGGTATATAAGTAAAGGGGTTTGATTTTGATTTTGGGGGTTTTGTTGGAAACAAAGGGAAAGGCAGTTTTGGGTTCGGGGATGAGGCCTAGTTTTTGCAGGGTTCTAAATGGGGCAAGGAAGGAAATTGTCTTGATACTTTGAATTGAATGGATGGATAGTTCAGACTGGTGAGGAGCTGAAGAGGGAAAGAGGCTTTCTAGAATCCTCTTCAAACAGATGAAAACATGGAAAATTAAACAAAACTGAAGGCAGAGCAAAGCAATCTAATGAATTCCACCTTTATCACTCATTTGTTTAATTTAAGAATAAAGGAGAAGGGAAATGATACACTTAAAAAATCAGTGAACTTAAAATCACATAGAGAAACGCACCATCAAAACACAGAGCCACATGGATCCCAAAGAGTGCTGCAAACCCTGGTCTATTCCTTTGCCAAAATTGCAGAGATGAAATGTACAATGAAGTGCCAAGCAATCCCAAGTGTCCAACCCTGAAAATGACTGAAGAGGTACATGATATAGACAATAAAAACTCATCCCCATGCCTATAGGGGTCTAGCTCATCATTCTAGTAGCTGTTTCAACCATATCTAAACTAAGAACTAGAAAATAGGCAATGAAACAACTTGCCTCTATATGATAGGAAACTTATTCATTCACTTACATTTCACTTTTAGGTGAATGAATCTACTAAGATGAGTAAAAATGTGTCAAAATTACATCAAAGTCATGAAATTACATCAATTCACATCAAGAGTTACATGAAAAAGTCAAACTAGCCAAAACTAGGTGAAAATCTGATCTGCTGAGTGAAAAATAGGCCAAATTTCCCAATGCGCCGTGCTTGAAATCTCTATGTGTAGCACAACTTTGAGGCTGATTTTTGGGGCCTTCCCGAAATCTAAATTGAGTGTAGGATAGCTCGTTGGAAAGCTATACCTGTCTAATTTCCAACCCAAGTGGAATTTCTGAATTTGGTTTCCATTTTCCCCTCCAAAAATCCAATCTCCCAACACTGCTTCCTGTGTGTCTAAAAAGTGGCAGAAAGGTCATTTTTAGGGTGTTTTTGACCCTTTAGGCAACCAAAAAATTGATGAAATCCTTAGGCAATGGGTAGAAATGCAAAAAATTTGATGAAAAATACAGAAATTCAAATTTTTCCTCCAAAAGAGCTGCCAATTATAAGTGCGCGCCAAGTGGCGCTACGTGTCGGGTGGAAATATCTGTGTTTAGGCCAAAAAATTCAAAATTGACAAAATTTTCCCCAAATTTCTTGAAATTTGGGCTGAATGTCCACCATCGAGCACTATGCTGGGCCAAAGAAGCTTCGGCCAAAATTTGGAGTCTATCATGCCTTTTACGATGCTTTAGTGCCCTCTTTAACCTTGCCTTCTGGATCTTGATTCTCGCTTTGCAAACATGATTTCGCACCCAATAGTGGTTCTTCATGTGCCTGAGAATATTATTTTCCTTGTTTTCCTTCTCCAATAGCTTCTCAAGATGAATGTCGACCCTCTCAAGCCAAGTCTCTCTATCAGCCTCAATCTCCCTCTCAATGGGTGTCATCTCGGTTTGGCTTCTTCGGGAAGTTTGTCGGTTCTCACGGATGTTTTGCAACTCCATGATTTTTTTTTGATCCTCCAACTGTTTGTTCCACTACTCCAAGTAATTTATGATCCATTGAGCTCTCTGCAACTTGACGATCAAGGTGTCAATCTTCGCCTTCTGCTCCTGAATGGTCTCTCTCAACTTTGAGCTTGGAGAGCTCAAATCCTCATCAATCAATATGAAATCAGTATCCTGGCCTCCTGAAAGGCCCTCATCCTACATAGGCCTCTTACCTTTGTCCTGTACCTATACCTGTGCTGCTGATGACGACAACGAGACCCCTTCCACCCCAGGTGGAGATAGTACTCGTCGAGCTGCTGCAAATAATACTCTAGTGCCTCTCTGATAAGTAACAAACACTGGCACACTAATAAGCTCTGTCTCGTGACCTTCAGGCTGATGTGAAGGTTCACCTGCATCATGGAAAACCTCTGGAGGAGCCTGAGGAGATGTGAAGAAGTCATGGGAAATGAAATCCTCCCATGAAATGCCCTGCAATCCAAGCAGATGTACAACCATGATCTTGATGAGTGCAGAGTGATAAATATTGTTGTACTGCTGCTCGGGATTTTTCTTCTGCACAAGAGTGGTCATTCTCTTGATATTCCGGCACATGAAATAAGGAATTTTCATCATCCTCACTCTCGTGAAATGCATCAATAACCAGATATGATATGCATAGAGGCATGAGAATCGGCCCTCACAACTAAAGTATCTGATAATAATTTTCATCAAAGGCGCATAGGATTCCTTTAGGAATCGGAATGGGAACATCCTGTTGAGTTGTCTCACATAGCTAGGCCTGTTGTATGGTTCATAATGCACTCTGTCCACCTACTGTCTTTTGTTCCACTGTTCACCCACATTCGGTATTCTGGTTGCTTGAGAGATGGTTTCCAGTGTCAAAGTGAAATTTACACCAGCAAGAGTTACCTGACCATCATGTAAATGCAATAAAAACAAACGAGCCAACTCCCGATGATGATGAATCCTAGAAATCATCTCACAATACTGATAGCATGACTGCCCTCAAAAACATGCCATGGAAAATGGGCAAGCCTGCAATTGAGTCAATGAGGTGGGCTCTTCTCTCACATGTTTGCCACCTTTACGAGGCCTTCTCGGTGCATGTAGCTCAGTGGTAGAATCCCTATCTCTGTCATATGATGTATCAGTATTTGTCTCCATGTTGTTTCAAGGTCTATGTTTGGCTTGTATGAGATGAAAATGAGAATTTGGTGCTTTATTTTAGGTTTCCAAATGTATGTCAAAGGGGAGGGACTGTAGGAGATATAGGACAGTGGGAAAAATGGGGTTTAATCAAATGATAACTTGCCTTTTGAAAGCTTTGATAAACTTATGGACAAGGGACAACCACTGAATTTTTGGGATTCCTGGGGTTTGGGAATTTTTATAAGTGAGGTGGGAAAGGGAGAATGATAGAAAATGAAAGGATTTAGGGATAGGGATAATGGGAATGAGTGACTTGGGATATAATGGAATAGGGGAGGACTGTAGTGATGATATTATAATAGTGAGAGGGAGGAATAAACAATGGGGAATGAACAAGTTTGGCACCCCCAAATTATTTTAAAACACCAACTTCAAAACCCTAAGGAGGCACTTCAACAAGAGGATAGGGTTTATAGTTTTGGAATTCAAATTCTCCAAAATGCATTTTCAAATACTTGTAAATGACAACTACAGTCTCACATGAACTTACTTGGACAAATGAGAGTGAGCGATTTGGAATTTTTTGGAGGCAATGATAAAAAATTGGGTGTCGGTCCTGTGCGCCGCGACAGTGGCCAAGTGCGCCGCAACCATTGTGTGCACTGCGCCAGTTCAGAAATAAATGGTGGAAAATGGACCTATGTGCCGCGTTTGGCTTATGCGCCGCGCCCAACGCCTAGTGCGTCGCGACCAACAGTTCACCACAGTTTTGGCCTTCAAACACTGTTTCGCTTCCTCCATAATTTGTCTTTGGCTCTTTTATGCCTTTGGCGTGCAAATGAAGTTTGGAATTTGGAAAGATCTTATATATACAAAGGATTCTGATTTTTGATTTGGAAAACCCACTTTGTAAAGTCTGAAAACTTTGGCACTTTTCACATAAACTTTTTTTTTGTTTCCTTTGTGATTTTTGAGCTGAATGATGAACTTCTTGTCTCTCTTTGCAGGGATAGCTGGCATGGGGTTTTGGCAAAGGTGAACAGGGCTGCGCCTGAAGAACTTTCCAACTAAAAAAACTACGAAAATTAGATTGCATTTATTACAAAAGGACACAATAGACAATTTTTCTCCAAAATAGAGTTTTCTAGAAAAATCATTATCAAGCATTATGACGATGAAATTTTTGGCGATGAAAACCTATTTTGAACTATCCCTCATGTGCCTGCTGACATTATTAGTCATTTTGAAGACTAAATTAACGAAACCCTAGACCTAATGAGACTAAAACCCTAAAATGACTCTTTGCCAACTTTAAGACCAAATATGACTGTAAATGACTGTAAATGATTTTGATGAACATACACAGACTAGTAGGTACATGACATGAGGAACATGCGTGAGAAGACCCTACCGTCAGATGATCCATGCCCATAATGGAATGCAGTTGACTGAACTGAATGAGACACCTAAAATGAAATGCAACAAGAGAAATTTGATCTCTGACGGCGGGATGAAGATACCGACTCCAACATTGGCTCCAATGGGGATGGTAGCTCCTTGGAGGTGCCAAGAACTACAAATTTCTGGGAGAGTAGGCAGTGCCTTCGTCCATTGGGCTATGGAGTCCATAACTTCGATAAATCAACACAAGACTCTTGACTCATTTTATTGACTGAAAATTTGACTCAAATTGACTCAATTTTGAAACCAAAATGACTGAAAAACCTAACTCGACAAACGCAAACCAAATCTAAATTCAATCTTCAGATTTATAGCCTTCATTTCGGGCCCCAAACTGAAACTATGTTTGAAACTGACTAAAACAAAAATGACTCAAGACCTAATTAACTGAAATTAGTACTTACAAATATTTTTAATGGCAGCATTCCATTGAGATTTGAGGGCTTAAAATCATGATGACAACCAACTGCCTACTAATGAAATATGTACAATCATGTGTAGTGAGCCTTCCAATGTAACCAATCCAGCAGATGGCTACATACCAAAATTCGGCTCTCACTTTTCTCGAGCAGGTAGAACGATGTACATGTAGGAAACTCACAATAACCACTGAAACCAAGGCTTATGATAATGAACCAGGCAACATTTATCTTTTCCTGATGCTTGCAAAAGAATGTCGAAAGGATCTTGAAAATCCTAAAGCACTAGTTGGTCTTGAGATCCAACAACAAAAATACAACTACTCGCTTCATTTTGATCTAAAAGAACAATTGATTGCCGACTGATAGGAAGGCACAGAGAGGTATAGGCTTCCTCCATCTGAGTGTTAGCTATAAGTTCCTTAACCATGATAAATTCTGGCATATTGTCTCTCTCAAGCTCATATTCCTCAACTTCATGATCTAGGTCATTCTTAAACAAAAAACAATCTTCAAGATTATCAAACATGACAGCCTTATCATCTTCATGAAAGCAAATTGTAGAAATTTGAATAAATTTTAAATTATTCACCAAGATTATCCTGATCACACACTATTTGAGCTTCATGCATAATACATAGCCTCTTCTACTATTGATCATCAATTTGCGGAAATTAAACAATTGCATGCGCACATTAAAACCATAAACAATCACACATATAAACACAGTATTTATGGGAAAGCTTAAAGCTGAAAACCCCTAGCTATCTGTATATTATAACGATAGAGATCATGTAACAATCATTATACAAACTCCTCACAAGCTCTCAGTACAATCTCCAATTGTTACACACTACACAAGCTCAGATCATACATAACACATGCTCCAATCTGCTCCACCTGTTAGCCAGCCTCTACTACGCAATCCAATATGGATAGTTACCAGATCAAGGTTCAAATCCCACTGGTATGTATTGCACAATCCTCATTGGCTTCTCCATAAATTTGTGTGAAATTCTCATGCACCAGTATAGTCACAACTGATAGTCACACTTACTCTTTCACCTACCTCTTCACTGGTCTCCACTGAAACTGTCCATGCACTGCAGTTAACTGATGTATTCTTTAGTTGATTTATGAGTTTATAATTAGTGAATTAATTAATAATTAATTCATTAACCACTCTCACTAATTGTATCAACTGTCAGCTAGACGCCAGATAACCAGCTCAATTAAGTTAAAATCAACACAACTCCATTAACTCGTCTCATCAACCTCAAAGAAACTCACATGAGTTCTAACTGAAGTCAACCATGCAATAGCTCCACTAAACCCTAGGAATAGCGTAATTCCTTCTGTCAGCTGCATGTGCCACATCCAGGCATCAAACTGAAGTGCTCCAAGAGGATACGATAATGTTTAGAGTCCAAATATTATTAAGAGCTAATAATATTCGACATATCTATTTTTAGACTGGAAATCTAAAAATAGATTCCGCCCAGTATGTCTAAAAATAGAAGTCCATCTATTTTTTCCGACTTGACCAACCATCCACAAATAGCATCCCGCAACTCATAGAACATGATCCATATGTCTAAAAATAGACATAGTCTAAAAATAGACTTTGCGCCAAAAATAGCCTGCGGGCCCACTTAGTGAAGGCGACTTCTTTCCACTAAGCTCATCATCTTGTTGCAATCTCAACACTCCCTCTCAACAAGATATGGATTATCTGCAACCCCTATCCTACCCCTATGGTATTCGAATTTTCTCTTGGTGAGCGCCTTCATCAAGATATCAGCATCCTGATCCTCCGTAGGAATGTATGAAAGTAACATGACCTTCCAATGCACACAATCTCTGATATGATGATACCAGATGTTAATGTGTTTAGATCTATCATGAAATACTAGATTAACTGAGAGTTTGATGCAACTCTGATTATCACAATAAATCACAGTAGGCTCTAAGTGTGAACCAAATAATCTGACCAGGATCTTCCTCTTCCATATAGCCTCGCATGCAACCAAACTCGCTGCCATATACTCGGCCTCTGCTGAACTGAGTGCCATGGATCTCTGCTTCCTGCTGTACCAAGAAACTGTTGTCGACCCGATATTGAACATCCCTCCATATGTGCTCTTTCTATCCATTGGGCTCCCTGCCCCATCTGCATCCGTGAAGCCACATAGCTTCACCTCATCCGATTGTCTGTACCACAATCCATATCCCGATGTGCCTCTGAGATATCTCAATACATGCTTGCCTGCCTTTCAGAAGAGCTTAGTTGGCTTCACCATAGCTTGTGAAATCTGGTTAACAGCATAGCATATGTTAGGTCGTGTATTGACTAGATACATAAGCAACCCCACCAACTGTCGATAAAAAATGGCATCCACTACCTCTGCTGAAGTAGCATCCTCCTTCCTCCATCCACCAGGAAGAGGAGTATCAACAGGCTTGTAGCCATGCATGTTGAACTTCTCCAGTATCTCCCGGGCATACTTACCCTGAGAAACAAACATTCCACCATTGCGCTGCCAAATTTCCAATCCCAGGAAATAATGAAGGAGGCCCAAGTCCTTCATCTCAAACTCTTTTGCAAGATCATCCTTGCATGAGAGTATCAATAGTTCATCACCTGTAAAAATCAAATCATCTACATAAAGTACAATGATCAGCAACTTACCCTCCACCACAATCTGGTATAGGTTAGGATCTGCCTTACTCTTGGAGAATCCAAGTCCGGTGAAATAAATATCTATCTGTGTGTACCAAGCATGAGGTTCTTTTTTCAACCCATACAACGCTCTCTTGAGCCTGCACACATGTGACTCGCTGCTGAAGATCTCGAAACCTTCGGGCTGCTCTATGTACACCTCCTCCTCATTGAATCTGTTGAGGAACGCAGTCTTCACATGCATCTGATGAATGTGCCACCCCATCTACGCTGAGAGAGTAAGAATCGTCTGTATGGAAGAATACCTTGCAACAGGTGCAAAGGTATCCTCATAATTGATCCCCTCTATCTGTGAAAAGCCTTAGGCAACAAATCTTGCCTTTTACTTCTCCACACTCCCGTCAGCTACCTGCTTCACTTTATAGATCCATCTCAAACCCACCACTGATTTCTCTTCCAACCTCGAGACAATCTCCCATGCACTGTTTCTGACAATCGAATCATACTCTTCCACCATGGCATCTACCCATGCTGGATCCTCCGCAGCTTCCTCAAAAGAGGATGGCTCTGTCATGATACACTTGCTCACAACAGTCATGTATCTAGTGTACCGATCGGGTGACTGTCTTTGTCTGCGCTGTGAGGTAGGTGCTCCTACAACCTTCTCTGCATCTTGAGCCAGTCGCTCAGCTTCTGTAGTGCGCTTCCACCCTTTGATGGTTGGTGTTGCATGAATGGTTTCTTCCACTCCATCAACCTCATCTTGTGGCTGATCCACATCCTGAGACTCATCCTTAGGAACTAATAGCTCCTCATCTGCATGCAAGTGTAGCTCCCTCTCAAGAAAACACTTCATGGCTTTCTCCTCTTGAAATTTGATATCCCGTCGCACAACAGTCTTGCGACTATTTGGAAAATACACACGATAGTTGTGGGGCATATCAGTGTACCCTACAAATATCCCAACCTCTGCGGTCGGCTCCAGCTTCTTCCTGGCATCCTTCGTCACATGAATGTAAACAGGTGAACCAAAAATCCTCAAATGGGAAATATCACGCTTCTCACCAGAAAACGCCTCCTCGGGTGTACTCATGCCAAGTATCCTGTGAGGACAACGGTTCTGCACATATACTGCAGTATTGCATGCCTCCGCCCACAAGTGAATGGGTAAGCCCTGATCATGCAACATCACCCATGCAACACCCACGATCATTCTGTTCTTCCACTCAGAAACCCCGTTCTGCTGTGGGTTATGAGGTGCTATGAGCTCTCTTCGAATTCCTTATGTGCTGCAAAAGTCCTTGGAGTGCAGGAGATGATTCACCACCATTGTGGCTCCTTAGATCCTTCACCTACTTCTTCTTTCTCGACCAGTGCTTTAAACTCACAGAACTTCGCGAATGTATCGCTCTTCTTCTGCATGAAGAAGATGCAGCACTTTCGAGAGAAATCATCAACAAAGATCACATAATACTTGTGCTTTGCTATCGAAGAAACTGAGAAAGGACCACACACGTCTGTGTGAACTCTCTCAAGGATCGTCGTGGCGCGACTATCCTTCTCGTGAAAGGTGGCTTTCACATACTTCCCTAAAGTACACCCCTTGCACTGATCTGACTGCACAAGAGTGCCTTTAGGAAGTCCAGTAGAAATCTGCTGTAGAATCTTCAAAGCTCCATGGTGAAGGTGGCCCAATCCTAGGTGCCACAACTAAGCATCTCATCCTGTTCACCACTCTTTGCCTTGCACATACATTGCTGCGCAACCATCTACTGCAATTGATAAAGGTTCTTAGCAGGCCTATCCTGCGGTCTCCCCAGTTGCCCTTCTTGTGCGAGAGAAAACCTTTCCTTCACTAAAGACAACATCATATCCCTTGTCTTCTAACATCACCACAGAGATCAGATTCTTCTTCAATCCTAGAACATGCATCACTTCCTTCAATATGAAGGGTTTACCAGACTCCCTCTCAAAGGAAATGGTACCAATACTGGTCGCACTGTATCTACCATCATCGCCCATCTCGATGTGCAATCCAATATCTTTCTCATACAGATTAGCAAACAAATCTCGATCTCCTGTCATGTGAAAAGATGCACCACTGTCCAGAAACCACACTGATCCCGCCACACTTGAGACCAAGCATGCGATCAGTGAAAAATCAAGCTCAAACTGTGAGGCTAAGGCCTCTCCAGCTGCAAATCCAGCAGCCTGTTTATTTTTCTTCTTCTGCGGACAATTTGTGGCATAATGTCCGTGTTGGTGACAGTGAAAGCACTTCACCTTGGACATGTCCTGCTTCTTGCATTTCGCACTGGATTTAGAAGCTTTCTTGTTCTTCCCCTTCTTTTCTTTGGCAGCCAAAGTGAAATTATCTTCATCATAGTTTCTTGATGAAGATCCGTCCCTGGTACTCCGCCTTATCTCCTCTTGCACAAGATCCGACCAAAGTCGCTCCTATCCTGGCAATTTCTCCTGACCATTGACAAAGTCCTGATAGGAGTGCCAACTCTTCGGAAGCCCAAGGAGATCCAAGCTCACCAACTCCTCATCATCAGCAGTCACCCCCACACTTTCTAGCTCATCCCTGCATTGGATGAACTTCGTGAGGTACTTGGGCATACTGTCGCCTTTCTCCATCTTTATGTTTCTGAGTTTATCCTTGAGCGCCAACTTCCTCTGGTCACTCTTTCTTTGGAATAAATCTGTCCAGGATTTCCACATCAAGAATGGAGAAGCCTTACCATGCAGGCTGGACACTATGTGATCCTTCACGCCCTCCAACAGAATCCTTCGACACTTTTCTGTCTTCTTTTGCCAAGCCTCAATTACGGCAGCATTGCTAGAAGTAGGCTTTGGGACTTCAGCATCTATGAACTCCTTCAACCCATTGTCATCTAGCACCACCTCCATCTTGTCCTTCCATGAAATATAATTCAAGCTGCCCTCAAGGGCATACTCCAATCACAATCTGTTGAAAGACATCTCAACTTCGACACCAAGAAAACACTGCTACAAATTCGAATTCCACCAGCACAAAACTCAACCGCTTCAATGTTTTGCAATTGCTCCAATGATCAATATTGCTCTGATACCATGTAGAAATTTGAATAAATATTAAATTATTCACCGAGATTATCCTGATCACACACTATTTGAGCTTCATGCATAATACATAACCTCTTCTACTATTGATCATCAATTTGTGGAAATTAAACAATCGCATGCACACATTAAAACCATAAACAATCACACATATAAACACAGTATTTATGGGAAATATTAAAGCTAAAAACCCCCAAATATATGTATATTATAATGATAGAGATCATGTAACAATCATTTTACAAAATCCTCACAAGCTCTCAGTACAATCTCCAATTGTTACACACTACACAAGCTTAGATCATACATAACACATGCTCCAATTTGCTCCACCTGTTAGCCAGCATCTACTGCGCAATCAAATATGGATAATTACTAGATAAAGGTTCAAATCACACTGGTATGTACTGCACAATCCTCATTGGCTTCTCCATCAATGTGTGTGAAATTCTCATGCACCAGTATAGTCACAACTGATAGTCACACTTGCTCTTTCACCTACCTCTTCACTGGTCTCCACTGAAACTGTCCATGCACTGAAGTTAACTGATGTATTCTTTAGTTGATTAATGAGTTAATAATTAGTGAATTAATTAATAATTAATTTACACCACTCTCACTAGTGTATCAATCAGTTAGACTAGATACAACTGGCGAAGCAGAATGAAAAGCTGAACACAACTCCCGTTAGCCTTCTCATCGGCTCACCAAAACTCTGTCACATGAGTTCTAGTGAAGTCAACCATGCGGTAGCTCACTAAACCCTGAGAATAGCGTAATTACCTTTGTCGGTGGCATGTGCCACATCCAGGCATCCAAGTAGTTGCTCGGGGATAAGATAATGTTTAGAGTCCAAATATTGTTAAGAGCTAATAATATTCGAGACATATCTATTTTTAGACTGGCAATCTAAAAATAGATTCCGCCCAGTATGTCTAAAAATAGAAGTCCATATATTTTTTCCAACTTGACCAACCATCCACAAATAGCATCCTGCAACTCATAGAACATGATCCATATGTCTAAAAATAGGCATAGCCTAAAAATAGACTTTGTGCCAAAAATAGCCTGCGGGCCCACTTAGTGAAGGCGACTTCTTTCCACTAAGCTCATCATCTTGTTGCAATCTCAACAAAAATATTATCTGTTTGCTGATCTATAAAGCTAATTACAAGACTGTCATCATTTTCAAAAGAGGAAGAAGTTTCATCAACACTTTCTTGACCATGTGCACACTGTAAATCTGCTTTAGCTTGGGTTGTAACATGACCTTTTAGGAGTTGATCTATCTCATCTTCAGACAAAGGAGATAATACTTTTTGTTTTATTTTGCTCAAATAGTGATTGTATTCATGAAATAAAATTTTAAAACATGAAAAACCTGAATGACAGTCATTAATTCCCTGATCTTATGAAATTTGAAAACATTGTTGATCATCTTCATATGACATGGCAATCAAATTATAATTTATCATTGAGTTATTGAAAGAATATTTTTCACTTGCTTGAACAAAGATCTCATCTTGTTTTTCATGAACTGACTGGATTACCTCCTCATGAAAGCTTTGGTCTAATGAAATGAGAACATTTGGATCAATAACTTTGTCTTCTTCATCCCAGATGATCTCCACAGCAGAGTTCTCCTTCATGGGATTCAACACAAGGTATTCTTGATCATCACGATCTGAATCTAGATCTGAAATAGCTGACTTGAATTTATCACATTCTAAAATTGAAACTTGACTTTCCTGCATACTGTCTTCTTCGATGGACAAATCTGAAATAAATCCTTCTCTTTCATCATTTTCCATTGTACTAAGATCTTGATCTTGCTGCAAAGTTTCCTGAGCATCTTGATAGGTATCCTCTAAGTTCTCTTTATACTGTTGAAATGGATTTTCGTACAGAGCCTCCATGATCTCATCATCCATGAAGTCATCATATTCATAAAATTTTTCAAGATTTTCAATAAAATTATGAACATGGCTACAACAGTTCTGAACTAAAGTTAGGGATGGATAAGACTCTTTATACCTTTCAAAGAACATGGTATGAAAATCCTTTAAACAGTAAATACAAGCAGATGGAAAACTTTCGTACCAAGATCAGGCTTCACCTTCCAGAGTGGCCATGAATATCTTCATCAAGCAGTCTTTAGGAAAATAAACCTTCAACTTGCGAATATGTATGTGAAATCTAACCAGATGTAAAGCAAATTCCTTCCTATCATCATCTTTAAACGTAGGTGAATTCCTTTGCCAATCTACTTTAGGAATTTTATTTGGAAAACCTGGAATGTGATCTTGGCTCATGGGAGCATACCTTCGATCCAGCGAAACCATTTTGATAACAATGAATTCACCAAGAAATTCCTCAGGCTACTGATTCTCGAAGAGTAGAGTCGCCATAAAAATTCTGAAACTTGGGATTCTTCGACACTGGAGTCACCAAGTGAATGATTTTAGCCTTGCGGTGTCTGATTGTTGTCCACCATCAACAATCAGATCTAACTTGATACAAGTACCAGGGAAATTTGCAAGTCAGATGTTACGTTTACAAACTAGACCAGAGATTGATCGAAGCAGCGTTTATCTACTGTCGCTAATGCCAAGCAAGAGCGTTTCGAAGGCTACCTGGCTTAACTTCAGGATCTGTCTGTAGCTTATAAAAAAAATAACTCTAACAATAAAACCATTTTGTTCCTCAGTGGAGTCACCACTATGTTATTGCCTAAATCTACCTCAGGCTAAAAAAAGGCAGAATTTAGGGTAACATCAAACCTCGCTCAGTCTGGTAGCTAGCCCTACCAGATCAGGAGAGGGCTCTCTCCGGGTCAATCTCTGCAAAAATAATTGAAAGGGCTTGAGATGACTTGAAATAAAAGGTAATTTTAGGCTAGTTATATAAGTAAAGGGGTTTGATTTTGATTTTGGGGGTTTTGTTGGAAACAAAGGGAAAGGCAGTTTTGGGTTCGGGGATGAGGCCTAGTTTTTGCAGAGTTCTAAATGGGGCAAGGAAGGCAATTGTCTTGATGCTTTGAATTGAATGAATGGATAGTTTATACTGGTGAGGAGTTGAAGAGGGTAAGAGGCTTTATAGAATCCTCTTCAAACAGATGAAAACATGGAAAATTAAACAAAACTGAAGGCAGAGCAAAGCAATCTAATGAATTCCACCTTTATCACTCATTTGTTTAATTTAAGAAGAAAGGAGAAAGGAAATGATACACTTAAAACATCAGTCAACTTACAATCACATAGAGAAACACACCATAAAAACACAGAGCCACATGGATCCCAAAGAGTGCTGCAAACCCTGGTCTATTCCTTTGCCAAAATTGTAGAGATGAATTGTACAATGAAGTGCCAAGCAATCCCAAGTGTCCAACCCTGAAAATTACTGAAGAAATACATCATATAGACAAGCCTAACTCATCCCCATGCCTCTAGGGGTCAAGATCATCATTTCTAGGAGATTTTTCAACCATATCTAAACTAAGAACTGGAAAATAGGCAATGAGACAACTTGCCTCTATATGATAGGAAACTAATTCATTCACTTACATTTCACTTTTAGGTGAATGAATCTACTAATATGAGTAAAAATGTGCCAAAATTACATCAAAGTCATGAAATTACATCAATTTACATCAAGAGTTACATGAAAAATTCAAACTAGCCAAAACTAGGCGAAAATCTGAGTTGTTGAGTGAGAAAAAGGCCAAATTTCCCAATGCGCCGCGCCTGAAATCTCTATGCATAGCACAACTTTGAGGCTTATTTTGAGGGCCTTCCCAAAGTAAAAATTGAGCACAAGATAGCTCTTTGGAAAGCTCTACCTGTATAATTTCCAACCCAAGTGGAATTTTTGAATTTGGTTGCCATTTGCCCCTCCAAAAATCCAATATCCCGACACTGCTTCCTCTGTGTCCAAAAAGTGGTAGAAAGGTCATTTTTAGGGTGTTTTTGACCCTTTAGGCAACCCAAAACTTGATGAAATCCTTAGGTAATGGGTATACATGCATAAATTTTGATGAAAAATCCAGAAATGCAAATTTTTCCTCCAAAAGAGTTGCCAATTATAAGCATGCTCCAAGTGGCGCTATGCGTCAGGCGGAAAAATCTGTGTTTAGGCCAAAAAATTCAAAATTGACAAAATTTTTCCCAAATTTCTTGAAATTTGGGCTGAATTTCCGCCATCAAGCACTATTCTGGGCCAAAGAAACTTCGGCCAAAATTTGGAGTCTATCATGCCTTTTACGACGCTTTAGTGCCCTCTTTAACCTTGCCTTCAGGATCTTGATTCTCGCTTTGCAAACATGATTTCACGCGCAATAGTGGTTCTTCATGTGCCTGAGCATGTTCTTTTCCTTGTTTGCCTTCTCCAATAGCTTCTCAGGATGAATGTTGACCCTCTCAAGCCAAATCTCTCTATCAGCCTCAATCTCCCGCTCAATGGGTGTCATCTCGGTTTGGCTTCTTCGGGCAGCTTGTCGGTTCTCATGGTTGTTTTGCAACTCCATGATTGTTTGTTGATCCTCCAACTATTTTTTCCAATACTCCAAGTAATTTATGATCCATTGAAATCTCTGCAACTTGACGGTCAAGGTGTCAATCTCCGCCTTCTGCTCCTGAATGGTCTCTCTCAACGTTGAGCTTGCAGAGCTCAAATCCTCATCAATCAATATGAAATCAGTATCCTGGCCTCCTTAAGGGCCCTCATCCTGCATAGGCCTCTTATCTCTATCCTGTACTTGTACCTGTGTTTTTGATGACGACAACAAGACCCATTCCACCCCAGGTGGAGATAGTACTCGTCGGGCTGCTGCAAATAATACTCTAGTGCCTCTATGATAAGTAAAAAACACTGGCACACTGATAGGCTCTGTCACGTGACCTTCAGGATGATGTGAAGGTTCACTTGCATCATGGACAACCTCCGAAGGAACCTGAGGAGCTGTGAAGAAGTCATGGGAAATGAAATCCTCCCATGAAATGCCCTGCAATCCAAGCTGATGTAAAACCACGATCTTGATGAGTGCATAGTGATAAATACTGTTGTACTGCTTCTCGTGAGTTTTCCTCTGCACAAGAGTGGTCATTCTCTCGATATTTCGGCACATGAAATAAGGAATTTTCATCATCCTCACTCTCGTGAAATGCATCAATAACCTGATATGATATGCATAGAGGCGTGAGAGCCGGCCCTCACAACTGAAGTATCTGATAATAATTTTCATCAAAGGCGCATAGGATTCCTTTAGGAATCAGAATGGGAACACCCTGCTGAGTTGTCTCACATATCTAGGCCTGATGTATGGTTCATAATGCACTCTGTCCACGTGTTGTCTTTTGTTCCACTGTTCACCCACATTCGGTATTCCAGTTTCTTGAGAGATGGTTTCCGGTGTCAAAGTGAAATTTACACCAGCAAGAGTTACCTGACCATCATGTAAATTCAATACAAACAAACGAGCCAACTCTTGATGATGATGAATCATAGCAATCATCTCACAATATTGATAGCATGACTGCTCTCGAAAACATACCATGGCAAATGCGCAAGCCTACAATTGAGTCAATGAGGTGGGCTCTTCTCTCACATGTTTTCCACCTTTACGAGGCCTTCTTGGTGCATGTAGCTTAGTGGTAGAATCACTATCTCTGTCATATGATGTATCAGTGTCTGTCTCCATGGTGTTTAAAGGTCTATGTTTGGCTTGTATGAGATGAAAATGAGAATTTGGTGCTTTGTTTTAGTTGCCAAATGTATGTCAAAGGGGAGGGACTGTAGGAGATATAGGACAGTGGGAACAATGGGGTTTAATCAAATGATAATTTTCCTTTTGAAAGCTTTGATAAACTTAGGGACAAGGGACAGCCACTGAATTTTTTGGATTCTTGGGGTTTGGGAATTTTTATAAGTGAGGTGGGAAAGGGAGAATGATAGAAAATGAAAGGATTTAGGGATAGGGATAATGGGAATGGGTGACTTGGGATATAATGGAATAGGGGAAGACTTTAGTGATGATATTATAACAGTGAGAGGGAGGAATAAACAGTGGGGAATGAACAATTTTGGCACCACAAAATTATTTTAAAACACCAACTTCAAAACCCTAAGGAGGCACTTCAACAAGAGGATAGGGTTTATAGTTTTGACATTCAAATTCTCCAAAATGCATTTTCAAATACTTGTAAATGACAACTATAGTCTCACATGAACTTACTTGGACAAATGAGAGCAAGCGATTTGGAATTTTTTGGAGGCAATGATAAAAATTTGGGTGTCGGCCCAGTGCGCCGCGATAGTGGCCCAGTGTGCCGTGACCGTTGTGTGCACCACGCTAGTTCAGAAATACATGGTGGAAAATGGCCCTATGCACCACGTTTGGCTTATGTGCCGCGCCCAACACCCAGTGCGCCGCAACCAACAATTCACCACAGTTTCGACCTTCAAACACTGTTTCGCTTCCTCCATAGTTTGTCTTTGGCTCTTTGATGCCTTTGCCGTGCAAATGAAGTTTGGAATTTGGAAAGATCTTATATATACAAGGGATTTTGATTTTTGATTTGGAAAACCCACTTTGTAAAGTCTGAAAACTTTGGCACTTTTCACATAAACTCTGTTTTTGTTTCCTTTGTGATTTTTGAGCTGAAAGATGAACTTCTTGTCTCTCTTTGTAGGGATATCTGGCATGGGGTTTTGGCAAAGGTGACCAGGGTTGTGCTTGAAGAAATTTACAACTGAAAAAACTCTGAAAATTACATTGCATTTATTAAAAAAGGACACAATAGACAATTTTTCTCCAAAACAGAGTTTTGAAGAAAAATCATTATCAAGCATTATGACGATGAAATTTTTGGCGATGAAAACCTATTTCGAACTATCCCTCATGTGCCTACTGACATTATTAGTCATTTTGAAGACTAAATTAACGAAACCCTAGACCTAATGAGACTAAAACCCTAAAATGAATCTTTGCCAACTTTAAGACCAAATATGACTGTAAATGACTGTAAATGATTTTGATGAACAGACACAGACCAACAGGTACATGACACGAGGAACATGAGTGAGAAGACCCTACCGTCAGATGATCCATGCCCCTAATGGAATGCAGCTGACTGAGCTGAATGAGACACCTAAAATGAAATGCAACAAGAGAAATTTGATCTCTGACGGAGGGAAGAAGATATAGACTCTAACATACCCCACTTAGAAAATGGTAACTATATCATATAAACTGCAATTTTATACCACTAACAACACTACTCAATATGAGGCGCTTATGATGGGTATGAAGGCAGAAAAATATTTGGGAGCGGAGCAGCGAATTTATTTTGGTGATTTATAATTGGTGTTAAAGTAGGTGAAAAACAACTACCAAGTGAAAAGCTACAAGTTTAAAAATTATAGAAATGAATTCTGGGACTTGATTGACCATTATTTTTCAGTATTTAATATAAATTTTGTCACTAGAGAGGAAAATAAAATGACTAATTCACTAGCTATTACTGCTAGTAATTTCAAAGTTCCTCTAGATGTCAAGGAAACCTATGATGTTCGAATAAACAACAGGCCTTCAATTCCTAACAACATCAAATATTGGCAAGTATTTGAGCATGACAAGGAAATTCAGAAATTTTTACAGTGTATTGAAGAGTTTGTAGACATAAAAATTGATGATGAGAAGGACATTGTTGAAAATAAAAATAACAAGCCTTTTAAGAAAACCATGGCTGGGAAGAACATTATAGATATGAAAAATAACTAGATTCCTAAATGCTTAGTTCCTTTAGAAAGATTGTTCGATAATAATAATGTTTTTCTTAAGCCTGAAAGTAAATATTATGGAGAGAGTACAGTAGAATGTAACATTGGCACAGAGAATTAACCAAAATTAGTCAAAGTGTCCAAATTCCTTTCTCTTGAAATTAGAACAAAATATATCAAGTTGCTGAAAGAATTTCCTGTTCTTTTTGCATGGTCTTATAGTGAGCTAAAAACTTATGATAGAATAATAATGGAGCACAAGATTCCTTTGAAAATAGATGCAAAGCCGATAGCAAAAAAAATAAAACATATCAATCCCATGTTGCTCCCAATCATTGAGAAAGAAATCAGAAAATTATGGGAATCAAAGATAATTTTGCCTTTGAGATTTCCTAACTAGGTAGATAATATAGTCCTAGTTCAGAAAAAGAATGGAGAGATAAGAATTTGTGTCGATTGTCGCAACCTGAACCAGATTTCATCGAAATATTACTATCCACTACCCAAGATGGATTATATTTTGTAGAAGGTTGTAGGATCCAAAAGGTTGTTAATGATTGATGGCTTTTCAGGCTATAATAAGATTTCAGTTGACAGGCAAGATAGAGAAAAGAAAATATTTACCAGACCGTAGGGTACATTCATGTACAACAAAATACCATTTTGTCTAATGAACATAGGGAAAAAATTTCAACAGGCAATGGATATTTCCTTTTCAGGAGAAAAAGACAGGTTTTTAGTCATCTATTTGGATGACATCACAGTCTCTTCAAAATATGATGAATACCACTTGAAATATTTGAAACAAGTTTTTGACAAATGAAAAAAATTTGGTTTGTACTTGAACCCAAAAAAGTCATCCTTTGATGTCCAAGAAGGGAAATTATTGGGACATATTGTAACAGAAAGTGGCATCTGTATGTATCCAAAAAGAGTAGAAGATATTCAGAAGATTGGTTTGCCAACGAATAAAAAAGAATTGCAGTCATTTATAGAGAAAATCAATTTTCTGAGGCATTTTGTTCCTAACTTTGCAGAGTTGACCAAACACATAAATGTCTTGCTAAAAAAAGATGCAGAATTTAAATGGCGAGATGAAGAAATAATTCATTTTCAGCAATCAAGTCTACCTTGACTAAAGTTCTAGTTTTGATTAGTCCTGATTTCGAAAAAGATCTTTCCCTTTTTTCATCTGCTTCAGAAGAAACAATTGTAGTTGTCTTGCTACAGAAGAAAAAAAAGGTTTAGAGTGTTAGCCATCTATAAATTTTCCATATACTATGATGGCTAAAACAATTCTTTCAGTCTTCAAGAAACAAATTTCACGCAAAATATGTGAATTCTTGAAGCCTCTTTATGTTCTTTATCCTCAAGGATCAATCTTCATTCAAAATTCCTCAAAGAAGCCCTGCTGTTCTAAAAGGACTATTTTCAGACTCATTTTCCATCATTTTCCCTTTCAAAAATCCCTCATTTATCCCTCATTTCATTCGAAATTCCATTAAAACCTTATAAATCCTCCTTATCTGGTTTTAAACCCTCTTTTTATATCTATCAGAACCCTCAAAAAACCCCATTGCGACCTATTTTCTGACCTTTTAACTTTGGGCCTTAAGCGCTTTTTGCTTAAGCCCCTAGCCCCTTTTCACCGTAAGATCGAGGCCCGAGACAATCGGCTAAAAGTCTTAAGCCCCCATCGCCATCGCACTTCGGTGATCCCAAATTCTTCGTTCCCATTCCTTTTCTCTGCCGATAGGCCAATCCCCCGAGTAAATCTTCGTCATTGATCTCCCAGATCTAAAATTTCTCGCTCCATTGGAGATCCCCATTTCTTCATTCCTAAACCTTTTTCCACTGATGGAATCCACCGCTGATAAGATCCTAATCATTGATCTCTCTTAGATCAGACGGTCTGCGCTCCTTCCCATCAGTAATCGGCCATCACAATTTTGCTTTCCTCCCGTTCAAGCCCCTCTTGCCTGCCATTCTCTGATTTCATCTGGACTGTCGATCCCCCTTATCAGACAGTCATCGCTTCATCACACATTTGCCTATCACCCCTCCCCTCACACCATTCATGCACTTGTGTGATTCCACGACGCATCCTCCACCGTTGATCATCCTGATCCAACGGCTCGCATTGATTCCCATTTTTTCCACCCCGCCAACCTTATATATCCTCCCGCTTCATCTGGACCATCCATTCCTTAGATCTGATGGTCCAGACCCTTCTTGGGCGCCTCCCTACTCTTCTCACTCTATCAACTACATTTTCCCCCGGAACAGATCCCAACTATTGATCTTTACGATCCAACGGCTCCCGCTTAACCTCACCATTTCACCGCGCCAATCAACCTTTCCGCTAAACGATGAAATTGCTAACGCATCCGTCAGGCTCCACCATCCTTCCACCGCTCAACTCCCCACCATTGCGCTGATCTTGGACCATCGATCTGGCTCCCCTCAAATCTGACGGTCCTCGCACCGTTTCACGCCCGTATCCACCAAACCTCCCCATCGAGCATTTTTAACATGAAATAGGTGGTTTTGTAGGGGACACGCGTCAACCACCAGACCGTATCCCATTCGATCTATCCCAAACTGCTTATAGCCTTCACCTCACATGAAAACTGCTGTCGGTTTTCTGATACCACTTTTCAGTTCTTCGCACCAATGCAAATTTTAAACCTTCGCCTACATTCCACCTCCTCTGCACTTCTCTTCCACTACTCCCGAGCCTCTGTAAAGCAGTTAAAACCAAAAAAACGGGATTTTTTTATAACATATTGGTTTTTTTGTGCAGGTTTCATGATGTTTAAAGGTTTAAAGCCATCTCACAACAAATCCGAGTTGCATAGAGCCCAAGATGACAATCCTCGAGGAAAAATGTGTGTAAAGGGAGATCAAAGGTTTCATTGTCATTATTTGGTCATTGCCTCATGAACACTGGTCGAGTAGTAAGACCCTCCAACGTAGAAGGAAGTCGAGCCACCTGTACACCAAGACAACGAAGAGTATTAGAAGATAAATTTTAAGGGATTAAAGCCTAAAGCCTAAATATTTTAAGTCTTAGTCCGAAGATTAAAAGGTAAAGACGAAGTTGGAGACAAATTGATTAAAACTAAACTAGTTAGTGCAGTGAATAAAGTAGAGAGATGATTAGATAGGCTTTAAAGCACGACCGAAGCTAAAATCAATGTTTAAAGCCACAAAGCATGAAAAATCTACAAAAGACCGCCTTAATTGTGAGACCATCAAGGCTATTTACTCCTCCGAAGACCAGAAAGGACACTTGTAGTCTACTTTACTTTTCAAAGATACCTTGATGGCCATCTTGATGACAGAACCTCTTTTAGACTGTTAGAGCAGTTATTGCACAATCATGGGAGGCCTCAAAACTGAAATATTACAGTTAATTTTCTCAGAGGTCAAACCAGGTACTTCAGACCGAGATAGCTTCAAAGGACAGGCCTCAGAGTTATTACCAGCCTACTAGTTGGCTTCAAAGTCACCTAAAGCAGCCAAAGTGGTACAAACAGTTATTGCTATGATTATTAAATATAATGGGCATTCGAATACCTCCCCCCCTCTGTCTTAACTCATATTTATGATTTTTCCTGCAACACTCTTCCTCCTTCACCTATATGTATTAACAGAAAACTCATTGTAAAGGGTTGGAAAGTTGTTAATTGTTGAACTGTTATTGAGTAAGAGTTGCTGAGTAGTTGTAATATAGTAGGCTGGGAAGAGGAGTATTGGACTATAGAAAGCCATTAGACTCAAAGTATGTAACTGGTCTTGGACATAAAATAGACAAGAAGATTCACTGGATCCTGGTCTAAATCATTGGCGATGTTTTTCCTTACTGTCATTGTTGGTTCTTATGTCTTTCACTTTGTTCATATTATTTGATAAAGAGAAGGAACTATAGATTAGGAGTTAATTCTAAAAGTACCCTAATTCTGACTGATAAGCTTTATCTTTATGTTTTCTTCTAAATGTGTGTTTGGGAATGATTTCAATAGAGTATGACTAGTCAAGGAATGTTGGTGAGCCCATGTCTTGTTGAGTAGAACTTGAGATGTTATTCTTGAATGATATTTTCACTACATGCTAAATAGAGTCCTAATCAAGGAAGTTTATAGTTATCCCTGTCCCTTGTTTAAGTCTTAAACATCTATTTTGAAGATTTTCCTTAAGATTATGCTGAAAGCAGGATAGGTTAAAGTTCTTTACTTGATCTTAGGCTAGATGTTTTCTAACCTTGAGAGCATGCTGAAAGCAAGATAGGTTAAAATTCCTTACCTGATCTTAGGTTGCCCTTTGTTTTCTTATATGTTTTCTTCTTTCACCACACTTCTTAATGTTTCATACCACCAAAATCAACTTAAAAGATCTTCTGATATAGATGACTTTCCCTATGGAAACCCTTGAATAGTTTTTGTGAAAGTAAACCCTTTTATGACTCCATAGCCTAATGGATTAGCACTTCTTCTTGACCTATCTTTCCATGTTGAAATATCCTTCAATTTATTCCCTCCTTCACACTTCACATAACCTTCTCAGTTAATGATCCCCAACTAACAAACAAACAAATCCCTTGTACTTCATAACTAGCATGATATCATATCATAATCTTCAAAATCATATGATTCTAAAACACATATAGAGAGATCCCTCTCTGAATCCAGGAGGGCTAGATCCTAGGATTCCAAAGTGGTTCTGATGTTACCTTGTCATTTGGTATGCCAATCTGCCAAATCATAGGACCAAAACATAATGGTGACTCCACTGGGGACTTCTAAGTAAATTACGTCTTATACATCCTTAAGACCTCAGAATACCCACAACATCCATAGATTGGTAGTTAATTGCTGATGGTGGATAGTAGCCCGCTTCAAAACATTCGAAATCATCCACCTGGTGACTCCACAACTCCTAAAAGACCAAAATACTCCACTGGTGATCATTAGGCCTTCTAATTATCCCTGGTTTCATAAAGAATCCACTGGGATAGCCCACACTACCATTAAAACATCGTGCACACCCATGATTAGGAAAATTTGAGGATTAAGTTTTCTTTGTTAAAGACTAGTTTGCCTCTAAAGTTTTTCATATCTCGCTAACTTTATTTTATGTGCATCTAAATATTAACATACTAGCTTCAAAAAGAATTCATACCAGAGCCTATCCTGACCCAAATCCTCCTGAAATAGTTGACAATCCAGAAAGCATTCTCAGGAAGTATCCTGTATCTAGGGATCCAGCTATTGTCAGACCCATTCATATAGCTAAATCCATGCCTGAAGTCCTTACAGATTTATCATATACCCAAGTTGACTTACTCTTTTCAAGAATTTTACCAAGAACCAAGTCACTTAGTGGTATAGATCAGACAGACATTGAGCCTCCTAGTTCACCACAACATAGTGGCCAACATATTAGCAGCAGAGAAACCCCTCCATCCACACCTCCTAATAATCATTTCATTCATAATTTATGTTTCTCTCATCCCAAATATGCTCAACAAGTCTTGGCTGGTCCTAGCACTTCTACCATCCATACATCTACTATAAACCCCCCATTTTCCCCTCCCATCTACATAATGGCTGCATGGTATGCTCCTCTAGTCCTTCCTTTACCTTTAGCTGCCTTACCATAAGGTTATTCAACCACTATTCCTCTATATGATGCTAGTAGTGTCATTTCTGCCCCACAACATGTCGACAAAATGAATTATTACTTTGATAGGAATGAAATAGGTGATGAGACTATTCAACTCAGATTGTTTGCTCAGAGTTTATGGGGAGAAGTAAGAAAATGGTTCAAAAGCTTAACCCCACAAAGCATTAATGATCTTCCTTCCTTTCATTAAATATTTCTGAACAAGTGGGAAGTCAGGAAAAACCCTCTCCAAATTCGGTCAGAATATGAGAATATGAAAAGGAATCCAGGGGAAGGTGTACAGGAGTATTGTGGTAGATACAATAGGGCATACAATGCCATACCAGCTCATGTGAAACCTCCACAAGGCCAAGCTTTAATGAAATTCCCTAATGGATTTGATCCTAAAATGGCCTACCAACTGAGGGAACAGGAATACCTCACCTTAGAAGATATGCAGCAAGGGGTAGTGAACGTTGAGGCAAATTTGATTGCTAAAAGAGCTAGGATGATAAATGAAAAGAAAGTGACATATAGGGAAGACATACATCTTCCACATCTAACTCAAAATTAGACCATCTAGCCAAGAACATGGATAGGTTAGAAAGAATGATGGAGAGTATGGTTGTCCAAACAAATGCTCAGAATAGGAACCAGCCTCAAAATCAAAACCAGAACTTTAGGAGAAACCCCCCTCATATTAGACAAAGAGATATTGATCAACAAATTAGATCTCCGTTTCAAGCAAATTATGTTGATGAAGATGAAGGAATGATAAAAGAGCCAGAGGGAACTGATATAAACATGCTACGTAAGTAATGAAGACCTTGCCTTTTTTTACAAAGGATGATCAGGCCACATATAGATATGATGATAATGAGGGCTTAAAATCTGAAGACTATAGGCAAGGCTTTGAGAATGCCATCATGGAGGTCCATAGAAAATATGACCTCAGGAGCAAAAATAACCAAGAAACTCCCCAAACAAAGACCTCTGAAAATGCTGTTAAAAATAGATTTGAAAGGGTGGTCAAAAGGGCTGCTGAAAACAACAAAACAACATCTGAAGGTTCTTGTAAAAACAAGGGGAAATGCACTCAAACCACTGATAAACCGAGTGTTGACCCTAGCAGCACCAGCACTTCAGATAGTACCCCTGTAAAATTTTTTTTAACTGATATACATAGTAAAAACCAGCAAGCTGATTTTGTTGATAATTTAGTGACTAACAAAACAGATTTGAGCCTTTCAAAGAATCAGTTCCCTTTCAATTTGGAAAGTGAAATTGCTGAAATCAAGATCTCTATCCCCCTCATTGAGTTAGTCACTCAATATGTATATACATGTCAGGTGTTAAAGGCTTTGAACATAGAAGAAAATAATGATTCTGTCAACCTAAATGATGATCAGCCAACCCTGTTATTTGGTCCTAAAATTGAAGGAAAGTTCCAAGAAGGAGTGGTCCCTCCCTTCTATGTCAGTTTGAATATCCATGATAAAATTTTACACAATGCTATGCATGATTCAGGGGCTTCACATAACCTCATGCCCAAAGTAATCATGGAGAGATTAGGCCTTGAGATAACCAGACCATATAAAGATTTGTATTCTTTTGAATCTAGTAGAGTAAAATGCTTAGGCCTGATTAAAGATCTTTGTGTAAACTTGACCCAAATCCCAGCCAAATGTATAGTGATGGATGTGGTAGGGGCTGATGTGCCCCCCAAATATGGTATGCTTCTTTTAAGATCATGGGGTGCTAAGCTTCAAGGTACCATGCAAATGGACATGACATATGCCACCATCCCTATCTTCAGTCAACTTAGAAGACTTTATAGGGAATCACACATGAAATTTATGGTGAGTAGTGAAGAAAAATCAGAAAATTCCCCTATTTATTCTGTCCATACAGAGCTAGACTCATTCATTCTTTACAATGATGAAAGCTTTGATGAACTAGAGTTGGAAAGTGAGAAATCACCCAACATAACAGAAAACATGGAAGGAGAGGATAGGAAGGGAGAGGCTCTCAAACAGTTTTCCAAATCTAAAAATTACAGCAAACAAAACAGAGAGTATGAACAACCCATTGTCCACCAGCTTAGTGCAAGTCATGAGAGTCAAGAATAAAGGCCTCAACTCCATGAAAAATTTAAGGAACAAGACCAACATAAGTATGCTGCAGAACCCATAAAACTGCATAATGACAGTCAGAACACACAGGACAAAGGGGAAATGAATGAAAACAACAACAAGTCTGAAACTAGCCCTCTTTGGAGTATGAGTTTTGATGGGTCTTGTAATAGAACTGGTGCAGGAGCAGGTGTGTGGCTTCACAACACAGAGAATAATTACACTGAAAGCCATTCATAGAAGCTAAAATTCCAATGCACAAATAACATAGCAGAGTATGAAGCACTCCTCTTAGGACTACAGTTACTGAAGAAATTAGGAGCCAGGAGGGTAACTATTCATGGAGATATCAAACTGATCATTAGGCAAATAAATAGAGAGTACACTGCCAAACATCCAAGACTAAGAGCCTATAGAAATGATGCCATGGACCTTTTGAAAAAATTTGAGGAATATGAACTTGTTTTTGTCCCTAGAAACCAAAACATTCTTGCCAATGGTTTAGCTTGTGTTGCCAGTTCATGTCAAAGACCCTATGACAACAAACAGTTCATAGTCCAAGTGAAATATAGATCAGTTGTCCCAGACAATGAAAAGCATTGGCAGGTCTTTGAGGGAGATAAACAGATAGAGGACTTCCTGCAGTTCAGAAATGAGTTTGAATTGCCAAATTCAGACTCAAAGTATGATAAAGACTACCTTAATGAGGAACAACCTTCTAAAAAAGAACCTTCTCCCATTGCAGAAATAAATCTGCTAACCAGAGAGTTCAAAAATCAAACAGAAGAGTACATAAACTCAAAAAGAGAAGACATAGAGGTACTACAGTCTAAAGACAAATTTTTACCCAAAGGACTAGCACCTCTAGAAGACTTTTTTTATTTTAGTGATGTTGCCAAGAAACAACAATAGATCCCACTGAATCTGATATTGAGGAATGCAATATAGGCAGTAAAGACAAGCCTAAAATGATAAAGTTAACTAAAACATTGCCAGCTCATATGAAACTGAAATACATTGAGTTGTTTAAAGAGTTTTCTGATGTATTTTCTTGTAGCTATGAATATTTAAGGGCATATGACACATATACCATTCAGCACAAGATACCACTTAAAGAAAATCAGAAACCGTTTAGGCAAACATTACGCAGAATAAACCCTGTGCAGTTACCTCTGGTTGAGAAATAAATTAGGAAAATTTATGATGATGGAATTATTGTCCCTATGAAGTACTCAGAGTGGGTGTCTAATATTTTAGCTGTAAGAAAGAAAATAGGAGAAATAAGGCTCTATATTGACTTTAGGAACTTGAACAGAGCCTCATTAAAGGACAACTATCCCTTGCCTAAAATGGAGCACATCTTACAAAGGGTAGTTGGTTCCAAGAGGATGTCTTTGCTAGACGGCTTTTTAGGATATAATCAGATATTGGTACTCCCTGATGACCAACTTAAAACAACTTTCACTACTCCTTGGGGAACTTTCATGTATGTGAAAATTCCTTTTGGATTAATAAATGCGGGTGCCACCTTTCAAAGAGCCATGGACATTGCTTTCTCAAAATAAATAGGCCACTTCATTGTGATATATTTAGATGATATTTGAGTCTATTCCAAAACAAATGAAGAACACCTAGTACACCTAAGAAAGGTATTTGAGAAATGTAGAAAGTATGGGCTATCCTTGAATCCCAAGAATACATTGTTTGGTCTCCAAAAAGGTAAACTTCTTGGCCATATCATATCTGAAAAAGGGATTAAAATAGACCCAAAAAGGGTTGAAGGTATATTGAAAATCAGTCACCCCAGAAACGTCAAAGAACTTCAATCTTTCATTAGAAAAATTAATTTCTTAAGAAGGTTCATACCCAACCTGGCAGAACTCCTTAGGAACATGACATACATGTTAAAGAAAGAGATATGAGTTAAATGGACCTTAGAAGCAAAGAAATCATTTGAACTAGTCAAACATGCACTTACCCAAGCACCAGTTCTTATCAGTCCTGATTTCACTAAGGACTTCCTCATATTTTCATTTGCATCAGAACATACAGTGGTCACTATCCTATTACAGAAAAATCCAGAAGGACAAGAGCAGCCAATTGCATTTTTCAGCAAGGCATTAAGAGATGCACCTCTGAAATATAATATCATGGAAAAATAGGCCTATACTTTGGTCAAAGCCTTGAAAGATTTCAGATTTTATATCTTACACTCTCACATTATTGCATTTGTGCTACATTTGTGCCTCATGTAGTGGTAAAAGACATTTTGTCACAAGACCCTGATGGAAAGAGTGGAAAGTGGATTGCTGTGATATTGGAATATGATTTGGAAACTAAACCCACTAAAATCATCAAGGCTCAAGGCCTAGCACAATTAATGGCTGAATCTAACTTGCAAGAACTTGATATATAAACATGATAGATGCATTATATGGGAGGAATAATTACCAGGCCCAATTATTAAGGATCATTTCCTCAATTCATCTTGGTATGCTAATATTTTGTATGTGCTTACTAATCTCAATGCCCCTCCTAGTATGTCTAAAACAAAAGCAAGATTCTTGAAATTAAAGGCTATTAATTACTACATTTTATATAAATGTTTATATTTGAAGAATTCCAGTGGTTTATTGCTTAAATGTTTGCTTGAGATTGATGCAGATAGGATCAAGCATGAGTTTCATGAAGGAGAATGTGGAGGCCATCTCTATTGGAAAACCACTGCTAATAAAATCCTTAGAGCTGGTTATTACTGGCCCACCCTCTTTCAATATGTCCACAAAATGATAGTTGCCTAGCACAAATGCCAAATCTTTGAAGGCAAGAGAAACTGCTTCCCTTACCCTTGCAACCAATCATTGTTGAAGCTCCTTTTCAACAGTGGGGCCTAGACTTCATTGGGGAAATCCATCCTGCCTCATCTGCACAACATAGATGGATACTCACAGCCACTGATTATTTCACCAAATGGATAGAATCCATCCCTTCTAAGAATGCCACAGACTCAGTTATCATAAAATTCCTTGAAGATCATATTCTGTCTAGATTTGGCTGTCCTAGGAAAATTATCACTGACAATGCTGCTGCATTTGGTTCTAAAAATATGGTTGATTTCTGTCACATATATCAAATTGTGCTTGGTCATTCCACAGCTTATTACCCTCAAGGTAATGGGCTAGTAGAATCTTCCAATAAGAGCCTGATAAACATACTAAAGAAGCTGCTGGAAGAAAATCAGAGGTCATGGCACAACAAGCTGGTACATTCTTTATGGGCAGATAGATTGAAAACAAAGAAATCAATTGGAATTTCTCTCTATTAGCTAGTTTATGGAGCAGATGCAGTTTTTCCTACCAGTTTAGGAGTGCCAGTGATGAATTTGGTCCAAGAAATAAAATCAGAGGAAGATAGCATGATGAGAAGGATAAATCAGACCATACATTTTCAGAAAACCAGGGAAGAAGTTTATAACAGAGCACAAAAAGTACAAGAGAATATCAAAAAGTTGTTTGATAAGAGGACAAAGGAAAGTGATTTCAAAATTGGTGACAAAGTACTCAAATGGGATTCCAGGAGAGAAGATAAGGGCAAACATGGCAAGTTTGACAATTTATGGCAAGGCCCTTACATTGTTCAATATTCCATTGGTCATAATGCATTTTTTCTACATGGTATGGATGGTACAGACCTATTTGGGGGCCCTTTCAATGGCAGGATGCTCAAGCATTATTTCTGTTAAAATCTCAGTTTAAAGCCTTCATTATTCATTGTAAATATCATTGCTTTGTTTTGTTTAGAAAAGAGAAAAATACAAAAAAGAGAAAAGAGAAAAATGCAAAAAAGAGAAAAGAGAAAAATACAAAAAAATAGAAAAGAGAAAAAGAGGGTAGATATAAAAGAAGAAAGGTAAAACCCCATAACAAAAAAAGAAAAGAAAAATCTGAAAGTGTGCAAGCCTAAATGCCACTACCAAAAGAGTGCACTGCTATCTAGTCATACAGCCTAATCATGACTGGATAGATTTCAATTTACTGATGATATGTTAGTGAAGAAGATTTGCCAAACCATTTAATCTTGGCTTATCAGTAGATTAGATTAGGATATAAAATATGGCTCTAACAAGCTCAAAACTTGAGCCAAAGATACAAAGAAGACTCGTTCTAACACGCTGAAAACTTGAACCAGGTAAAAAAATAAGAATTCAGCTCTAAAAAGATCAAAACCAGAGCTGAAAGAAAGAAAGAAGGATGCTTGTAATTTTCAGATCTTAAGCCTTCACAATTTTGTTTCAATTTTCTATAAATTTCATGTGCAGCTTGTTTTTATGCCATAGTATTACAACAAATCAAACAGTTTAATCCTGGTTTGTCTGTATTTAAATTTTTGTTTTAGAATATAGAGAATAAGATCTGTCAGACAGTTTAATCCTGGCAGATAGTAGATTAGGTAGAGAATTTTTGAGTTCAACTGTTTAATATGAACTCATGGAAGTTATAAGGGTATATTTAGATTAGTTTCCTGCTTTCAATAAAAGAATAAAATGATGTTAAAAGGTTTTGCATGTCCAAGTGCACCCTGCTGAAGAAAAAGTGTTAGGAAAGTAGGCTGTGTAGGTAGTTGTTTGGGAGAAATTGATTTGTTATGATGTAATTTTGATCATCTTTTCAAGCAGCATGATCAAAGAAGAAAAGGTTGTCAAAATGCAAAGCACAGGTCTACATTCTAGAGATAAATCTCTGAGGTTCTTGACACCTCCAAGGAGCTGCCATCCCCAAGTGGAGCCACTGTTAGCCATCTATAAATTTTCCATATACTATGTGTTAGCACCTAATTTGAACCTTAGGATGAAAGAAGGCAAATCAGGGTAACCTCAAACCACGCTCAGCCTTGTAGCTATCCCTACAAGGTTAGGAGAAGGCTCTCTCCGGGAAAAATATTCAATGAAATATAATAATAAACTAATTTTAGGCTAGGTATAATAATTGGAAATGTTTTTATAAATTTCAAGGTTGTATGGAACAGATGGGGTTGAGAAGTTCAAAACTGGGGAATTAAATCATAGATACAGGGTATTTTATGGGGCAAGGTAGGTAGGGATTTTAACAATTCAGTTTAAATAATGATGGAATGTTTAAGACTGGTGAGGAGCTGAAAAGGGCATAGAAGATGGATCCTTTTCAAACAGCAGAAAACATGGAGTGTTGAATAATTTCCCAAGGCAGAGCATTATACAATGGATTCTACCTATCTATCTTGAAAGCATTCAACCAGAAATGTGAATGAATGAATGATGAACATAACAATTAACAGATGAACACAAAGGAAAAAACAATGCTAAAATCCATACCACAGGGATCCCACAAATCAGAGCTGCATATCTTTATTAATTCCCTGCCAAACTGTTACAAATGGAGCACAGAGCATCCTCAGTGATTTCTAACTTATTCCATCTTTTTTCCCCTTTACAATGATGAAGAATTACATTTAAATATACATAATTTGAGGGGAGTATATCCATAGAAGAAGGAGTTGTTTCACCAGCTCAGAAATCGAAATCTAAACATAGGGAAATACCAACAGTATGCCCTTGAAAAAAGGGGAAACAATACATTTTAAACATCTGGAAGGTTTATTTTAGCTCAAACAGAGGAAAATAAAGCCAAATTTTGGAACCATTCCTCCTTTTTATCATTTCTATCATGCCTCTATTTCATATTTAGCTCTCGGATTTTGACCCTTTCTTTTCTTTTGTTGAAAATCTCCTTTATATCGATAAATGAATTTTGTTGGGGTTCCCATGTTTTGGCTAGATTGGCAAGACCAAAAGATGAGACAACATCATAACCACTTTGGGGCCCTAGGATCTAGCCCTCCTTGACCCGGAGAGGGATCTCTCCAATAAAAGAAAAGAATGATATATCTTTGAAAGCTCAAAATGAAGTATTAGGCTAGGTATGAAGCACAGAGGGGAGTTTAAAATGATTTGGTTGGTTGGTTGTTAGGCTGAGTCACGAGATCATAAGCTGAGAAGGTAATGGGAAGAAAGCAGCAGGGCAATAGGACATTTCGGCAAAAGAGAATGGGTTAAGGCTGTGCCATCCATTGGGCTATGGAGTCATGAAAGCGAATTACCTGCAAACAACTAACCAAGGCTTTCACAGGGCAAGTTGTCTATACTAAAGGATCTTTGAGATAGATGACGGAATGGAACAGTAAGGAAAGAAGGTGAAAGAAGGAAAGACACCCAATTTCTACCTATAGATCAGGTTAGAGGTCATTTAACTCCAGACCTGCTTGGACATACTCAAAGGCGGCTTTCAATGAAGTCACAAGGGGGCAACTTATAGATCGGACCAGAGGTCATTTAACTCCAATTCTGCTTTAGCATGCTCCAAGGGAAAAACAGAGACAAGATTTGACACAAAGCTAGAGTCTATAGATTGGAGAAGGACTTTTAACCTTCTATGCTTTGACACCAGCATGAAACATCCAAACAGCAAGCTCTAAGTTCATACATCAGCTAATAGGAAATAACATCTGCTACGCTGGTTAAACCACATGAATTTACTATTAGATTCAAAGTCAGCGGAAAACATTAAAGGTAGGGAGAGCAGAAACATAGGGTACCATGCGAGGGTAAATCATATGCTATATTTCTGATGCGTACCAGAAGACCAATGAAGAACATGAAAAATGTAAATAACAATGAGATAAGAATAACGTCACCCGTAGTAATAGACCAGGATCCTGTGAAATTGCTTGATTAATTGATGCAAAACCAGTCACATACACTGAGCTCAATGGCTGATTACAGTCTCAAATTTCTCCTCCCCACCTACTACATTAAAAACTACTCTGCTACTCTCTCCCCCAAAACTATTTATAACAGCCAAAAATGAATCCCTACAACTACAACCGCAATAACACAATCCAACCCTTTACAAAATGTTCTCTGGGATTCTTTATAGAGAAAATGGATAGTAGTGGTAGGTGATAAACATTAAATCGATTCATTAAGACAGAGTGGGTGTGGTGCTCATGCCCAGTCTGCTTAATAGCAGTGTGTTGTACTTGTTGGTATGGTTTGAGGTTTCTGTCAGGTTGATAACGACCAGAGATGTTTCTTTGGAGTCCTTTCTGACTATAAGGCTCTCTGTCCTATCTTCTGAAGCAAGTAAGGTGACTAAAGGCCTTCTGGTTTTCCATATCTCCATTATTTCCGCTCTGACAGTCTTTTGAAGCTTTCCGTCAGTGGAATGATCTTTGGGAGCTCAAGGATGCATGAAGATTTCTGCTGAGGGCATATTGCTCTGAGAAAATGTACTGCTAATGCTGCGAGCAGATATGGCTCGATTCATTTGCTCTTTATCTTCAAACTGCATCCTTTCCTTTGATCGTAGGATTAGGTCTCAAATATTCAATTAACAGGCCTTAATCCTCTTCATCCATATCTGTTGTTTCACTGAGCTACTGCTATAATGGCCTCTCTGTGTTTCGAATCGCAATAACTGCGATTATGGAAAATAGAGTGAATTCATCACTCTGTGTACCCTGCACAATAAAATGAACCGATTATAAAATCTAGGGAAGTGGTGAAAGAATGCTATGGAGGCTTGGATGGATGGTGTTGTGACTTGAAACGAGGCTTGATGTGGGACCTGGTCATGGGCGGAGGGCGATTAGGTTTGGACCGTTGATCTCAGGAAGAGATCGACGTTGAAGGTTAAAGGATGAGGTTAACAGAGGCCTTGATGAAGAAAGGTGGATGAAACGAGCAATGCGATAAGGACCATTGATCGGCTTAGATGGAAGGCTAGGATCAGATCGGGGGATCGCAATCAGAAGAGGCAAAGGGACGACACATCAAGAAGATTCAACTGCGATTGGAGCGGGGATGCGATTAAACGACCGCCATCCGATCTGGAGACAGATCGACGGCTCAAACATAATTGGAGGAGTGGATGGATAGGTGTAACGGGCACACTACGATTAGCGCTGGGACATCGGATCTCGGGAGATCGACGACACAGATTGCGGTGGGGGTTTAACATAACAACTACACTATCGCATCGGGGGTTTCGTTTACAAAGAAAAAATGCGTTCCGCTCCAATCCTCCGATGTGATAAGTGCCTTATGGGCTAGCGCTTGGTCTTAGCACTGGGTCATGTGGGGAAGTGGTTAAGGGGCTGGCCCTAAAGGGGCTAAACCTGTCATAGATTAAAGTGGGTTTTAGGCCTATTTTAATGATTTTTAAGGTTGGGGAAGGCATTCGGTAAGGGGAATAAGGGGATTTTAAGCCAAACAAAGGTACTTGAGAGGTTTAAAAAAAGGGGATTTGGATGATTTACTAAGGGATTAATGAGGAATCAAGAGAGGGGAAAGAGGTGAAGAAATAGAGGCTAATTGGGGATGAAATCAGAGGGAAAAGGCCTTGGGCATTCATCTTCATCAACAGAGAGGATTTTGATGGAAATGGCAGTGAGGGTTCATCAAAGGACAAAGGTACAAGAAGGCTTCAAGGATGATGTGTTTATAGAGGAAGTGCATTCCTTGAAGGCTCAAAAACATTTCAGCCCCCTATTTTCTCGTCAAAGAATTCATAGGGGGCTAATAGTGGCTCCACATGGGGATGGCTTCTTCTTGAAGGAGTCAAGAATTCAGAGACTGATCTTTGGTGTAGGCCAGATGCCTGGTACTTGACACATCTTTTCTTTTCTTGGATCAGCTACCAGAAATCATGAAGACATCATATCAGCATAAATATTCTCCCAACCAACTACCTACCCAAACTATAGTCCTAACATTTTTTCTTCTAGGTGCATTTGGACTTGCAGACCCTTACATCATCAATTTTCTACAATACAGGAAAATAAACCTATTCTAATTCTACCCTTATTACTCCATGAGACCAGATTAAACTGTTGGCCTAATTATTTCTCTACCTAATCTAATATCTTCTAGGATTAAACTGTCTAGCAGATTTCTTCTCTACATTCTAAGACATAAATTGAAAAAAAGTCAAGCCAGGATTAGACTGCCTGACTTGCTAGAATTTGCAGAAATTAAAAACAACTAACTACATGCTCACAGACTGAGCTTTATTGAGATTTCCTACCTACTCTACTCTACTTGGAACTCTCTGATGCTCTAGGTGATACAATAATGCCAGTGCAGCCAGTCAAGCAGTAGAAAAAAAGGGTAGAAGAACTGACTTCTCATTAGAGACAACCACAGGGTGCTCTGCCTGTGGTTCTTCAAAACTGAGGTCACCATTGGTGGTGACCACTCCTGATGAATTTGGCCCTGGTGAAGGATCAATGCTGGAGAGTTAGAGCTAATCAAGGCCTCTATGTACTCTGCCACAGGATCAATGAACAGATGATGCACACTTTCTTCTTTCAGGCCTGCCATGACTGGTAGGCTGTCTTCGTCCTGGGCAGCTTTGATTATTGTATCTTCTACTGCATCTTTAGTGTGGCTCTTGAAAGCCCGATTATCTTCTTCTTGTATTTCAATAGGTAATGGAATCTCTTCTTTCTTAGGGGGAGGGAGACTTTCCAAAAAGGCTCTCGGGTCTCTGAACTGATATGATTTTTCTTGTGAGTTCAGAAATTCGATCTCAGCTTCATATCTTTCAACCACCAATTCTAGAAAGATTTTATTAAGCATGGGATTGAAACTTGAACTGAGAAGAGTAGCCCCAGGGAGGTCCTCCACCTCCAGCTCTGCCAAGTCACGTGACATTACATCTTGACACTCTGCTATGAAACTTGGATGCATTTCTACAAACTGCTCAGAGTCTTCCATTGGTGAAGTGACTTGGTCTTCAGCGTGGATGATTTTATACTGTGACATGGTCTCCCAGTGGAGTCTTGTGAAACCAAAGATAATAAGCGGCCTACTAATCACCAGTGGAGTCTTTTAATCATTCAGGAATTGTGGAGTCGCTAGGTGGATGATTTACAATTTTACTGTCCACCACAGTGATTTACCAAATCAAGGCTATTGGTTTCTTTCCCCAGCGGAGTCGCCATTATGTTGGGGTTCCCATGTTTTGGCTAGATTGGCAAGACCAAAAGATGAGACAACATCATAACCACTTTGGGGCCCTAGGATCTAGCCCTCCTATACCTGGAGAGGGATCTCTCCAATAAAATCAAAGAATGATATATCTTTGAAAGCTCAAAATGAAGTATTAGGCTAGGTATGAAGCACAGAGGGGAGTTTAAAATGATTTGGTTGGTGGGTTGTTGGGCTGAGTCACAAGATCATAGGCTGAGAAGGTAATGGGAAGAAAGGAGCAGGGAAATAGGACGTTTCGACAAAGGAGAATGGGTTAAGGTTGTGCCATCCATTGGGCTATGGAGTCATGAAAGGGAATTACCTACAAACAACTAGCTAAGGCTTTCACAGGGCCAGTCATCTATATTAAAGGATCTTTGAGATATATTATGGAATGGAACAATAAGGAATGAAGGTGAAAGAAGGAAAGACACCCAATTTCTACCTATAGATCAGGTCAGAGGTCATTTAACTCCAGACTTGCTTGGACATACTCAAAGGCGGCTTTCAATAAAGTCACAAGGGGGAAGCTTATAGATCAGATGAGAGGTCATTTAACTCCAAGTCTGCTTTAGCATGCTCCAAGGGAAAAATAGAGACAAGATTTGACACAAAGATAGAGTCTATAGATCGGAGAAGGAATTTTAACCTTATATGCTTTGACACCAGCACGAAACATCCAAACAACAAGCTCCGAGTTCATACATCAGCTAGCAGGAAATAACATTTTCTACGCTGGTTAAACCACATGAATTTACAATTAGATTCACAATCAACAGAAAAAATTGAAGGTAGGGAGAGCAAAAACATAGGGTACCATGCGAGGGTAAATCCTATGCTATATTTTTGATGCGTACCAGAAGACCAATGAATAGCATGAAAAATGTAAATAACAATGAGATAAGAATAACATCACCCATAGTAATAGACCAGGATCCTGTGAAATTGCTTGATTAATTGATGCAAAACCAGTCACATACACTGAGCTCAATGGCTGATTACAGTCTCAAATTTCTCCTCCCAGCCTACTACATTACAAACTACTCTGCTACTCTCTCCCCCAAAACTATTTCTAACAGCCAAAAATGAATCCCTACAACTACAACCACAATAACACAATCCAACCCTTTACAAAATGTTCTCTGGGATTCTTTATAGGAAAAATGGATAGTAGGGGTAGGTGATACACATTAAATCGATTCATTAAGATAGAGTGGGGGTGGTGCTCATGCCCACTCTACTTAATAGCAATGCATTGTACTTGTTGGTCTGGTTCGAGGTTTCTGTCAGGTCGATAGTGACCTGAGATGTTTCTTTGGAGTCCTTTCTGACTGTAAGGCTCTCTATCATATCTTCTGAAGCAAGTAAGGTGACTGAAAGCCTTCTGGTTTTCCATACCTCCATTATTTCCACTCTGACAGTCTTTGGAAGCTTTCTGTTAGTGGAATGGTCTTTGGAAGCTCAGGGAGGCATGAAGATTTCTGTTGAGGGCGTACTGCTATGAGAAAATGTACTCCTGATGCTGCGAGCAGATATGGCTCGATTCATTTGCTCTTTATCTTCAAAATGTGTCCTTTCCTTTGATCAAGGGATTAGGTCTCGAACATTCAATTAACAGGCCTTAATCCTCTTAATCTGTCTCTGCTGTTTCACTAAGCTACTGTTGTAATGGCCTCTCTGTGTTTCGAATCGCAGTAACTGCGATTATGGAAAATAGAGTGAATTCATCACTCTGTCTACCCTGCATAATAAAATGAACCGATTATAAAATCCAGGGAAATGGCGGAAGAATGTTGTGGAGGCCTAGATAGATGGTGTCGTGACTTGAAACGAGGCTTGATGTGGGACCTGGTCATGGGCGGAGGGCGATTAGGTTTGGGCCATTGATCTTAGGAGGATATCGACGGTGGAGGTTAAAGGATGAGGTTAACAGAGGCCTTGATGAAGAAAGGTGGATGAAATGTGCGATGCGATGTGGACCATTTATCGGCTTAGATGGACAGCTAGGATCGCAATCGAAATCAGAAGAGGCAATCGGAAGAGGCAGAGGGACGGCACAACAAGAAGTTCTGACTGCAATTGGAGCGGGGATGCGATTGAACGACCACCGTCCGATCTGGAGATAGATCGACAGCTCACACATAATCGGAGGAGTGGATGGATAGGGGTAATGGGCGCACTATGATTAGCGCTGGGCCATCGGATCTAGGGAGATCGATGGCTCAGATTGGGGTGGGGGTTTAACATAACAACTACACTATCGCATCGGGTGTTTCGTTTACAAAGGAAAAAGATGTTCCACTCCAATCCTCTGATGCGATAAGTGCCTTACGGGCTGGTGCTTGGTATTAGCGCTGGGTCGTGTGGGGAAGTGGTTAAGGGGCTGGCCCTAAAGGGGCTAAACCTGTCATAGATTAAAGTGGGTTTTAGGCCTATTTTAATGACTTTTAAGGCTGGGGAAGGCATTCGGTAAGGAGAATAAGGGGATTTTAAGCCAAACAAAGGTACTTGAGAGGTTTAAAAAAGGGGATTTGGATGATTTACCGAGGGATTAATGAGGAATCAAGAGAGGGGAAAGAGGTGAAGAAACGAAGGTTAAGTGGGGATGAAATCAAAGGGAAAAGGCCTTGGGCATTCATCTTCATCAACAGAGAGGCTTTATGACAGAAATGGCAGTGAGGGTTCATCAAAGGACAAAGGTACAAGGAGGCTTCAAGGATGATGTGTTTACAGAGGAAGTGAATTCCTTGAAGGCTCAAAAAAATTTTAGCCCCATGTTTTCTCATCAAAGAATTCATAGGGGGATAACACCTTTAAAACTAATAAAATTGAAATTTTCCATTTGATGAATAAAGTCCCCTTTTAAATGAAAAAGAGAAAAGGGAAAGGGATGATGGGCCCGATTTGTGATCACAAATTGCAATCGGAAGAGGGGAGGGAGTGTATCACATAGCGGAGGGAATGCAAATTGGGAATTTTGTGATGCGGTACTGTATAGAGGAAAAGGGGAAATCACAATCGCAAATGGGGAATCGCAGCAGGAGGGAGCATTGGAACAATACGATGAAACTTGCGACGCGATTGGAAGAAGTGCGATGGAGAGGAATTATTTATGAAACAGAATGGAAAAAATGGTTTGACATAGGGAAAAACCCATTTTATTTTGAAGAGGGTGGAAGACTTTAGGTGGGGCCCAAAGGGAATCGCAATCACAATCGCAACCAGGCAGGGAAGTAGGATTAAACATGATGGAAATCGCTGATTGTGATTGGAAGTATGCAATCAATCGCATCGGTGGGGAGGAGGAAGTGGGTTTAAGTGCTAGGGGAAATGAAATAATGTGATGCGATGGAAAGGCCTATGCGATGAAAAAACTTAAGAAATATTTAAAATTGATTTCTCACATTTTACAAAGGAAAAACCCTTTTTGTTTTGGAAAAGGCGGAAGGGTTCATGGTGAGACCTGGAGACAATCACAATCGGAAATCGGGAGGGGGGTGGAGCAGAAAAAAAGGACTGTGGGAAATGCCGATTGCAATTGGTGTTTAATCGCATCGGAGAAATCGGAAGGGGGGTGATGAGTTGTGAGACCGCTGCGAAGTTGCGATGCGATTTCGGACTTGCGATGCGATGTAATCACATCGAAGGTTTTGTAATCGGGGAAGGTTCAATCGGAGGTGGATCAATTGGGGGTGAATCAATCAAAAGCTAGCGATTGAATGTTGCGATCAGATCAGAGGGAAAAGGGATGCGATTTGAAGAACTTTAAAATTATATTATAAAGTCTAAGGGACCAAATGGGAAAAAAGGGGGGTATGGTTAGGCTTTTGGGGACTTTTCTTTCACTTAGGCATATGTTTCAATCCAGGAGTCAGTTTTGAGAGTATAATATACCATTGGAAAGCTATTTCTAGGCTCTTTCTGATGGACATACTTAGAATATGATTCTGCACTAAAAATACTATAGAAAACACCTTTGAACAGCGGGGTGGTGGCTCTATGGAGATAGCATCTTCTGAAGTGGAACTTATTACATATGAAGACATAAAATTACATAAAAGATGATAATAAAAGCAAAGTACCATGTTTTCACCTCAAAACATGGCCTTGAGGTGAAAATTATATCAAGCTCAGTAGAAAAATTCTTTGATCTTTGCAGATATTGTGCCTTTGAGTTTATTTGACTTCCTCATGATCTTGCTGACATTTATTGACACTTGGCTCATTAATTTGACCATGATGAGACCCTAGGACCTAATGAGACCAACCCTATGACCTAATAATATGAATTGCGGAGTGAAAGTGAATCATGACTGAAGACCATAGAGACGATAATCAACAAGTTTTGCATGAGGAAAAACTTATGAAAAACCACTACCATTAATGAATCCATGACCTAATGGAATGGTGAAAATTTATGGTATGAGACTCCTAATATGACACTAACATTGGCTCCAATGGGGATGGTAGCTCCTTGGAGGTGCCAAGAACACCGTAGACCAAGTAGCCTTATCCATTGGGAAAATATGGTCAAAACACTGAAAATTGACACAATGCAAACTGAATTTGACTCAAACTGTGACTGAAAACTTAAACAAAACCAAACTTTACACATATCATTCAAGTTTTATAGCCTTCACCTTAGGCCCCAAACTTCAATGACTATGTACTTGAAATGTGACCAACAATAACATGGTATATACAATGATTGTGACATAGTTTTTGATCCATTATCTTCAACAGTGGTAGTGCTTCAACAGCCTACCATTTACTAGTCCTCCAGGGAAATATTGGCCATTCATCTTTGAGAGAAAGAAAGCATTATGTCCCCTGTATGCTGAAATATTGTATGTTCCTTTCCACAAGTTGTCTAACTTACCATGCTTCCCTTTGCCCTCATTTTGTGCATCCCATCTCAACACCACATCATCCAACTAAAACTTTTCTACTTTGGTCTTGCGGTCATAGATTTTCTTTATCTTCTCTTGCAACTGAATAGCGTTTGAAGACACTTCTTCTCTTGTCTGTTGAAGGTGGATCATTTGATTGATCCTTCGCTAATTATCATCTTCTTCATTGCCATCCTCTTGCAATAATCTCATGACTAGAACTGTAAGTGACGTGGGAAAAATAGCATCAGTACCATAAACCAACTCAAACGGTGACATACCTAAGGATTTCTTGCTGCTGACTCTATCTGCCCATAATGCGTTGATGAGCTTTCGATGCAAGTTCCTCTTGTTCGCTTCCAACATTTTCTTGATTAAGTTTATCAGAGATTTATTCGATGATTCTGCTAGGCCATTGCCTTGTGGGTAGTACACTGTTGAATGGCCCAACACAATATTGTATTTGTCGCAAAATTTCACCATTTTCTTAGATCTAAACACTACTACGCTATCTGTTATGATTTTGTGAGGGCAACCAAAATGAGACAAGATATTTGATTCTAAGAATTGAATGATTATCGTATCAGTGGCCTCACTTGCTGGAATGGCCTCAATCCATTTGGTGAAGTAATCGGTACCTGTCAAGATCCATCGATGCTGTGCTGATGATGCAGGATGGATTTCCCCTATGAAATCAAGTCCCCACTGCTGAAAGGGAGCATTTACCAAAACTGGTTTCAGAAGAAGAGGAAGCAATTTCATTTTTCCTTGGAAAAATTGACACTCATGGAAGTTCATTACTGTTTTGTACAAATTTCAAAATAAGGTGGGCCAATAATATCCTGCTCTCAACACTTTGTTAGCTGTAGTTTTCCAAAAAAAATGACCACCACAATCACCTTTATGAAAGTCATGCATCACCTGCTGAGCCTTATCTTCAACCAAACAATTAAGCAGAATACCTCATGGATCTTTCCAATAAAGAGCACTGTTTAAAATACAAAATTTAGAAGATTTAAGTTTCACTAATCTACCTTTACTTCTAGACATACCAGGAGGTGGTGAAAGGTGCTGAAGAACATAGACTATGTCTGAATACCATGGGGATTGTAGAAAAATGTCTGAAAGAAAAATAAAACCTTCATCCTCATCTTATGACATTGCTGCTATGAGATTTATATCCAACACACGCAGGTTTGATTAGGCCATTAGCTTTTCCAAGCCTTGTACTTTGATCAAATTTGTGGGTTTGATCTCAAAATAATATTCCAACTTTGCTGCTATCCACTTACCTCTCCAACCCTCTGGATCAGTTTGCATCAGGACATCTTTCACTGCTGCATTAGGAAAATAGGCTATGGTATGTGAATGTAGAATGTATACTCTAAAATCCTTCAATGCCTTTATAAGGTTCAATGCTTGTTTCTCAATGATATTATACCGCAAAGAAACATCTCGAATGTCCTACTGAAAAATGCAATGTGATGTTCTATATGATCTCTCTTTTGCATCAAGACCGCAGCCATAGTATGCTCCAATGCAAATGAAAATATAATGAAATATTGAGTGTAATCAGGAATAATCAAGACTGGAGCATTGGACAGAAAAAATTTTGCTAGATTAAATGACTTGATGGCCTCCTCACTCCATTTGACAGTGCTATCCTTCTTCAACATGTTAGTCATTTCCCTTAAATTTTCAGCCAAATTTGGTATAAATCTATGCAAGAAGTTCATCTTACCATTGAATGCTTGAATCTCCCTTTTGTTACGTGTGAGGTCTATGTGGTGAATTGCCTACACTCTTGAAGGATTGATGCAGATACCATATTTAGAGATGATATGCCCCAGAAACTTGCCTTCATCCATAGAAAACAGACTTTTCTTCAGATTGAGAGAAATCCCAAAATTCCTGCATCGCTGAAATACAATCCTCAAGTGGTGCAAATGTTCGTCATCAGAACCAGAAAACATTGTCAGATCATCCAAATAAACAACAAGAAAAACATCATTTTCACTGGCAAAAGCAATGTCCATTGCTCGCTGGAAAGTAGCTCCAGCGTTCTTCAGCCCAAATGGCATTTTGGCATACTGGAAAGTCCCCTAGGGTGTTGTAAAAGTAGTCTTGTCTTGGTCTTTCTCATGCACCAAGATCTGATTATAGCCTGAGTAGCCATCGAGTAGTGACATCCTTGATGCTATAACTACTCTCTGCAGAATATGGCCCATCTTCAGAAGTGGATATTTATCCTTTAAAGATGCTTTAATCAAATTCCGGAAATCTATGCACAACCTTATCTCTTGTGTCTTTTTACGTACCGGGACCAAATTTGAAATCCAGTCATAAAATCTAATTGGGACAATGATACCATATTTATATAATCTGTTTACCTCTTTTTCAATGGATGGTAGCAGCTTTGGGTTGATCCTTCTCAACTTCTGTCTAAATGGCTTCTGATCAGGCTTGATGGGAATAGTATGCTGAATTATATTTTTGTCATACACCTTCAAATATGAATAATCCCATGCAAACACTTCAGAAAATTCAGAAAGTAATTTAACATACTATTCCTTTACCTCAGGGGACAATGCTTTTGAAAACTTCACAAGCTTAGACTTGTAAGCTGTTCCAATATTCACATCCTCAACTCCTTTATCAGTAGGCACCAAGCTTAGTTTCTTTGCAACATCATCTTGATCAAAAAGCTCCTCTAAAGGTATGAGACCTCTAGGAATTACATTGTCTTTCAACTGCAATACATCCATCTGGTTTGCTTTGATTTATTGATCATCGACCTCATAATCACCTTCTATGGGAGTATCCTTGAATTTTCCTTCACTCTGCAAAAAAGCATCAATTTCATTGTCATCTCAAAACACTTTCCAATACCTTAGATTATCTGGAACAATAGGCCGATGTTTGACATAAATTTCAAATTTGTTGTTGGAGTTCATTGGAATCTTCAAGTTGCTTGAAATAGTGGCAAGAAATCAGCAATAAGATTCTGCATTCGGGGTACTGCTGTCAAAGTGTACTCAGGAAATGTCCTCAAAATGTCTAGGACTGAATTTCTGTAGGCCCTCAATCACGGATGCTTTTCTTGGTACTCTCATTTTACCTGTTTGATTATCAAATCTAAATCTCCATAGACAAAAATTCTCTTAGCCTTTAGCTTCTTCAAAATTTTCAAACCTGCAATCAAAGCTTCATACTCTGCTTCATTGTTAGAGTAATCAAAATCCAACTTGTAAGCACATACTCTTACATTACTAGGAAATTTTTCAGGTTGGACAACAAGGCTCTGAATCCATATTCCTATACCAGCACCATCTTTACCAATAGCTCTGTCAAATTCCATGCTCCAAAGGCCTTCTTCTTCTTTTGCTAGATGCTGAAATTTTTCTTCTTTCTCTACTTCACCTGGACTGATTTCTGCATCTTTCTGTTCTTCACTGTCATTTTGTTGCTTGCAGGCAGGAAGCTTAGAAATGCTTGTTGCTTTATATTTTTCCTGTTTAAGGACTTCCCTAAAATTTTCTAAAATATCAGGTATCTCATCTACTTCTACCAACTGAAAAATTTCATCATTCAAACCACCATCTGAATATAATACAAATGACTCTAAATTTGTGTGGACTTCATTAATGGAATGATTTACTATCTTCTCTTTGCCAGTAATCATGTATTTCATTTTATTCTCCCTATATAATTTTCTCAACTGACCGAACACAGGAATGGTGGCATAAGAGAAGTCAAGCTGTATGGTTCCTTTCAGTTTTGCACCCCATGACCTAGATAAAAGCATTCCAAACTGTGGTGGAACGTCGGAAACAACTACATCCATCAAAACATTTTTGGTTTGGATTTGGTCTAAAGATACTACCAAGTCTTTGATAAGACCAATACAATGGACCCTACGAGAGTCAAAGGAATAAAAATCATGGTATTTGCGGGTAATATCAAGACCCAGCTTCTCCATGATGGCCTTAGGCATCAAGTTATGTGAGGCCCCAAAGTCCAACATGGCATTATGTAAAATGAACTCATGCAATCTAAGACTCAGGTAGAAGGGAGGGACTTCAATTTCTTCTGACTGACCTTCTTGGCTGGACCAAAAATGAGTTTAGGATAATCATCTTCAACATTCACCATATTTGATACAGAGTCTATTTGAAAAATTCTAGACACCTAATTTTTATAAGTGCTATTTTTCACCAACTCAGTCAAGGGCATGGACACCTTCAGCTTAGAAATTTCATTTTCAAAATTAAAAGAAAGAACTTTTTCTACCTCTTTGATGGGAGGATCTTTCTTCTCTACATGCTACTTTGCTGCGCTATGCTGGTTCTTTTCATTTCTAGTGTTAGTCGTTAAGGATGCCTTGCTGGGAGAAGGATCAGTAGGCTCCTTCCCTTTTATTTGAGTATTTGAGGAGTCGTTTTTCGATTATAGCTCTTTTCTCTTCTAAATAGGATTGATCAACACATCTCTGCTCCTCAAATAATACTGTTTCTGTTGTGATGACAAAACATTCATGTATCCTCTTTGATAATAATTGGACTCTTCTTCTAACACTACGTCATTGGCCAATATGAAATTTTCATCCTTTCGAATGTCTACAGTCGCTGTATATTCCTCATATTCTGTGAGAAAGATGGGCGCACCATCAGCAGTGAAGAAATGGTTGGCTTCAACAACTGGATCATCATCGTCATCTGTTTCCATTCCCTGAACATAATTTTTCTGAAAATGAGTTCTGATTTGCTGTTGTGGCATAGCTTGGTCCTGCGTTCTATGTTCCCTCTGCTTAATTCGAAATTCTGGCTATTGTTGTCCTCTGAAATTTGGATTCTTGATTTTTGCTTCAGGTCTATCTAAAATAGTCAATCGATCAACCATCTTCTCCACTGTTTAGATCAAAGTATCCATCTTACTGTCTGAAGGGGATGCTTCTTCTTTCATAGTTACTCTCTTTTTAGCTTTTGTCTGCGCTCTTCTGGCCAAAAAAATTTCTTCAACGCTCACAACTATCTTTTGCATGTCTTCAAGTGTGGTAGGATCTCTTTCTCGTAGTTGATACGCCATATCATCATCGAAACCATCTGGAAACTTGAGAAAAGCTAATCCCATAGGGGGTTTTATATTGGCCGGAGTAGAATTATACACAGCATTAAATCTCACACAATAATCTTGTACAGTTTCACCCATGTTTCTTTTAATATTTTCATATTCAGACAAGATTTGAAGTGTGTTTTTATTTACCTCCCATCGGTCTAAGAATTTTATATGTAACTCCTGCAAATTGTGGATAGAGGCTGTTGGCAAGGCTCTGAACCATTTTCTAACTTCACCTCCAAATCTTTGGACAAACAATCTTGTGGTTACATTTTCTGCCTCTACCTCATGAAGGTCAAAGAAGTCATTCATCTTATCAACATGTTTCTGGGTTGTGATGCTTTTAGTGGCATCAAAGATATGTATTTTACTTTGGTAATCCACAGAAATATCATTCAGGTTCTGAGGCAAAACCGGGGGTGCATACTGGGCAGCCATGACTCGTGGTGGATTCACAACCATGTTTGTGCTACTAGGATTCAAGGGAGGTGTTGATGGAGGAGTCAGAGGATGAGAATTGAATTCTAAAACTGATGGAAATGTTGATCATTTAAGGGGAGGAACTTATGTTTCTAATAACTTTAAAGGCTTAGGGATATTGGTTACAATGATAGATGTATGAGGGGAATTCAAAATATAATCATCAATTGATGTGTTTTCCCTTTGAACTTCAATATCTATAAGAAATTCTGGATCTAAAACTATGTCATCAAGTGTAGTCTCAGATTTATTTCTGAACAAAGAAAGCTCAAAACACTCATCAAAAGAAAAATATTCTACAAACAGCCACTCACTAGGCCAAGTATGGGATCTGAAAATAGGCCTAGGAATTAGTGATCCTTCTTGTCTTCTGAATATCCTTGGAATGAGATTAGGATTTTCAAACAAAGGGGGTGGATTTGGATCTGGATTGGCCCTTGTGTATCTTCTTGAAGCCAGTGTGGTCAAATTTCTACTTTACAATGTTTTATTTTAGCCTAGCAAACTCTGAACCTCATCATCCAGAGTCCAAGAATTTATATTTGAAGACATTACTGGGGTGATCAGTATTTTATGCTAAATAGTTTTATCCCCAGTATGGTCGCCAGAAATTTTAGCACCTAATTTGAACCTTAGGCTGAAAGAAGGCAAATCAGGGTAACCTCAAACCATGCTCAGCCTTGTAGCTAGCCCTAAAAGGTCAGGAGAGGGCTCTCTCTAGGAAAAATATTCAATGAAATATAAGAGTAAACTGATTTTAGGCTAGGTATAATAATTGGAAATGTTTTTATAAATTTCAGGGTTGTATCGAATAGATGGGGTTGATTTTTTCGAAACTGGGGAATTAAATCAGAGATACATGGTATTTTATGGGGCAAGGTAGGTAGGGATTTTAACAATTTAGTTTAAATAATGATGGAATGTTTAAGAATGGTGAGGAGCTGAAAAGGGCATAGGAGATGGATCCTTTTCAAACATCAGAAAACATAGAGTGTTGAATAATTTCCCAAGGCAGAGCATTATACAATGGATTCTACCTATCTATCTTGAAATCATTCAACCAGAAATGTGAATGAATGAATGATGAACATAACAATTAACAGATGAACACAAAGGAAAAAACAATGCTAAAATACATACCACAGGGATCCCACAAATCAGAGTTGCATATCTTTATTAATTCCCTGCCAAACTGTTACAAATGGAGTGTAGAGCATCCTCAATGATTTCCAACTTATTCCACCTTTTTTTCCCCTTTACAATGATGAAGAATTACATTTAAATATACAGAATTTGATCGGAGTAGATCCACAGAAGGAGGAGCTATTTCACCAGCTCAGAAACTGAAATCTAAACATAAGGAAAAGACCAATAGTATGCCCCTGAAAAAGAGGGGAAAAAATATATTTTGAACATTTGGAAGGTTTGTTGTTGCTCAAACAGAGGAAAAGAAAGACAAAATTTGGAACCATTCCTCCTTTTTATCGTTGTTGTCATGCCTTTGTTTCATATTTAGCTCTCGGCTTTTGACCCTTTCTTTTATTTTGTTGAAAATCTCCTTTATACCGAGAAATGCCTTTGAAACTGATAAAAATGAAATTTGCCATTTAATGAAGAAAGTCCCCTTTTAAATGAAAAAGATCAAAGGGAAAGGGATGATGGGCCCGATTTGCGATCGCAAATCGCAATTAGAAGAGGGGAGGGAGTGTATCACATAGTAGAGGGAATGCAAATTGGGAATTTTGCGATGCGATAGTGTATAGAGGGAAAGTGGAAATCACAATTGCAAATCGGGAATCACAGCGGGAGGGAGCATTGGAACAATACAATAAAACGTGTGACGTGATTGGAAGAAGTGCGATGGAGGGGAGGTATTTATGAAACAGAATGTAAAAAATGGTTTTACATAGGGAAAAAACCATTTTCTTTTGAAAAGGGCGGAAGACTTTAGGTGGGGCCGAAAGGGAATCGCAATCGCAATCGCAACCAGGCAGGGGAGCGGGAGTAAACATGATGGAAATCGCCAATTGTGATTGGCGATATGCGATAAATTGCATCGGCGGGGAGGAGGAAGCGGGTTTAAGTGCTAGGGGAAATGAAATAATGCGATGCGATGGAAAGGCCTATGCGATGAAAAAACTTAAGAAATATTTAAAATTGATTTCTCACATTTTACAAAGGAAAAACTTTTTTTGTTTTGGAAAAGGCGGAAGGGTTCATGGTGGGACCAGGAGACAATCGCAATTGGAAATCGGGAGGGGGGTGGAGCGGAAAAAAAGGACTATGGGAAATGCTGATTGCGATTAGTGTTTAATCGCGTCAGAGAAATCCAAAGGGGGGTGATGAGTTGTGAGACTGCTGCGAAGTTGCGATGCAATGTAATCGCATCGGAGGTTTTGTAATCGGGGAAGGGTCAATCAGAGGTGGATCAATTGGGGGTGAATCAATCGGAATTTGGCGATTGAATGTTGCGATCGGATCGGAGGGAAAAGGGATGTGATTTGAAGAACTTTAAAATTATATTATAAAGTCTAAGGGACCAAATGGGAAAAAAGCGGGGTAGGGTTAGGCTTTTGGGGACTTTTCTTTCACTTAGGCATATTTTTCAATCCAAGAGTCAATTTTGAGAGTATAATATACCGTTGGAAATCTCTTTCTAGGATCTTTCTGATGGACATACTTAGAACATGATTCTACCCTAAAAATACTATAGAAAACACCTTTGAACAATAGGGTGGTGGCTCTGTGGAGATAATAGCTTCTGAAGTGCAACTTATTACATATGAAGACATAAAATTACATAAAAGATGATAATAAAAGGAAAGTACCATGTTTTCACCTCAAAAAATGGTCTTGAAGTGAAAATTATATCAGGCTCAATAGAACAATTCTTTGATCTTTCCAGATACTATGCCTTTGAGTTTATTTGACCTCCTCATGATCTTACTGACATTTATTGACACTTGACTCATTAATTTGACCGTGATGACACCCTAGGACCTAATGAGACCAGCCCTATGACCAAATAATATGAATTGCGAAGTGAAAGTGAATCATGATTGAAGACCATAGAGAGGAGATTTAGCAAGTTTTTCATGAGGGAAAATTGATGAAAACCCACTACCATCAATGAATCCATGACCTAATTGAATGGTGAAAATTTATGGTATGGGACTCCTAATATGAAAATGAAAAAGAGTAAGTTTGATCACTGATGGTAGTATGAAAAGACTGACACTAACACTATGATGGCTAAAACAAGTCTTTCAGTGTTCAAGAAACAAATTTCACACAAAATCTATGACTTCTTGAAGCCTCTCTGTGTTCTTTATCCTCAAGGATCAATCTTCATTCAAAATTACTCAAAGAAGCCCTGATGTTCTAAAAGGACTATTTTCAGACTCATTTTCCATCATTTTCCCTTTCAAAAAATCCCTCATTTATCCCTCATTTCATTTGAAATTCCCTTAAAACCTTATAAATCCTCCTTATCTAGTTTTAAACCCTCTTTTTATATCTATCGGAACCCTAAAAAACCCTCAAAAAACCCCATTTTGGCCTATTTTCTGACCTTTTAACTTTGGGCCTTAAGCACTTTTTGCTTAAGCCCGTAGCTCCTTTTCACCGTAAGACCGAGGCCCGATAGCGTCAGCTAAAAGTCTTAATCCCCCATCGCCATCTCACTTCGGCGATCCCAAGTTCTTCATTCCCATTCCTTTTCTCCGCCCATAGGCCAATCCCCCGAGTAAATCTCCGTCGTTGATCTCCCGGATCTAAAATTTCTCGCTCCATCGGCAATCCCCATTTCTTCGTTCCCAAACCTTTTTTCGCTGACGGAATCCCCTACCGATAAGATCCCGATCATTGATATCTCTGAGATTGGATGGTCTGCGCTCCTTCCCATCGACAATCAGCCATCGCAATTTCGCTTTCCTCCAGTCCAAGCCCCTCCTGCCTGCCATTCTCTGATTTCATCTGGACCATCAATCCCTCTCATATGATAGTCATCGCTTCATCACACATTCGCCTATAACCCCTCCCCTCGCACCATTCATGCCCTTGTGCGATTATGCGACGCATCCTTGACCATTGATCATCCTGATCCAACGGTTTGCATTGATTCCCCTTTTTGCCACCCTGCCAGCCTTATATATCCTCCCACTTCATCTGGACCATCCATTCCTCATATCCGATGGTCTAGACCCTTCCCGGGTCCCTCCCTGCTCTTCCTGCTCTATCAAATACCTTTTCCCCTGGAACAGACCCCAACCATTGATCTTTATTATCCAAAAACTCCCACTTAACCTCACCATTTCACCCCGCCGATCAACCTTTCCGCTAAAAGATGAAATTTCTGATGCATCCGTCAAGCCCCACCATCCTTCCACTACTCAACTCCCCACCATCGCGCTGATCCTGGACCGTCGATTTGGCTCTCTCTAGATCTAACGGTCCTCGCATCGCTTCACACCCGTATCCACCAAACCTCCCCATCGAGAATTTTGAATGCAAAATAGGTGGTTTTGCAGGCGACACACTTCAGCCACCAAACCGTATCACATTCGATCGGTCCCAAACTGCTTACCTTCTTCACCTCACACAAAAATCGCTACCGGTTTTCCAATACCGCTTTTCAGTTCTTTGTGCCAATGCAAATTATAAACCTCTACCTGCATTCCACCTCCTCTGCACTTCTCTTCCGCTACTCCTGAGCCTCTGTAAAGTAGTTAAAACTGAAAACATAGGATTTCATATAACATATTGGTTGTGTGCAGGTTTCATGGTGTTTAAAGGTTTAAAGCCGTCCCACAACAAATCCAAGTTGCATAGAGCCCAGGATGACGATCATCGAGGCAAAATGTGCGTGAAGGGAGATCAAAGGTTTGATTGTCATTATTTTGTCAGTGCCTCATGAACACTGGTCGAGTAATAAGACCCTCTAGCGTAGAAAGAAGCCGAGCCACCTATACACCAAGACAGTGAAGAGTATCAGAAGATAAATTTTAAGGGATTAAAGCCTAAAGCCTGAAGATTTTAAGGGTTAGTCCAAAGATTAAAATTTAAAGACGTATTTGGAGACAAATTGATTAAAGATAAACCAGTCAGCACAGTGAATAAAGTAGAGAGATGATTAGAGAGGCTTTAAAGCATGACCAAAGCCAAAATCAGTGTTTAAAGCCACAAAGCATGACAAATCAGCAAAATACCTCCTTAATTGCAAGACCATCAAGGCTATTTACTCCTCCAAAGACCAAAAAGGACACTTATAATCTATTTTACTTTTCAAAGACACCTTGAAAGCCATCCTAATGACATAACCTCTTTTAGACTTTCATAGCAGTTATTGCATTGTCACGGGAGGCCTCAAAACCAAAATATGACAGTTACTTGTCTCAGAGGTCAAAATGGGTACTTAAGACCGAAATAGCTTCAAAGGATAGGCCTTAGAGTTATTACTAGCCTACTAGTTGGCTTCAAATTCACCTAAAGCAGCCAAAGTGGTGCAAATATTTATTTCTATGATTATTAAGTAGAATGGGCATTTGAATACCTCCCCCCCCTTTTTCTTAACTAATATTTATGATTTTTCCTGCAACACTCTTCCTCTTTCACCTATATGTATTCATAGAAAACTCATTGTAAAGGGTTGGAAAGTTGTTAATTATTGAACTATTATTGAGTAAGAGTTGCTAAGTAGTTGTAATATAGTAGGCTGGGAAGAGGAGTATTGGACTATAGAAAGCCATTAGACTTGAAGTATGTAACTGGTCCTGAACATCAAATAGACAAGCAGATTCACTGGATCCTGGTCTAAATCATTAGTGATGTTTTTCCTTACTATCACTATTTCTTCTTATGTATTTCACTTTGTTCATATTATCTGATAAAGAGCAGTAACTATAGATTAGGATTTACTTCCAAAAGTACCCTAATTTTGACTGATAAGCTTTATATTTATGTTTTCTTCTAAATGTGTGTTTGGGAATGATTTCAATAAAGTATAACCAGTCAAGGAACGTTGGTGAGCCCATGTCTTGCTGAGTAGAACTTGAGATGTTATTCTTGAATGATCTTTTCACTGCATGCTAAGTATAATCCTAGTCAAGGAAGTTTATGGTTAGCCCTGTCCCTTATTTAAGTCTTAAACAGTTGTTTTGAAGATTTCCCTTAAGAGTATGCCGAAAGCAGGATAGGTTAAAGGTCCTTACTTGATCTTAGGCTACTTTTTATGTTTATCTTAAATGTTTTCTACCCTTGAGAGTATGCCAAAAGAAGGATAGGTTAAAATTCTGTACCTGATCTTAGGCTGCCCTTTGTTTTCTTATATGTTTTCTTCTTTCACCACAATTATTAATTTTTCATACCACCAAACTCAACTTAAAAGATCTTCTGATATAGATGAATTTCCCTATGAAAACCCTTGAATACTTTTTGTGCAAGTAAACCCTTTTATGACTCCATAGCCCAATGATTAGCACTGTTTCTTGACCTATATTCCCATGCTGAAATATCCTTCAATTTATTCCCTCCTTCACACTTCACATGAAATTCTCAGTTAATGATCCCCAACCAACAAACAAAAAAATCCCTTTTACTTCATAAATAGCCCGATATCATATCATAAGCTTCAAAAGCATATCATTCTAAAACACATATAGAGAGATCCCTCTCTGAATCCAGCAGGGCTAGATCCTAGGATTGCAAAGTGGTTCTGATGTTGCCTTGTCATTTGGTATGCCAATCTTCCAAATCATAGGACCACAACATAGAGCAGCCTATTTCATTTTTCAGTCATGCTTTAAGAGATGCCAAATAAAAGTACAACTTGAATGAAAAACAAGCATATGCACTAGTTAAGGATTTGAAGTCTTTTCAATTTTATGTTCTGCATTAAAAAATAGTTTCTTTTGTGCCCAATATCACTGTTAAAGATGTTTTACTGCAGTTAGATACAGATGGATGAAGGGGACGGTGGCTAACCGAAATTATGGAATTTGATATTGAGATCAGACCAACTAAATTGATAAAAGGTAAGGGCTTGGCTTGCTTGATGACTGATTCTAATTGCAAGGCTTTAAATCTGAATGTAGAGGCAACTGAAGGAGAAGATGGAGAAGGTATTTCTAATTATCCTAGAATATTTCATTCAAATTGGTACAAGGATATAGTATACTTTTTGTTAAATTTCAACTATCCCCCTGAAATGGAGAAGTCAAAGAGAAGAGCTTTCAAATTGAGAGCTATTAAGTATTTCATTTTGGAAGACCATATTTATTGGAAGGACCTTGTTGGAGTCTTATTAAGATGTGTATATGAAGCTGAATCTCAAGAGATTATGACAGAGATACATGCAGAAGTGTGTGGAGGGTATTTGTATTGGAAATCCACTGCAAACAAAATATTAAGAGATGGCTATTATTGGCCTATTCTTTTCTCTGATGTTTTTGCCAAACTTAGGAGCTGTGTCAAATGTCATAAATTTGCTGGTAAATAGAAATTTCTACCATTACCTCTTATTCCTATTTTAGCAGACGTTCCTTTCCAACAATGGGGGTTAGACTTCACGGTTAAATTCATCCACTTCATCAGGACACGATAAATGGATTCTCACAGCTACATACTATTTTAATAAATGGATTGAAGATGTACCAACCAAGAATGCTACTGATACAAAAATTATCAAAATTCTGCTGGAAAACATTATATCAAGATTTGGTTGTCCACAGAAGTTAGTAACTGATAATGAAATGGTGTTTAATTCTACTAATATGTACACCTTTTGTTAGCAATATGTAATTGAATTGAATCAATCCATGCTTTATTACCCTCAAGGTAATGGATTAGCTGAGTAATCCAATAAAATTTTGGTGAGAATCATTAAGAAAATGCTTCCTGAAAATAAGATGAATTGGGACACTCAGCTGGTACATGCTCTTTGGGTAGATAGGGTAAGTGGTAAAAAATCAACTAGAATGTCTCCATTTCAGCTTGTATATGGTATTGATGCCATAATGCCTTTGCAATTATCTCTTCCTGTGATGAATTTCTTGAAATATGAGGTTGATGATGAAAATAAAATCCAAAGGAGAATTTTGTAGTTGATAGAGGCACACGAAATAAGAGAATCACTGATATATAAAATAAACATAAGTATCACACTAAAGTCAAATCTGTTTTTGACAAAAGAGAAAATCAACAGTTGTTTCAGGAGAATGATTTGGTGTTGCGCTGGGATGCTACGAGAGAATACCATGGAAAGCATTGTAAGTTTGACAATTTGTGGTTTGGACCATTTAGAATTTTTGAATTTTTTGAAAACAATACTTTTCTACTCAAACATCTGGATGATGATCAGCTGACTGGAGGCCTAGTCAATGGTCATTTTCTCAAGAAGTTCTTTGTTTAGTAAGTCAGTTGAGTCATTCAATTGTAAATATACGGTGTGATGTGTTAATAAAACTTCATGCCCAATGGTACTTGTGTCTGTATATATGGTCAGTCTTGAGTATAGTCAGTCAATGGTCAGTCCTAGTACTCCATGCCTAATGGTATTTTAATCCACGTCCATCCCTATCACGACAAACAAGAAACCAAAGGAAAGGAAAAACGACAAATTTTCTCTGAAAAAAATTCTAACATTACTCTCAACACCATCACATTTTCGCGAGGCACTAGGAAACATTCAAGGAACAACCAGACGTCACTTTCACTATTGTTTACACTTTTTGTGGAGTTGGTTGCACCAGAACAAAAGAGGAGTATCCTTATAGACTACCACATCATACAAGCACTTCAAATTTTTAGTCTTAATGTCGTTTATTTTGATTATGTCATAGCACTTTGTATTAAATTTTTTGGATAAATGTCATCTCTTGCACGAGATGGTAATAACTTTTAGGAACAAATTTACTCTTTTTTGTGGGGATGATAGTTTTATATTTTTTTATATATGTGACAAATTGCTATGAAGTAAGGGTTCATGGTTTTAGAATCTTGACTCATATGAATAGTACTCTTTTTAGTGAATGAAATGGACAAAAAATTCTGAGGACTTATTACCAATTTGGTGTGTGTATTGTCAATTTCCACTTGTGTTTCCATATCTTATTATCTTCAGTCGTAGTTTACAATTTCTCATGTTGTTATGAGCTTTTATCAGTCTCTTGATATTTTCATGTGTTTTATCAAATTTTTTTAGTCTCACACAGTGAGCCTTCTTAGTAATATATATATAATAACAGTGGGAATAGCATCACTCTTTTATAATATTTCAGTGAGAATATTGTAAGACTAGAAATAGATTTCTTTTGATGAAATATTGTTGAACTGCTACTTGTGTTAATTTCTACCAAATTCAGTATATTTATGCTTTGCAGACCTACTGTTTCTTCTCTCATTTTACAATTTCTTCTCCTCATAGGTTACAAACTCACCCTTTGCTACGACATCAAGCTCCAATATCCTCATTAGTAGAACTGTGGATTTGACTGAAATCTCTTTTCAGTGGATGAGAGTTTAAACCACCTACCAATCTCATAAAACAAATAATTAAATTTCCTTACATTTTAGGATGTGTCTGGTCATGCGCTTGATGCAGTCCAAGTGTTGATTCCAGCGCCAACATCTTTTGGTGCATCTGTCGGGAGACAAAGGCCTTGAAACGAAGTAGTCTCCCGATGTATCTTGTTTTTAATTGTTGAATGTCAATTCTTAATGGTGAAGAAGAATTTATGAATTAAATAAGACTGCAAATTAGTTCAACTAGTGACTCTAGAGAGAGGAAAATGGGTTTCAAAACCTCCAAGTACAAGGAGAAACAAAGATCACCTTCTGTGACCCTAGTTGAAAACCTAGAGAAGATCATTAAAGTTGCAAAAGGAAAACAAAGATCAGTTGAGGTCACATCTCAGTCAATGAAGAAGGTACACAAAAAATAAATTCAAAAGGTACTTTCATCTACTCTAGAATCAAAAGAAGTTTTAGTTTCAAAATTTCTTGCTGAAAAATCTAAAATTGAAACTGCTTCCGTAGAAGATAAAGTAGATGTTGTTAACCTAATCTTAGCTGAAGGATTTCCTCATTCCTCAATTGATAAATATGAAATTAGTAAATTTGAAGTAACTACTATTTTAATCAAAGAGGAAAAAACCAAGTTATTAAGTGTCAATAAGGAAACATAAGATTTTGTGCTAATTGAAGGGTAGTTAGAGAAAATATTGGAAATTTCACCTTTTCTTGATAGGGATGTTTTGACTGAAGAAGATTTTAAGACCATTTTAAATTTCCTCCAAACTCATCCTAAATACTAGTATTTCATTACTCCTTAGCAAGAATATTTTCCTTTGTCTAGAAATCCAGTTGTTGGGTCATCCTCTTCTCATCCACTAGAAGAGAGTGTTCCTGAAGGCCTCACACTCAACTTATCTGACTTCCTAGCTGAGAAAAATAAAGTTGAATTAACCTCATACCCTCAAGAGACAAATTTTGAATTTAATTCTTCTATAGAAGGTGAAGTCAACACATCCTCTATTCATCTCTTTGAGAATTCACTATTTTGAGTCCCCAAGCATGAAGAATCAACTCGACATTTCCAATTTTTTGTTGTCCTAAATCAGATTCATAATCCAAAAATAGTAATTCCTATTTCCCGAATAGCTACATCAACTGGTCATCCATTAATTGTACATCAACAAAATATGGCTCAGCCTACCCTTACAAGGATGCAGATAGTGGCTGCAAGATATGCTCCACTTTCTCTTCCTCAACCTTTACATCCACTCCCTCAAGGGGATTACTGGAAATATCTTCCAAAATACACCGGGGAGGGAGGAGGAGTTTCTACTGAGGAACATTTAGTGGTTTTCTATAGTTATGCTAACAACTAGAATGTTGAACATGAAGATGTATTTTCAAGAATATTTGTTCAGAGCTTGGATGGTGAAGCTCGTAAATGGTTTATAAGTCTACCTCCAAACTCAATAATAGGAATTGATGATTTGGAGGAAATATTTGTAAATAAATGGGGTGATATGAAAGACTATGTGTACTACCTTACAAAATTTGGAAATTTGAAGAAGAAACTAGATGAGTCATTGGTTTATTTTACCAAGAGGTTTAATAAGATTTATTAGAAAATTCCCAAAGAAATTAAGCCTCCTAAGACTACAACTACAATAAATTTTGCAAATGCTCTAGATTATGAGTTTACTTTATGGTTAAGGGCTGAGAAAGCACAAACATTAATGAATATGCAAGAGGCTGCAATTGGAGTGCAGTCTAATCTTATGGCTTCAAATAAATTGAAAATGGAGGAAGAAAAGGCAGAAAAATAAAAAAAGAAGATGAAAGAATAAAAACCTTATTCTTCTAAGTCTCTTACAACAAAATAAAAGATTGATCAAATGTTGAGTTTGATCAAGGAACTTGCCTCTAAGATGAAAAAATTAGAGTTAGAAAACAAACCAGCTGCTAGAGCCAATCAAAATGAATCCAATAGAAATAAGGCTCCTTCAGGAGGCCATTTCAACCCCAATAAATCCTACAATTCCCAAGGAGGAATGTTGATGATCAAAATGTTCATCCTCCTTTGAATAATTTTGCCGAAGAAGAGCAACAAGAACATGAGGAATAAAAGGAATAAATAAACCTTGTAGCAGAAACCTCACAATCAACTTCTCTGACTTTGAAAGAATATGAAGACCAGTCAACGATTTATTTTTTTTCATATGATAAGAATGTCAAAATTTATGTACAAAATGATAAAAATAGCAAGAAGCTAAAAAAAAAAAATTATCCTTTGAGGTATAAAGGCCTTGTTCAACAACCTCAACAAAAATTAGATTCAGAGAAACAAGCTGCCAAACAGAAGACCAAAGTAAATGAGGTCCCTCCACTCAAAAATTCTACCCCGATTGTCAAAATAACTACAGAAAATAAGGAATTAGTTCAAATTTATTTCAGTTTCAAATTGGAATTGAATGAAATCAAAATTTTGGTCCCACTTTTGGAATTGTTGAAAAATATAGCATATAAAGAGTCTTTTAAAAGTATGCTTCAGCCATCTCTCACCCTCGACTCAGTCAATCTTGAGGATGAACATCCCACTATTTATCTAGGTTGTCATGTCCAGATCAAAATGATGAAAACTCACCACCTTTCTATCTAACACTCAATATACATGAAAAATTACTGCATAATTATCTATTAGATTCTAGGGCTTCTCACAATCTCATGCCAGAGAAAGTGATGGATGAATTGGGATTAGAGATCACCAAGAAATACCATGACCTCTATACCTTTGACTTCAAAAAATTCAAGTGCATTGGAGTAATTAAGGACTTGGTTGTTTCTCTTACCCAACTACCTAAGAAAATCTTAGTGATGGAAATTGTAGTTGCGAACATTACTTCTAGATTTGGGATGCTACTTTCCAGATCTTGGTCTAAAAAATTGGGAGGTACCCTTCATATGGACATGTCATATGCCACCATCCCAGTGTTTGGAGGGGAATTTAGAAGGTTGTATAAGGAAACCCAAATGGCCTACATCATTAGTGATTAGCATAATCCTTCAAACCATCCCATATATGCTCAAGAAAAGGAATTTGGGTCATCAATAATACACCTTGTTGTTGATGATAACAATTTCCAGCCTGAAATAAGTGAAAAACAACACTTTCAAGGTACAAATGAGAAACATTTACAGTAAACTACAATTTTCTACCACTAACAACACTACTGAATATGAGGCGATTGTGTTGGGTATGAAGGAAATGAAAGATTTTGTAGTGGAGCAGCTAATTGCTTTTAGTGATTCAGAGTTTGTGATAAAGTAGGTGAGAAATAACTACCAAGTGAAAATCTCAAAGTTGAAAAATTATAGAAATTAAGTCTGGGACTTGATTGAACATTATTTTGCAACATTTAATATAAATTTTTCCGTTAGAGAGGAAAATCAAATGGCTGATTCACTACCTATTTTTGCTATTAATTTAAAAGTTCCTCTAGATGTCAAGGCAACCTATGATTTTCAAATAAAAAATAGGCCTTAAATTCCTGACAACATCAAATACTGGCAATTATTTGAGGATCACCAGGAAATTCAGAAATTTTTAGAGTGTGTTGAAGAGTTTGTAGACATACAAATTGATGATGATCAAGAGATTGTTGAAAATCAAAATAGTAGGCCTTTTAAGAAAACCATGGCTGGGAAGAACATTATAGATCTGAAAACTAACTATATTCCTAAAGGCTTAGTTCCCTTAGAAATATTTTTCGATAATAATGATGTTTTTCTCAAACTTTAAATTAAAGTTGATGGAAAGAGTACAATAGAATGTAACATTGGCACAGAGGATCAACCAAAATTAGTCAAAGTGTCCAAACTCCTTTCTCTTGAAATTAGAAAAATATATATCAAGCTTCTAAAAGAATTTGCTGATATTTTTGCATGGTATTATAGTGAGCTAAAAACTTATGATAGAAGCATAATGGAGCACATTATTCCTTTGAAAACATATGAAAATCCTATAGCACAAAAATCAGACATATCAATCCCATGCTACTCCTAGTCATTGAGAAAGAAATCAGAAAATTATGGGAAATAAAGATAATTCTTCCTTTGAGATTTTCTAACTGGGTAGCTAATATAGTCTCGTTTAGGAAAAAGAATGGAGAGATAAGAATTTTTGTCGATTTTTGCAATATGAGCCAGTGTTCATTGAATGATAACTATCCATTACCCAAGATGGATTATATTTGGCAAAAGGTTGTAGGATCCAAAAGATTGTCAATGATTGATGGCTTTTCAGGCTATAATCAGATTTAAGTTGACATAAAAGATGGAGAAAAGACAGCATTTACCACACCCTGGCGTACATTCATGTACAACAAAATTCCATTTGGTCTGATGAATTCAGACAAAAATTTTGAGTGGGCAATGGATATTACCTTTGCGGGAGAAAAAGACAAACTTGTAGTCATCTATTTGGATGACATCACAGTCTATACAAAATCTGATGAAGACCACCTGAAACATTTCAAACAAGTTTTTGACAAATGAAAAAAGTTTGGTTTGTCCTTGAACCCAAAAAAATCATCCTTTTTTGTCTAAGAAGGGAAATTATTGGGACATATTGTAACAAAAAGTGGCATCTATATTGATCCAGGAAGAGTAGAATCTATTCAGAAGATTGGTTTGCCAAGGAATAAAAAAGAGTTGTAGTCATTTTTAGGGAAAATGAATTTTCTGAGGCATTTTTTTCCTAACTTTGTAGAGCTGATCAAACACATAAATGTCTTGCTGAAAAAAGATGCAGAATTTAAATAGTGAGATGAAGCAAAGAATTCATTTTCAGCAATCAAGTCTACCTTGATTGAAGCTCCAATTTTTATTAGTCCTGATTTCGAAAAATATTTTTTGATTTTTTCATATGATTCAAAAGAAAAAATTGTAGTTGTCTTGTTATAGAAGAAAAAATAAGGTTTAGAGAAGCCTATTTCATTTTTCAGTCGCACTTTAAGAGATGTCGAATTAAAGTACAACTTGACTGAAAAAAAAAGTATATGCACTAGTTAAGGCTTTGAAGTCTTTTCGAGTTTATGTGCTGCATTCAAAAATAGTTTCTTTTGTGCCCAATATCACCGTTTAAGATGTTTTAATCCAGCTAGATACAGATGGCAGAATGGGATGATGGCTCACCAAAATTCTAGAATTTGATATTGAGATCAGACCAACTAAATTGATAAAAGGTCAAGGCTTAGCTCGCTTGATGGTTGAATGTAACTGCAAGGATTTAAATCTGAACGTAGAGGCAGTTGAAGGAGAAGCTGGAGAAGGTATTTGTAATTATCCTGGAATATTTCATTCAGATCGGTACAAGGATATAGTATACATTTTGTTAAATTTCAACTGTCCTCCTGAAATGGAGAAGTCAAATAGAAGAGATTTCAAATTGAGAGTTGTTAAGTATTTCATTTTGGAAAACCATATTTATTAGAAGGACCCTATTGGAGTCTTATTAAAATGTGTAGATGAATTTGAATCCCAAGAGATTATGACAAAGATACATGAAAGAGTGTGTGGAGGGGATTTGTATTGGAAAGCCACTACAAACAAAATATTAAGAGCTGGCTATTATTGGCCAACTCTTTTCTCTGATGTTTTTGCCAAAGTTAAGAGCTGTGTTGAATGTCAGAAATTTGCTGGTAAATAGAAATTTCTACAATTGCCTCTTATTCCTATTTCAACAGATGTTCCTTTCCAGCAGTGGGGGTTAGAATTCATCTGTGAAATTCATCCACCTTCATCAGGATATCATAGATGGATTCTCACAGCTACAGACTATTTTACTAAATGGATTGAAGATGTACCAACCAGGAATACTACTGATACAGTAATTATCAAATTTTTGTTGGAAAACATTATGTCAAGATTTGGTTGTCCACATAAGTTAGTAGCTGATAATGCAATGGTATTTAAGTATACTAAGATGTACAAATTTTTTCAATGATATGGAATTGAGTTGACTCATTCCATGCCTTATTACCCTCAAGGTAATGGATTATCTGAGTCATCCAATAAAATTTTGGTGAGGATCATTAAGAAATTGCTTCCTGAAAATAAAAGAAATTGGGACACTCAAATGGTACATGCTCTTTGGGTAGATAGGGTAAGTGGTAAAAAATCAATTGGAATGTCTCCATTTCAGTTTGTATATGGTACTGATGCAGTAATGCCTTTGCAATTAGCTCTTTTTGTGATGAAGTTCCTACAAGATGAAGTTGATGATGGAAATCCAATCCAAAGGAGAATGTAGCCGTTGATAGAGGCACGCCAAATCAGAGAATCACTGATAGATAAAAAACAAAAGTATCAGACTAAATTCAAATCTGTTTTTGACAAAAGAGAAAATCAACAATTGTTTTAGAGGAATGATTTGGTGTTGCATTGGAATGCCAGGATAGAAGAACATGGAAAGCATGGTAAGTTTGACAATTTGTGGTTTGGACCATTTATAACTGTTGATGTTTTGGAAAATAATACTTTTCTTCTCAAACATCTGGATGATGATCAGCTAACTGGAGGCCCAGTAAATGGTAATTTCTCAAGAAGTTATTTGTTTAGTAAGTCATTTGAGTCATTCCATTGTAGATATCCGATGTGATGTGTTAATAAAACTCCATACCCAATGGTACTTGTGTCTGTATATATGGTCAGCCTTGAGTACAGTCAGTCAATGGTTAGTCCTAGTCATAATTTCTAACAAGTCTTATGAGTTTAAATATTGTTTAAGGCACCGATTCTACAGTCCTTGAAGCCTCACAAGGAGGACTTCATACCCAGTAGGAGCCACTATTAGCACTGCAAATTTTCAAAGATTTTCAAATTCTGGTCATCATTCTCCAAGGAATCAATCTTCCTTTTCAGTTTGATTGTAAGATGAAACTGTCGCTGTCAATGTGTAGTGGTGAGAAAAATTCATTTCTACCTTCATTCATTTCATTTTCCCTCTTTTACCTTTCATTTTTCTAAAAACTCAAATTCCAACGTTTCATTTCTTTCGAAACCCCTTTTTAACTATTAGAATCCATTTTTAATAATTAAAAAGCAGCTCTACCAGCACCACAACAAACCTTTGTAATATCATATATTATATGATATAACTTACCACACTTAATCATGGTGGACCCCTTACCCTTTCATCACAATCGGCTTATCGCAGTTTTAATTTTCACTCATGTTACAATTTCTGTCTCCTACAAAACCCGCGATTGCAATATTAAGTGTTCATTGCACACCACACTTCACAAGTTTTAACACTTAACTCTTGTGTCTAATAACAAAACTCCCAACTTTTTATTTTCGGTATTAAATGGGCCCCATCTCCATCCTGCCATGTCACCCTATGTTCATCACATATCTCACTTCGCAAGTTTTAACACTTACCTCCCGTGTCTAATAAAAAAATCCCAATTTATGACTTGCTGTAATAAATGGGCCCCACTGTCTGTCATGTCACGTCACCTCCATTCTCATCGCACATCGCACTTCATATTTTTTAACCTTTACCTCTCGTTTCTAATAACAAAAATCTCGATTTGTGATTTGCGGTATTAAATGGGCCCCATCTCTGTCCTGCCACGTCACACTCTATTCATCGTACATCACACTTCGCAAGTTTTAACACTTACCTCACGTTCCTCATAACAAAAATCTCGATTTGTGATTTGCGGTATTAAATGGGCCCCATATCCGTCTTTCCATGTCAGGCTTTGTTCATCGCACATTGCATTTCACAAGTTTTAACACTTATCTCCCCTATCGCATAAAAAAACTCCTGATTTGTTATTTACATAATTAAATGGGCCCCACCATCTATCATGTCACGTCACCTCCGTTCTCATTGCACATCGCACTTCACAAGTTTTAACCTTTACCTCCCATGTATCATAATAGAACTCTCGATTTGTGATTTGCGGTATTGTTTGGGCCCCACTTGTTTGCCACATCATCACCCCCATCACAAATTTCATTCCCTCTCGCTTGTGTCTTCTGTTTAAACATTCCGACCCCGACCTAATATTGCGATATATGTATAAATATTTCTTCTCCTCCCGCTCATCTAATAATCTCTCCTGCTAATAAAATGAAACTTCGTTATCTATTTTAATCCGCCTCCATCCTTATCACGACAAACAAGAAACCAAAGGAAAGGAACGAAGACATAGTTTCTATGAAATATATCTCTACCATTACTCTTAGCACCAACATGTTTCCGTGAGGCACCAGGAAGCATTCAAGGAATAGCCACACATCACTTTCACTGATTTTTACTCTTTTTTCTGAGTTGGTTGCACCAAAACAAAAGAGGAGTCTTCCTATAGACTGCCACATCATACAACCACTTCGAGTTGTTAGTCTTAATGATTTTTATTTTGATTATGTCATAGCACTTTTTATTAAGTTTTTGGATAAGCCTCATCTCTTGCACAAGATGGTAATAAATTTTAGGAACATATTTACTCCTTTTGTGGGGATGACATTTTTATATTTTTGTATGTATGTTACAAACTACTATGAAGTAAGGGTTCTTGGTTTTAGAATCTTGAACCATATGATGAATACTCTTTTTAGTGAATGAAATGGATAGAAACTTCTGAGGACTTATTACCAATCTGGTGTGTGTATTGTCAATTTCCACTTGTGTTTTCATATCTTATCATCTTCAGTTACAGCTTGCAATTCCTCATGTTGTGATGAGTTTTTATCAGTCTCTTGACATGTTCATGTGTTATATCAATTTTTTTTAGTCTCACATAGTGAGCCTTATTTGTAAAATATATATAATGACAATGGGAAGAGAATCACTCATGAAAATTATCTTTTATAATATTTCAGTGAGAATATTGTAAGACTAGAAATATCTTTCTCTTGATGAAATATTGTTGAACTTCTACTTGTGTTAATTTCTACCAAATTCAGTAGATTTCTGCTTTGCAGACCTGCTATTTCTTCTCTCATTTTATATTTTATTCTCCTGATAGGCTACAAAATCACCCTTTTCTACCACATCAGGCTCTAATACCCTCATTAGTAGATCTGTGGATTTGACTGAAATCTCTTTTCAATGGATGAGAGTTTAAACCACCTACCAATCTCATAAAACAAAACATTAAATTTCCTTAGAGTTTAGGATGTGTTTGGTTAGGCACTTGATGCAGTCCAAGTGCTAATTCCAATTCCAAATTATACCTTTGAGCCCTAGTTTTGCAAAAAAATTCGAATATTTAGTGTTTTTGGCTTACACAGGAATATCAGTTCAGCTAAAAGCACAATGTTTCCTCAGACCTCCAAATGGAAAAAAGTCTACATTGATGGATATCTAGTACCCTAAAAATGTCATCTATATAGTTTTGGTGCCTTGTCAACAAACAGGATGGGATAAAATGCCCAAAATCATGCAAAAAAATCACTTTTTGCCACTGTTTTGGACTAGGCGTTGCACTTTTGGGAGTAACTTTGGGAGAGTGAAATTTTCTCTATCTTATAGTGCCCATTTTGATTGCTCAAGGTGTCTAATAACAACCAGACATCCTAAGATTTCCATTGGCTCCTTTAGAGCTAGATTTGGAGTAGTGGAAGGTCCTCAAAAGCCTCTTCGAATATTGGTGCTACACTTTTTTCTGGAGGCGCTGCGATTTTTCCTATTAGTCCAATTTTCGAATTTTTCTTCATTCTATCTTAGTTTTATGATGTAATTCCTCTAGTTCCAAGCTGAATTGATGTAATAGAAGGTAAATGTGCATGTTAGAGTCATTTTGATGTAATTTTGGACTTCATTGATGAGGATTAGGTCAGTCAAAGTCTATAAGGATGGTTTGTTTTAACCTCCCTAATCATCATTTTTTTGTTGAGAAATTCATGTAAGCTAATCCTACACTGAGGGTTTCGACCCCTGAGAGAGGGAATTTTGTTTTTGTTCTATATGTATATGGTTTTTAGTCAATCTAAAGGTTTTAAATTAGAGATTGGAAGTCTTGTAGCTTGTACTTCACCATTTTTACAGGGAATCAAAGGACAGTTGCAGCTATTATTCAAAAATTCTTGTGGTGTGAGTCTTTTATTATGTTTTCCTTCTGTTAAATATTTATATGAATGATAAATTAGTCTCCTTACCATGTTATTTCTTAAGAGGTATTAAACATAATTATTTTTATTAAGCTCTGTTTTATTAGGAATCTCATTTTGTGTATTTTTTCTTCTTGAGAAATGAATTCATGGTATACATGCTCATTTTGATCTTCTTTCTCATTCAACCCTACACTAAATTGACCAACCTTTAATCTATCACAAAATCATGCCTACCCTACTCCTCTATATCTCTTGCAATTGAAACCTTTGATTTTTGACCTAGTTCCTTGATTTTCACTCCTAATCTAGCAAAAACCCTAAAATTTTCAAACCCTAGAGCTGAACTATCTAGCCTAAAATCCATTGTTGTACTAATCAAATCCTTGGCTATGAGTTTCATAAAGAGAGACCTCTCTAGTTTGGTAGGGCTAGCTTCCAAACTAAAATCTTGGATTGAGGTTTCCTCCATCGATCTCCTTCATCCTTGGGATATTGTGGAGGCTAACATTTCTGGCGCTGTTTCTGAGGAACATAGTGGTAGATGTTCCTTGGGTGTATTATTACATTTTAATAAAATTATAGGCTTGTGGGTAACATGAACTAATTTTCAAGAAGGATGATTCAAGTTTCAGAGAGACAAAGTGCAAGAAGCAAGAGAACGCTGACTCTTAAAAGGTATACATGATCAAATCCTGATCCAAATCCACCATCTCTTGTAGAACATCCATAAATACTCATAAGAAAGAAGAGACTTAATCATTTTGAGTTTTAGTAAAGTTCATACACCTTGGTAAGGTCTACATCTCTGCCTTCAAAACCAGTTTCACTTGAAGATATTCCATTTGATCTTAAGTTCGAGTTTTCTTTGTTTAAATCCAGATCTGAAACATCTCTGTCTGAAATTGTAATCAATCCTTCAAAGTTTGAAATATGTTTCTCATCCATATAATCCAATTTAGAAGTAGAGTTTTATAGAAAGGTTTGGTGTCATTTTGAAAAACTCCAAAAACTAGCAAACCATCTTCAATATACCTCTTAGAAGGCTTATATACAATATGAGCAGGAGCTCTTGTCTGCTGACCATTTTTGAGCTTCATCTACTCGCACTGCTAATACATCCCCTCATATTGTTGTTTCCTCATCATCCACACTTCCTTCCAAACAACCATCAATCATACCAACACTTCCTGTTGTGACTACAAGCTTACCTCCTAGGACAACAATGGCTAGATTTGCTCCTTTAGCTTTACTAGGACAACCCTTTGATTTAGCTTAGAACTATGGATAGAGGCTACCTCTTTTTTATGGAACCACTGAGATTACAACTAGGAAACATATTGAAAAAATCACATATTTCATTGATTTAGAAGATGTAAATAATGAGGATGCAAAAATGAGAATAATTTCTCAGAGTTTCTTAGGAGAAGTGAAAAAATGGTTTCGAGATTTGACACATCGTTCAGTGCCAGATTCACAACAATTAACTGATATTTTAGTTTATAAGTGGGAGGAAAAGAAAAATCCTCTTCAGATATTGGTTGAATACAAATCCTTGAAAAGGAAACCTAATGAATCAATTCAAGACTATACTACTTGTTTCAATAATATGTACAATTCCATCCCTGCCCATATCAAGCCTCCACCTAACTTGGCCTTGCTACATTATCAAGATTCATTTGACCCTAATATGGCATACCATCTTAGGGAGAGAATTCCCACCTCACTGTAGGAAATGTAGAGAAATTCTATCAACATTGAATCCAATATGTTGATCAAGAAATAAAAAAGAAAAGTTGAAAAGAGAGTTACAATTAAGGAAGAGCCATCAACCTCATTCGAAGAAAAGTTGGAAAATTTGATCAAAACTATGGAAACTATGGTAGATAGAATGTCCATTTCTGAAAGGAAATCAGAAAATCATGTCTGTAATCCCAATTTTCGAGGGCAACAATAACAACCTCAGTTCAGAATTAAACAAAGAGGTCAAAGAGCTCTAGATCAGCAAGCACAACAATAAATCCACTCTCCATTAAAAAAAAACTATGCCCAAGGACCTGAGGATGAAGATGAAATTTTTGAAGAAAACCCTTTCTTTGAAAATTATCATGGACCTATCTTCCTTACAGAGGATGATGAGTATACCGATGAAACATATGTGCCAGATGAACAAGAATATGTACTTGCAAATGATGATGGATTGACAGGCCAATCTAAAGACTATCAAAGGGGGAACCTAAATTCTCTCAGCTCAATGCAGAGACAATATAGTTTGACAAACCGAGATGTGCCTATTAATTCTACTCAAAAGATGGCAGCTTTGCAAAAATATGCTCAGTCCAAACAAACTTCCCAAGCTAGCCCAAATAAGCAGAAGGAGCCTGTTGCCACAAATCAGAACAAGAATAGTGATCCATATATGAGTACATCAAAGAAGGAAAAGGAAGTACAAATAAAGGAGTCCACAACAAAAGAGAAACCCAAAAAGAGGGATACCATTTCCAAAGAGGTAGAGAACAATATAACTTCTTTATCTTAGAGAGTTAAATTTATAAGTTAAAAGTTTCTATTCCCCTTGCTAAGCTTGTAAAGAATGCAACATAAATTTCATGTTGCTAAGATGTTGAAAGTAGATCATATGTCAGACATGGTCAATGTTAGTGATGACCATCTCAAACTTCTATTTGGCCCAACCATAGATGGAAATCTTGAAGATAGTGAAGTCCCTCCTTTTTATCTCAGTTTGAGGATTCATGAGTATATCCTCCATAATTCCATGTTATATTCCAGGGCCTCACATAATTTAATGCTGAAGGCCATCATGTATAAGTTGGGGCTGGACATAACACAACCCTATCATGAACTCTATTATTTTTATTCAGGTAGAGTCATATGCCTTGGTGTTATCAAGGACTTGGTCATCCCTCTTGATTAGATTCCTGCCAAAAATGTGTTAATGGATGTTGTAGTTGCTGACATACCTCCAAGGTATGGTATGTTGCTTTCACGACCATGGGGAGACAAATTAAGGGGTACTCTACAACTTGATTTTTTATATGCTACAATTCCGATATTTAGTCAAATTAGGAAGCTATACCGGGAATTTAAAATGAAATACATGATCACTAACAAAGACAAAACTAAAAATCACCCCATTCACTCTATACATACCAATTTAGAGTATTTAATTTTGTATAATGATCATAGTACTGATGATTTAGAAAGTCATATTATAGGAGTTGAAGAAAATTCATAATTTTCAAATAGTGTCCAAGCAGGTTGGAACGTAGAACAAAAAAATCAGAATTTCAATGGATTGCAACAAGGCACTTCAGATCAAAGGCTAGTAGAGTCAAAGAAAGGAAAAGAACATGTTGAGATAATGGGTAAAAAAGAAGAAACAGATCAGTCCATAGAATTTCAACTTCCCAATGACGAGGAGGGTCTTTGGACCATGGATTTCGATGGTTCTTTGGGAAAATATGGATTTGGTATCAGAATATAGATCTGTAGCCCTATACATCAGTCATCTAAAGTCCCACAAAATGTAATATTGTGTTTTTAAAAAATAGCTTTTGATTGTTCGAACAATGAGGTTGAATATGAGGCCTTAATAACTGGTCTCCAAATTTTGAAATGGCTAGGTGCAAAGAGAATTAAAGTATATGGCGACTCCAAGTTGCTGATTAAACAGGTAAAAGGGGAGTACTAGGCCAAACATCCCAATATGAGAGATTATCGTAATGTTTTTCTTAATATTCTTAAAACTTTTACAGAATATACATTGTCTACGATTCCTAGAATTCAGAATTTTATGGCTGATTCTCTTGCCATAGTGGCCATCAACATTAAGATTCCTATTTATGCAATCAAAAATTTTGAAATTCATGTGAAGCATTACCCGATTGTCCCTGACAATGTGAGATACTAGCAAGTATTTTTGGATGATAAACAGATAAACATTTTTTTTTAAATGGAGGGGGAGTTTTCTAATTCCCATATTGATGATGTGTAAAATGAGGATGATCAGGTAATTGAAGCTACTAAATTTGAGGTGCTATAGCTAAAGGAAAAAAAATTCCACGAGGTATTGTACCTTTGGAAGAGTTATTTGATCATGACGATGTCTCTAAAAAGCCGACAATGGTCCCCATAGAAGGCGTTGTTGAAAATTTAAACATTGGTACAGTTGATAAACCCAAGATGGTTAATCTATCAAGGTCTTTATGCCCTGATTTGAAAGGTAAATACAAAGTGATTTCAAGTGAGTTTTCTGATGTATTTTCTTGGGATTATTAATATTTAAAAGTGTACGATAAGAACATCATCCAACACACTATCCTAATCAAGCCGGATCATAAGCCATTCCACCAAAAGTTGAGGAGAATCAATCCTAAACTGCTACCATCAATCAAAAAAGAGATAAATGGACTTTACAAAGTTGGTATTATAGTTCCTATTCAATTTCTAGATTGGATGTCAAATCTTGTGCCAGTTAGGAAGAAGACAGGGGAGATTTGTCTTTGCATAGATTTTAGAAATATGAACAAGGTGTCCTTGAAGGACAATTGTCTTGTCTCGAAGATGGACCACATCTTGCAGAGGGTAGTTGGGGCTTCTATAATTTCACTCATTGAAGGATACTCAGGATACAACTAGATCTTGGTGCATGAATATGACCAAGAGAAAACAACATTTACAACACCACGGGGTACTTTCATGTATGCCAAAATTCCATTTGGGTTAAATAATGCAAGGGATCAATTTTAGTTGGATATGGACATTGTTTTCTTGAATGAAAAGGATGTATTTCTTGTGGTTTACGTTGATGATGTTACTGTCTTCTCACAGTCAGATGACGAGAACCTACATCACTTGATAATAATGTTTAAAAAATGCAGTAAATTCAACATTTCGCTGAATCCTAAGAAAATCCTATTTTCCATGGAAGAGGGAAAAATACGTGGGAAAATCATCTCAAAAGATGGCATCCACATTGATCCCTCCAGGAGAGAATAAATTCAACAGTTGGACTTCCCAAGGAACAAAAAAGAGATCCAGTCATTCAACGGCAAGATACATTTTTTGAGGAGATTAATCCCCAACCTCGTTGAGCACCTTAGAGATATGACATACATGTTGAAGAAGGAAAATGAGGTAATATGGTCAAAATATGAAAATAAATCATTCATTTCAATCAAATTTTCTTTAGCATGTACTCCCATATTGATCAGCCCCGATTATACTATGGACTTCATTATATTTTCATTCGCTTCTGAGCACTCCTTGGCTGTTGTCCTAATGCAGAAAAAGGAATCAAAGACGGAGAAACCAATTTCATTTTTCAATCAAACCATAAGATATGCAGCACTGAGATACAACATTATTGAGAAACAAGCTTTGGCCTTGGTGAAAGCATTGAAATAATTTCGAGTATACATCCTTCGCTCTCACATCATTGCTTATGTTTCGAGTGTAGAAGTGAAATATGTTTTGATGCAAACTAATCTCGAAGGTAGGCAAGAGAATTGGATTGTAGCCATGCTTGAATATGACCTGGAGATTAAGCCCAAAAAATTGATCAAGGGACAAGGTTTGGAAAAGTTGATGGCAGAATCTAATTTTCATGTGTTGGATGTTAATTTTATTTTTTCACTTTCCGAAGAAGAGGTTGATGACTCATTGACACAGATATCTCATATTTTCATTTCATCCCCTTGGTATGCTGATATTGTATATGTACTTCAGCACTTAAATCCTTTGTCGAGTGTGTCTAAAAGAAAGAGTATACCACTAAAATTGAAAGCTTAAAAATATTGTGTTTTAGACAATGGTTTGTAATGGAAAGCCCCGAGAGGTGTATTTTTTAATTGTATTGTTGAAAGCAAGGCGAAGGAGGCGATGAATGAATTTCACAAGGGTGATTGTGGCGGTCATTTATTCTTGAAGACCACAATGAACAAAGTTTTGAGGGCTATTTTCTATTGGCCCACTATTTTTGCTGATGTATACAAGACCGTGATTAGCTATCATGAATGTCAGATTTTTCAAAGGAAGAGGAAGTTGCTCCCGTTGCCTTTGCAACCTATTTCAGTTCAGGCACCATTTCATCAATGGGGTCTTGATTTTATAGGTGAGATCCATCCTTTATCTTGGACCCAACACAAGTGGATTTTGACAACCACAAATTATTTTACAAAGTGGATTGAGGCAATCCTGACCCGGAAAGTTACTGACTTGGTAATCACTCAATTCATGGAATCTAATATCTTGTCTAGATTTAGTTTTTCGTAGAAGATATAACGCTGCTGCATTTAAGTCCAAAAATATGGAGGAATTTTGTTAGAAGTAAAATATCAAATTGGGTCATTCAACTACATACTATCTACAAGGAAATGGAATGGTCAAGTCTTCAAATAATTCTTTGGTCAATATTATCAAAAGGATGCTGGAGGTAAATAAGAAAAATTGGCACAAGAAACTCATCATTGCTTTGTGGGCAGACAGAGTAAGTAATAAGAAGTCCATAGGCATGTCTCCTTTTGAGTTAGTGTATGGAGTTGATACAACCTTTCCTACTTCTCTTGTTGTTCCAATTATGAAGAATTTGTAGGAATTTAGAAGAAAACTGAATGATGTTCAGAGGTAGATAAATCAAATTAGTCGTTTGCAAAAAAACATGGAGGACGTTTTTCAGAGCACTTGTAAGCTTCAAGAAAGAACAAGTGGATAATTCAAATATGGAAGATGTAGTTCTCTGTTGGGATGCTCGAAATGAGGCAAAAAGAAATCATGACAAGTTCAAAAACTTGTGGAAGGGACCATACAAAATTTCAGCTTCAAAAGAGAAGAATGCCTAGTTGTTGGAGTAAATGAATAGAAAATACTAGGCAGGAGGACCAGTCAATTGTAGGCTCCTCAAGCACTCCCTATTTTGATCAAATTTCTGAATTTCCTCATCATCATTGTACATATCATTTGTTATGAAACCAACTCCAAAAATAGAAGAAAAGAGATTGTTGATCAGCGGTTGTCATTGATGTCAACCCAAGCTGTTAGGTCCCTATATCACTAGTATAGTCCCTTATTATTGTTAGTGTAACCCCCTTATTGTTATTATTGAACACTTGTAACCCCCATTTTGTTATTATTGTGCCCTTAAATTATTATTGTTAGGTCGGCTAGGATTACATTGTGGCCCACTAGGATTACATTATGGCCCCATGGACTCCTATATATAGAAAGGAGGTTTTGTGAATTGTATCATCCAAGAATTTTTCATTTATGTAATGTATTGGAGGTTGCCCCCTTGAAGTGGCTCATTTCTAAGGCGTTGATATCTCTTTTCTTCTCTTTTTGGAGCTGGTTACACAACATTTGGTATCAGAGATTTGGATTCTAGGGTTTCGCTACACCAAACAGGTCATCGTGGAATTTTCGCTATAAATTTTTTTCTAAGAAGTTTCAGAAGCTGAAAGTTTTAGGGTGCGAAGCCGAAATCCTGAGGAATATTTTCTAAAAATTTCAGAGCTTGGTTCACAATATTTTCGGAGATATGATCTGTGGAAGTTAGGTATTTTTTCAGGCTCCTAAACAGGTCATCGTGGCATTTGCGCTATAAAACAATTTCTACGAAGGTTCAGAATTTGAAATTCATATGGTGTGAAGCTGAAATCCTGAGGAAATTCGTAAAAAAATTTCAGAGCTTGGTTCACAATATGTTTGGAGATATAATCTGTGGAAGGTAGTGCTTTTTCAGGCTCCTGAATTTCATATCAAAGAGGTGATCGTGGGAAAAGTTCAATAACTCTCTCTCTGGGAATCGGATTGGAGTGCCGTAAAAAGTGGTTGCAAGTACATGGACTGCAGTTTCTTGGCTATCAATTTCAGAGACGAAGGACGAAACAGTGACACGTGTAAAGTCGTACAATTTCTCTCTACTGAACCAGTCCAAAATTGGGTCATTGTGGGAGATTGGAAATAACTTTGTCTTGAAGAATCCAACTCAGATCATACCTGTGGAATTTGAAAGATAGTTCAGAAGGCTACTACAGCAGTGACTTTCAGATATTGAATATTCTCAATTACAGATATAATTCAATTTCAATACAGAGCTCCTAAAAAGCAAGTAAAAGGTGTGTATTTTTTTCCGAATTGCATAAGTCTTGTTTGAAGAATCAAGTTGAATTGATTCCAAGGGAATATTGTAGAATAGATATCAGTATTGGATTCTAAAATGGCCCCTAAAAATAATTCAACTCCCATTAAGCCTTTAGAAGGCTCTACTGTGACTCATGAAGATGAAGAATGGCAACATGACATATCAAAATTACAAGAGCAAGTCAACAATGAGCTATGAGCTATGAGCTAATATAGTGAGATTTAACCCAATAGCAGCACCAGGGGCTAACCCAATATTGCATGGGAATTTTTTCCTACCAAATTAATATATTCTAGGTCAATAATGCTTTTTATGGTTTCTACTTTTCGAGATGTTTCCGTTGATATATGGCATGCCATGTAATTCTTCATAGTTTGAGAGATATTCATGTTTGAAGTTTGTACCCCCAGTTAGTGGGCTAAAACCCCATGGGGTTGAGGAATGGGTCATTGAAAATTCATAATTAATATTTTTTAAGCTCCTAAAATTCCTCCCACGTTCACTTGTTGAAGCCCCTCTTAACTTAAGCATTCATATAAATTGTGATCTTCATTTCCTCCTTATGCAAGGGATTCAGCCATCTGAAACAGGTCATCTTGGAATTTTCTCTCTAACATTTTTTCTACGAAGGTTCAAAAGCTGAAATTTTTATGAGGCGAAGCCGAAATCCTGAGGAAGCTTCAATAAAAATTTCAGATCAACATGCACAAAATTTTTTGAGATATGTTCTGTGTAAGTCAGGGTTTTTGTAGGCTCCTGAAATTCATCTCAAAGAAGTGACCTTGGTAAATTCATCATAACTCTCTCTCTGAGTATCGGATTGGAATTACGTAAAATGTGATGGATAGTGCACAGTATTTAATTTTTTCTCTATCAAGTTCAGAAACAAATGAAGAAACAGTGACATGTGGGATGTCGTACAAGTGTGCTCTGCTGAAACAGTCCATAATTAGGGCATTGTGAGAGATTGGGTATAACTCTCTCTTCAAGAATCCAAATTGGGTCAGACCTATGGCATTAGAAATATGACTTAGAGGAATACTACAGGACCGAAAATCAGATATTGAGGATCTGAAATGGGAGATATACACCAGATTCAATATCGAGCTCCTAGAAGGCAAGAAAAAGCTAGATCATGTGTTGTCAAGGGTTGCAAAGGACCATACTTTCTACGACAGAAAAGCAAAGCAAGGTGCAGTAGAGGGTAGCATGACAAGAACAGAAACCAAGGTGCATAACAGCAGCAATATGAAGTCTTCAAGTGGGCAGCACTGCATACAATCATTGTAAAGGTATCATTGTACTTAGTCATTGTAAATACATTATTGTACGCATTGTACTAGTATCTATCTGCCAAGGGTTGAAGAGGAAGTGTTGGGAGGTCTAGGATCATCATTAGGTGGTTGTGTCAAAGTTAGGGTTATGGTCTAGTATATCTTCTTCGTCTACATCATTCTATATTATTGTAATGTGGACCATATTCCCTGGTACGGGAGTCCATTCTTCTTTTATTCTTTTATGAGGTGGTAGGGTGGTGCTAGGGTGAGTTGTAGCTCATTGGGTGTTGGGGCATCCATTCAGTTGACTACTGAAGAATCTCGGGCATTGGAGCGTCCATCCAGTGGGAGCTGGAGAAGAATGCTTTTCTAGATTCTAGGAAGTTGGAGATTTATTTTCAATTGGAGTTGAATATTAAAGAATTATTAGAAAATCATTAAGTGGTTTTTGTCCCGGAGTGGGTTTCCACCTTAAAAAATGTGTGCATTTGTGTTCCTCTTGTTTACTGCTATCATTGTACAAACACTGATAATAAATGAAGATTAACTAATGCTCTAATTGAAAGGAATACTGATTCACCCCCCCCCCCTCTCAGTATTTCCAACAATTGGTATCGGAGCTTGGTTCCTTCAATAGCAGTTTAACAGCTGGAAGGAGGTCATGGAGCATACCAAGAATGGTGTACCTCTATTCAATTAAAATAATTATGCACTTTGGAAAGGAAGAATGGAGGTCTATCTCTTGGCACAAGGTTATGAAGTATGGGACACTATTCAAAATGGATTTACATCAACCGCGGATGAACAAGGTAAGAAGATTTTGGTAAACGATGAAAAATCAAATAATATTATTATTAGTGGACTTATTGAATCTGCTTATCATAAGGTGTTGGGTTGTAAAACTGCCAAAAATGTATGGGACAAACTTGAGAATATATATGCAGGTGACTCAAATGTCAAAGAAGCAAAGCTTCAAATATATAGAGAAAAATTTGAGCAACTCAGAATGAAAGAATATTGCAACATTGTTGCATACTTCCAATACGTTGATGAAATAACCAATACTCTGGAAGGATTGGGAGAGCCAGTTGATGAGAAGATTATTATATGGAAGATTCTTAGAACGTTGCCAGGGAGATTTATCCCAAAGGTATCGATCAGAGAATATAGTGCAAATCTGGACAAACTCAACAAGGAAGAATTACATGGAGTTCTCATAGCATATGAAATGAGACTTGATGAAGAAAAGGGTACTTCAAATCTAGAAACTGTGTTCGTTGCATCTAAGAAAACCAATAAGGACAAACAACCTTCAATTGAAATGACATGCACCGGAAAGTGTGAAGAAAAGGGAGATGATGGAGAAGGTCTTTCAGATGAAGAATATGCTTACTTTACGAGAAAACTAAAACCTGGTAAGGGAAAATTCTAAGGTAAACTTCCATTGATATGTTTCGGTTGTGGTGAGGTTGGGCATTTCGTAGCAAAATGTCCAAACAAAAGTGATGGCAACTCAAAAGGAAAGAAAAGCTTTAAGAAATTCAACAAGCAAGGAAAAAATAAAGGATCCAAAAGGAAATTTCTATCTAAAGAAGATAGCTCCTCATCCAATGAAGAAAGTGATAGCAAAGAAGAAGCCAATGACAAAGTATTGTTTATGGCCAAGCACAATAAACAAGAAGTATCAAACAATGAAGAAGAAGGGTTGACCATAGAAGAATTTTATGAGGAGGCAATCAAGCTTATAAAAGAGCTCAATGCTGAGAAGATCTGTTCCAACACTCTTGAAGAACAAGTTCAAGGTCTCAAAATTGAGGTTGAAGAGCACAAATGTATTGAAGAGTCACTTCAAAAGAATTTGGAAGAAAGCAACCAAGAAAGGGAAGCATTAGAAGCCGAGGTAGTCTCACTGCGTAAGGAAGTGAAGAAGGGAAAAACTGTCCAAGAATATGCCAACAACTCAAGGGCATTGGAAGAACTCATCAACAATCAACAATATTACAACGGCAGAACTGGCCTTGGTTACAAAGAAGAAGAAGCAAGACCTTCTACAACAAAATACAATGAACCTATGAGATCTGACATACATGAAGACTTCATTGGACAAGATTCACAAGCACATCCTTGGAAGACAATTCCTCGACGAAGATTTTCATCCAGGTACCAACATATTTTTCATGGCTATTGTTATTCGTGTGGAAAATTTGGTCATAAAGCTATAGAATGTCACACGTACCCTATGAACCAATACAATTCCAAGAGAATCTTCAAATATGAACCTCCTAGGGCTAAACGAAACATCAATAGATTTGAAAATTTAAGAAATAATATGGAATGTTACAAATGTCAAAACTTTGGACACATAGCCAGAGACTGTAGACTTGAAAATCCTCCAGAAGAATCTTCGAAGCCACAGAATGAACGAACATGGAAGAAGAAGAAGATTGATAATTGTGCTCTCACTCTCAAGGCTCAAAAAAAGAAAGATGTTTGGTATATTGACAGCCATTGCTCAACGCATATGACTGGAGATAGAAGGAAATTTGTATCTCTGAAAGAGAAGAAGGATGGAACCATATCCTTTGGAAATGATGGATCTTCAAATGTTATAGGACCAGGTACCGTCACTCTCGGAAGCAAAGATGTTATAGCCAAGAATGTTCTATTGGTCGAAAACATGAATCACAATCTGCTCAGTGTTGGACAAATGTGTGATCAAGGACACACAATGCTCTTAAACTCCACAAAATGTGAAATCAGGAAAGGCAGGTATGGTAAAATTGTGGCTACAGCAAGTCAAGCTCCAAACGACATATATGTTCTGGATGAAGCAACTAAAGCATGTCTACTAGCTAAAGAAGATGAAAGTTGGTTATGGCACAAACGAATGGGTCACATAAACTTTGACAATCTTGTCAGGATAAGCAAAAAGGAAGCAGTACGAGAAATTTCGAAAATCTCAAAACCTTCCAAAACACTATGTGAGGCATGTCAGCATGGAAAGAAAACAAAAGTCCAATTTAAAACAAAAGAACACTTTTCATCACATCCATTGGAATTGATACATATTGATCTATGTGGTCCTGTGATAACAAAAGGCTTAGACAGAGAAGTATATTTCATGTTTGTGATAGATGACTATACCAGGATGACAACCGTCAGTTTCCTAAAGAAAAAATCTAAAGCATTTGAGTTCTTTAAGATCTACAAGTAGTTGGTTGAAAATGAAACTGATTTGAAAATAAAGTGTTTAAGATCAGATAATGGTGGAGAATTCACTTCCAAATTATTTCAGCAATACTGTGACAAAAATGGAATAAAAAGGAAATTTTCAACAGCACGAACACCTCAGCAAAATTGAGTTGTTGAAAGGAAGAATAGAACTATACAGAAAATGGGTAGAACAATGTTGAAGGACTCAAAATTGGATGAAAAATTTTGGGTTCAAGAAATTGATACGGCAGTCTTCATTTACAACCGAAGTCTTCTTAGAAATAATTGCAACAAGACTCCATATGAATTATGGAAAGGAAAACCAACTAATGTAAAATATTTTAGAATCTTCAGAAGAAAATGTTATATCAAAAGAGAAGATCAAAATTTGGGTAATTTTGAATCATGTGTTGATGAAGGTATCTTTGTTGGTTACTCACGCAAAAGAAAGGCATATAAATGCTCTAATCTACGATGAAAACAGATAGTGGAGAGCATAAATGTTACATTTGACGAAGATGGTGTTCTAGCAAGTAATGATGAGGATCTAGAATCTTTGAAACTTGAGACAGAGGCTGAAAAAGACACAGATAAAATTGTAGAACAAGAAGCAACTATCAACGAGGAAGAAGTAAACAATGATCATCAAGATATACCAGAACAACAACAAGAAGCTCCTCTAAGGAGAACAAAAGAGTGGATTCAAAAGAACCATCCATTAAATCAAATCATTGGTGACATAAATGAAGGTTGATAGCTTCGTTCATCACAACAAGCTCACGTTGCTTTTCTAGCAACCTTTGAGCCTAGTAGTTTTGAAGAAGCCAGCCAAAATGAACATTGGGTAGCAGCTATGAATGAAGAATTGGATCAAATTGAGAATAATAACACCTGGGAATTAGTTCCATGACCAAAAGATAAAAATGTCATTGGGACTAAATGGGTGTTCAAGAACAAATTGAATGAAGATGGGCAGGTTACCAGAAACAAAGCAACATTGGTTTGCGAAGGCTATGCACAAGTGGAAGGAATTGATTTCAATGAAAAATTTTCACCAGTTGCTAGAATGGAAGCCATCCGAATGTTTCTTGCCTATGCATGTTCAAGAAAAATCAAAGTCTACCAAATGGATGTTAAGTCAGCATTTCTAAATGGAGAATTAGAAGAAGAAGTTTACATCGAACAACCTGAAGGTTTTCTACTATCACAAAAAGAAGACTATGTCTGCAGGTTAAAGAAGGCTCTATATGGTCTCAAGCAGGCTCCCAGAGCATGGTATGCTCATCTTGATGGATATCTACGTCAACAAGGGTTCAAGAAAGGTACTGTTGATAGCAATCTTTATGTACAAATAGATAAAGATAATTTAACAATTGTTGAGGTATATGTGGATGATATAATATTTGGTAGCAATGATGATCGTCTAAGTAAGAACTTTTCTACAAAGATGCAAAGTGAGTTTGAGATGTCTTTAATTGGTGAGATGACATACTTCTTAGGGCTTCAAATATCTCAGCAAGAGAAAGGAATATTTATATGTCAAGCCAAGTACATCAAGGAAATGCTCAAGAAATTAAAAATGGAAGATTGCAAACCCGTCCTTACTCCAATGGTAATAGGTTGCAAATTGAGCATAGACGACTCATATAAGCATGTGGATCAGAAGTTGTATATATCTATGATTGGTAGTCTTCTATATGTAACAACCTCTTAGCCAGATGTTATGCAAGTAGTTGGACAAGTCGCAAGATTTCAAGTAGCACCAAAATAATCACATATTATTGCCATCAAAAGAATTCTTCGATATCTAAATGGCACAGAAGAATATGGCTTGTGGCATCCCAAGGGTAACAATTTCATTATTCAAGACTTTACATATGCAAATTGGGCAGGAAGCTTTGATGATTGTAAGAGTACTAGTGGAGCAGCATTCTATCTAGGTGGTTGTCTCGTATCATGGTTGAGCAAAAAACAAACTTCAATCTCATTACCTACAGTGGAAGCAGAATACATTGCAACAGAATCATGTTGTACTGAAGTCCTTTGGATGAAACAAAATTTGCAAGATCTTCAAGTACAATTTAGTGAGCCTATTCCCATATTCTGTGACAACACTAGTGCCATCAGCATCTCCAAGAATCCTGTCATGCATTCAAAAACAAAACACATTCCAATCAAATATCATTTCGTTAGAGAACAAGTCACTGGAAATAATATCAAACTTGAGTATGTTTGTACAAAAGAATGAATTGCTGATATATTCACTAAACCTTTACCTCGTGAAGCATTTGAATATCTTCGTCAAAAGCTTGGGATTATCCCAAGTTCTCATTAGATTTTTCCTTTTTCAAGAATATAAAGTGGGAGTGGAAGTGTGTACAGGTCTACAGGATGATTGTGTGTCAACAGGAGTGGAAGTGTGTACAGGTCCATAGGATGGTTGTGTTTCAGGGGGATTTACCCTTTGCCATTGATGTCAAAGGGGGAGAGAATGTTGTAGGAAGAGGTGTCATGATCACAGGGGGAGTACTTGCGTTTCCATCAATGCCAAAGGGGGATATTGTTGATCAGCGGTTGTCATTGATGTCAACCGAAGCAGCACCAGGGGCTAACCCAATATTGCATGGGAATTTTGACCTACCAAATTAATATATTATGGGTCAATAATTATTTTTATGGTTTCTACTTGTCGAGATGTTTCCGTTGATATATGGCACGCCATGTAATTCTTCACGGTTTGAGAGATATTCATGTTTGAAGTTTGTACCCCCAGTTAGTGGACTAAAACCCCATGGGGTTGGGGCATGGGTCATTGAAAAGTCATAATTAATATTTTTTAAGCTCCTAAAATCCCTCCCACGTTCACTTGTTGAAGCCCCTCTCAACTTAATCATTCATATAAATTGTGATCTTCATTTCCTCCTTATGCAAGGGATTCGGCCATCTGAAACAGGTCATCTTGGAATTTTCGCTCTAAATTTTTTTATATGAAGGTTAAGAAGTTGAAATGTTTATGAGGGGAATCTGAAATACTGAGGATGCTGCAATAAAAATTTCATATCAAGATGCACAATATTTTTGGAGATATGATCTGTGTAAGTCAAGGTTTTTGCAGGCTCCTGAAATTCATCTCAAAGAAGTCACCTTGGTAAATTCGTCATAACTCTCTCTCTGAGTATCAGATTGGAATGTTGTAAAAAGTGATGGATATTTTACAGTCTGTAATTTTTCCTCTATCAATTTCAGAAACAAATTAAGAAACAGTGACACGTGGCATTCCGTACAAGTGCACTCTGCTGAAACAATCCATAATTAGGGCATTGTGAGAGATTGGGTATAACTCTCTCTTAAAGAATCCAAATTGGGTTAGACCTGTGGAATTGGAAATATGACTCAGAGGAATACTACAGGACTGAAAATCAGATATTGAGGATCTGAAATGACAGAGATACACTAGATTCAATATCGAGCTCCTAGAAGGAAATAAAAAGCTAGGTCATGTGTTGTCAAGGGTTGCAAAGGACCATACTTTCTATGGAAGAAAAGAAAAGCAAGGTGCAGCAGAGGGTAGCATGACAAGAGAAACAACCAAGGTGCATAACAACAGCAAGAAGTTCATCATATGAAGTTTTCAAGTGGGCAGCACTGCATACAATCATTGTAAAGGTATCATTGTACTTAGTCATTGTAAATACATTATTGTACAAATTGTACTAGTATCTATCTGCCAAGGGTTGAAGAGGTAGTGTTGGGAGGTCTAGGATCATCATTAGGTGGTTATGTAAAATTTGGGGTTATGGTATAGTATATCTTCTTCTTCTACATCATTCTATATCATTGTAAAGTGGACCATTTTCCCTAGTAGGGGAGTCCATTCTTCTTTTATTCTTCTATAGGGTGGTAGGGTGGTGCTAGGGTGAGTTGTAGCTCATTGGCTGTTGGGGCATACATTCAGTTGACTATTGAAGAATCTCGAGCATTGGAGCATCCATCCAGTGGGAGCTAGAGAAGAATGCTTTTCTAGATTCTAGGAATTTGGAGCTTTATTTTCAATTGGAGTTGAATATTAAAGAATTATTAGAAAAGCATTAAGTGGTTTTTGTCCCGGAGTGGGTTTCCACCTTAACTGTGTGGATTTGTGTTCCTCTTGTTTACTGCTATCATTTTACAAACACTGATAATAATTGAAGATTAACTAATGCTCTAATTGAAAGTAATACTGATTCACCCCCCCTCTCAGTATTTCCAACAGAGAGATCAACACCTTAGAAATCAACCAATTCAAGGGGGAAACCTCCTTTAAATTACATAAATGAAAAATTATTAGATGATTCAAATTGAAAAAACTCTGTTCTATATATATGAGTCCATGGGGTCATGATATAATCCTAGTCGAACTAACAATAATAATGTATGGGCACAACAATAACAATAGTGGGGTTTTATGTGGCACAATAATAACAATATGGGGACTACAGGGGTATAAAAATAACAATAAGGGGGCTACACTAACACAATAAGGGACTACATAAGTAATATAGGGACCTAACATGCCCCTATCCTTCAAACAAGTTTTGTCCTCAACGCTTGATTATTTCTTGATGCTTCTGTATAAAATTCTCATCCTCCCATGTGGAATATTCAATGGGTAAGTTCTTCCACTTACTGAGATACTCTGAAATTGATCGACTTTGTAGTTGTAAAGTTCTTGTTTCTGTGACTTCTTTAGAACTTATTTCACTACGATGTTGATCTTCCTGTTGTTTCATTCAATTCTACACCAAAGTTTGGTTATCCTTTGAGAGTTGGAGAACTTATTGTTGATGCTCGATGTGATATTCCACTACTTTATCATCCATTTTAACTTTCGTTTGATCCTTCAAACCATCAAACTTAGCCTTCATTTTCTCTTTTAAACCATCTATGTCATCTTTGATTTCTCTTTGTAAGATTGAAACTTGTTGCACTTGGTACTATAATTTTGATATATCATACGGCAATTATTCCTCTTCATGCGCCATAGTAGATCTTTCTGAGGGCTTAATGGGTGTGGAATTATTTTTGGGAGGCATTATATAACTCAATATTAATATCTATGCTTAAATATGCCCTTGGAATCACTTCAAACTGATTTTTCAAACAAATGTTATGCAAACTTGTTTAAAAAATACACACCCTTTTATTTCTTTTTAGGAGGTCTATATTGAACCTGATTTATCTTTGTTATTTTGGATCTTCTAGATTTGAATTCTGTCCTGTATTAGCCCTCTGTGTCCTCTTTCCAATGCCATAGTTTTGACTTGATTTGGATTCTTCAAGACAAAGTTATGCCCAATCTCCCACGATAACCTAATTATGGACTAGTTCAGTAGAGTGAATGTGTACGACATGACAAGTGTCATTGTTTCCTCCTTCAGCTCTAAAATTGATATAAAGGAAATCAAACACTATTTAATTTAGGTCACTTTTTACAGAATTTCAATCCAATATTCAAAGTGAGAGTTATAAAAATTTTCCCAAGGTCACCTCTTTGGTATGAAATTCGAGAGCTTGAAAAACCCTAACTTCCACATATCATATCTCCAAAAATATTGTGAACCAAGATCTAAAATTTTTACAAGACGTTCCTATGGATTTATTCTCAAATGGGTTTTTTTTATCATCTGACACTTCGTAGAAAAAATGTTATAGTGAAAATTCCACGATGTCATGTTTAAAGCAGTGAAACCCTATAATCCAAGGCTTTGATACCAAATGTTATGAGACCAGCTCCAAAAATAGAAGAAAAATGAGATCAATGCCTTATAAATCAACCACTTCAAGGGGGAAACCTCCTATACATTACATAAATGAACAATTCTTGGATGATTTAAATGAAAAAACCTTATTTCTATATATAGGAGTCCATGTGGTCACAATATAATCCTAGCCAACGTAACAATAATAATGTAAGGGCACAAAAATAAAAATAGTGGGGTTTTATGGGGCACAATAATAAAAATATGGGGAGTACAAGGGCATAATAATAACAAAAATGGGACTACACGAACACTGTAATATTCCAAACAGGAAAACGATAGTAATACAAAGAAAATAGACAATAATGTTGGAATATCAAAACACCATGAAATAAACCAGAAAGACCTGCGCCATTTTATTAATGAGGAGATGTAATACAAGTACAACATTGCTAAAAAATAGTAGCACTCAAGCCAACAAATATGGCTAGAGTGGCCCTCAATTCCTCCCACTAAGAACATTGCATAATTGTTGCTCTTCTAGAGACCCTACTGCGCTGCCCCTACTGGAAATGCTAGAAATGTAACTTCTCATTGAAAAGGGGTGCATAGATAAGGCTATTTTGGTGCTCAGAAAATGTTTGGATTTGGAATCTAGACTCTATGATGAAAACCCAAAGACACCCATAAAGGATTTCTGGAAATGAAAATAATGGAAAATGCAGCCCTAGGGCTGATTTACGCACTACAGTTGAGAAACTGGTGGGAGGTGGTTGAACTGATGTGAAATATGTTGTTACTCCTCCCATTCAACTTATCGGATGAAGGGCTACTCCCTTCACTAGATGCCAAGCTAAGAAACTTGGGTTATTTCTCCTCCAATAGATCTGCCCTCCTGGCACAATTACTGAAGGAGACTGCACTGCTAATAGGGGCTGAAGATTGGCCTGATGCCTAATGATGAAATGCAGCTCAAGAACCTTTCCCGAGTGGACACTCAAAGTCCCCCAAGGATAAGGGTGGTATTTCCTCTCGAAAACACCTGTGTGCTAAACAACATAGTAGACTTCGCTAAACAACTAAAGCATGCAAAAAGTCATAAAAGGAAATTCATAAACAATATTCAAAATGCTTTATATGGCTGTCATCCCCTTCCTTATGTGCTTGTTAGCCCTCACCCCCTTGGCCCCACACAACAATGATGCTACTCCCATGGCCACTAACCTCCATTATGATTGCAATGTCCTCCATTGTCTCCACTAACTCCATGACTGTGTTGTTGATTTGGTCAAATTGACCCCATCCACATGCATTGACCCGCATTCACACTAAGGAGTGGTTTATTCATCTTGAAACTATCTAGATGCATTGATTTATGGGTCCCTCTACCCTCTTATTCATCTATCTTGTTGACAAAATCAAAAATTAATATTCTAATTAGCTAAAAGCTAATTAGGAATATTACAGTCCAACCCTCTCAAATGTTGCTTGTCCTCAAGCAACTGCAAGGATGGATGCTGCAAAATATTCTCTCCTTCCCAAGTGGCCCTCATCATCAAGAGGTGGGAGCTCCATAGTGGAAACTTCATGCTGTCCAATGGCCCTCTTGAGGCACGAGACATGAAAAATATTATGGATCTTACTCCCAATGCGAAGATCCAAATCATATGCTACTTCCCCAACATGATGGATCACCCTGTATGACCCATAGAAATAGGGCTTAAGCTTCTCATCCCCCTTCTCCTTCAGCGTAGATTGATTGTAAAGCTGAACATAGAGATAGAACAAATCATATAACTCAAGTTGTCTCTCCACCAGACCTCGATCTGCATATAAATTCTGCTGATTTTGGGCTATAGCAATGTTGTCCTTAAGATCACAGAGTATATCCTGACTCTCTTGGATCCACTCTTTGGCTCTAGGAACCTTGCTTGCTGCAAAAATCACATCAACAAATGATAAAGCATCATAACCATATAGAGCTTGAAATGGATACATACCAGTCGACATATGAAATGTCATATTGTAGAAATATTATCCCAAGTGGAGCCACCGTAGCCATGCTCTCTTATGCCCTCTAGCATATTTTCGCAAGTAGCCTTCCAACCACTTGTTTACTATCTTTGTCTTCCCATCTATCTCGGAGTGATAACTGGTACTCGGTGTCAACTCGGTACCGACCAAACATAAAATCTCTTGCCAAAAGCCACCCATGAAGCAGCTATCTCTGTCACTGAATATGGTCTTAGGAATACCATGAAGTCAGAAAACATCTCTAAATAAAAGCTCGGCCATTTTTGAAGCAGTGTACCGCAAGGAGATGGAAAAGAAATGTGAATAATTTGTTAGTTGATCAACTACCACAAAGATACAATCCTTGCCTTACACTGCTGGCAAACTGGTAATGAAATCCATAGAAATTCTCCTATTTCCCCTCTCGAACAAGAAGTGGTTGTAACAACCCTTCACGATGGTTGCTCTCCCCATTATTTCGTTGGAAAACTAGAAAATCCTTGATATGCTAGAGCACATCATCCTTGATACCCTTCCATGAGAATCTCTCTCTGATGGCCCAGTATGTCTTTCTAAAACCTTGGTGACCTAAGAGCGATGAATCATGTGCTCCATGCAAAATCTTCTCCTTGAGCTTATAATCTCTAGTCAAGAAGATTCGATCCCAGTAGCATATGACCTCATCCATTATTCTATATCTCTCATTGGTCACTTTGTTAGCCTCTTTCATAAAGACAATTATAAATCCAAAAATACATAAATTGAATAATGTAAAGTTAGGATAAATATATTTATTAAATTAGAATATTTAATAAATATTAGAGATACTTGGAATTAGAATTTTGTTAGTAAAAATAGGACTCTAGAATAGAGTCATTTCCTAGGCTCTAAAATAGGAATAAAGTTAGTAGAATGGTTAGAAGGTCATTTATTGTAAATGGACACTTGTTTGTTTTCCAAGTGATCCATAACTAAATTAAGTTAGAAAATAGAGCTTATAAATAGGTTAGTTTCCTAATTTCATAGTAGTGAGAGTTTACGTTTGTAAACTCCTACAATTTGTTATGTAATCTTTTTTCCATGATCAATAACAGTATGTGTCTGAGGACACTTCTGTGTCTACACACTTTCCCATCTAGTATCTCACATGTGAAGCGGTCTTTGGAATACTCCACCAATATTTGGGCCTTCCAATCTCAATCCACACTCATCAAGGACAACGCTTCTAGTCTCTATGATAAGGCATCAACTACCACATTTCTCTCCCTTTGAAATATTCAATGTCAAAGTCATTTTCCTGAATTTTTCTAACCCATTTTTTTGCCTCTCTTGTAGCTTCTTCTGCTCAAGAAAGTACCGAAGACTATTGTGATCAGTCTTTACTCGGAATCTGTTTCCTACCAGATACTGCTTGAATTTTTCCAATGAATGTATAATTTTCAACATCTCCTTGTCATATATGGAACAAAATTTCTCATGTGGCAGCAACTTTTGACTCTCAAAAGCTATGGGATGACCCCCCTACATCAAGACTACTCTAATACCCTCCCTTGAAGTATCACATTCTAGCACAAAGGGTTGGGTGAAATTTGGAAATACCAACACCATAAAAATTCTCATCATCTCATTGAGCCTACCAAAGGACCTCTGCATAGTTTTTTTCGAACCAAAGGCTCCCTCTTGGTCAGATATGTGAGTGGTGTTTCTAGTTGGGAGAACGCTTTGGCAAAATTTCGGTAGTAGGTGCAGATGCCTACAAACCCCCAAAGTTCTGTCACATCCTTTGGCTCTGGCCAATCTCAAATAGCCCAAATATTATCCTCATGGACCCTTCCTCCATCCACTCCAATGATGTGGCATAAATAAATAATCTCTATGAGCCCAAACTCACATTTCAAGAGCTTGGAATAGAATTGTTTCTCTTCCAAAATGCGTAATACTACCTCAATATGCTGCAAATGCTCTTCCCATGTGCGGTTGTAGATGAGAATGGTTTTAAAGAAAACCAGCACAAATTTCCTCAAATGACCCCGAAAGATGTGGTTCATACAATATTGAAAAGTAGTCGGAGCATTGGTCAGCCCAAAGGCATCATCAAGAACTCAAAGTGGCCATAATGACATCTAAATGTAGTCTTGGGGATATCCTGATCCCTTACCTTCATCTGATGGTACCCCCACCTCAAATCAATCTTTGAAAAGAATTTCGATCCCCTTGGCTCATCCATCAACTCATCGATCCTCAGAATCAGGTACCTATTCTTCATTGTCTTCTTATTCAAGGCTCTATAGTCAATGCACATCCTTAAGGTACCATCCTTCTTCTTCACCAAGACCACAAAAGAAGCAAAAGGACTGGTGCTAGGTCGGATATGTCCTAAATCAAAAAGCTCCTGAATACCTCTCTCAATCTCATCCCTGTAAGATTTGGGGTGCCTATAGGGTATGGTGATTACTACCTAGATTCCCTGCTCCAACTCAATAGTATGTTCAAACCCCCGATCGGGTGGCCTTCCTGGTGGATGTCCCCAAATACTGTAGAATAACGGTCCATAATAGACTACACATCAGAGTGGACTAGTTTTCCCTTGCCTCCTGCCTCTAACATACGCATTTCTATTGCCCATTCTATGTCTCCTCTATGAAAATCAGCCTCCATCCTATGTGTTGAGACTACCTAAGTTGAATAGGTGTGCATGTGCCTGATAATTTGGTGCTTACCACTCTTCTTATCTATCCATTCCATCTCCAAGGTCTCCCAATCTGTGGTGACCTTTCCTAGTGTGATCAACCACTGTACACCCAATATCACATTGGTGTCAGGAATATCAACCAGAAAGAAGTGATATGTTAATGTTTATGTCCCCAAGGTTACAGTCAATGTCATAACGTAATTCACACACTGCATGGTTCTAGCTCCTGGAACCAAAACTGATAATCCTTCAAAATCATCTGTGGGCATGCCTCTCCTCTGCACTAGTTGGGTATTAATGAAATTGTGACTAGCCCCACTATCTATCAATACTGGCACCCACTGCCCCTGAGCTGTGCCTTAGAGTCTCAATGTTAGATACTTAGGAACTCCTTGAAAAGCTGCAAGGGCCCCTCCAGTTGAAGAAAATGATCCATTTCCACCTCCTAGTGGTGGTGGATCCTCTCTTGGTTCCACAATGCTGGTGTTGCCATCTGGATCCTATTCTTCTTCCTCTTCACTATCGTAGAACACTTCAATATAATGTGCTTTTCCAGCAACACATCAATGCCCTGGTGCCCATGGTTCTTGGAAAGTGAAGCAAAGCTTCCTCCTCCTCAAATCTCTCCAGATATCATCACTAAGAGGTCCTTTTCCATGGTTCCCTTTTGGGGGTGGAACCTTCATATCTTTCCCCTTTGACTAAAATGTGGGTTTTTGCTAGAATATAGCTCTTACCCTTGGCAAAACATCTTGTAAGTCCCTAGCCCGCTCAATGGAACCTTGGAGCATAGATGGTCTAGTAGAATTTACTAACCCAAGCAAAGGTTTTTCTAGTCCGTCATTGAACATGTATACCCTCCTAGCAGCGGATAGATCTGACACCATGACAGAAAGTTTCAGGAACTTAGAGATATAAGTCTCTAGGTTTCTTGACTACTTGAGGTTAGCTAGCCCAACAAAGTTTGCCTCTGTATCTCTTTGGTGAATTGTATCTACCAATATCCCGGTGAACTCTGCATATGTAGTCACACCTTCATGTCCTAATGTAGACAGTCTATGGAACCACAATTCATGTGCTTCACCTTCAAGGTGCAACGCTTCTATCTTAATAGATTTAGTATCTGATACTTGGTTTAGCTAGAAATAAATGTCTAATTTTTCCACCCAAGCCTTTGCCATGCATTTGGATGATCATCAAAAGCAAGAAAAGAGAATCTACCCATAGTACATTGTAGATCATTGTTCTACATGTACCCTCCACCTCTATTGTTGTTAAGGGGTCTTCTGTTATCGTTGATGTAGCAGGACTCTTGCAAGTTTAGATGTTCTTTGAATCTTTAAGATTGAGATTCATATTCCAACAAATAGTCACTAAGAGCCTCCTGCTCTTGTGGTCCTCCAGCCCCATTTCCTACTACTAGGAAGGTAGGCATAGTGAAGCTTTGTGAGGCTTTTTGCACTGTCGGTTGCTCACACCAACGATGTGAAGTACTGAAAATTTCTCCATTTTGCAACCCTATTTGGATTTCCATTCGTCTTTCCACTCTCATCTCCTTGATTTCTCTGGCGATATCCTACATAATTTGGAGAAGAAGTTTCAAAAAACCTTTCTTGTCCATTTATCCTGATATTGGAGACTTGTATTTGTCTTCTATTTCTCCTGAGATGTGGTCTTTTTGTTGTTTGTATAATCAAATTTATGACCTCTATTAATATATCTCTTCTCCTGGTCTGTAAGAGGTTCTTCTTATTTAGATGTCATAGATGTAATTTCCCCATAGGCTGAGCCAAGATTATGCTTTGATACCACTGTAATATTCCAAACAGGAAAACGACAGTAATACAAAGAAAATAAACAATAATGCCGGAATATCAAAACACCATGAAATAAACCAGAAAGAGCTGATCCATATTATTAATGAGGAGATGTAATATAAGTACAACAATGCTAAAAAATAGTAGCACTAAAATTGACAGAGACGGCTAGAGTGGCCCTTAAGTCCTCCCACAAAGAACACTGTGTATCTAGGATAACTTTCATAGGTGCATGGATTGTAGTATCTACTATAGGATATTGCAACGTAGAGGTTTGTTGGGGTGCCTGCTGGTTCTGATTTTGGTTCTAGGCCAGTTGATCAAAGATATGCCAATATCCCTCTGGGATTTCCAAGGAATTTCTAGGTTGACGAGCAGGGGTAGGAATGGCTTTAACAACACTCCCTTTGTCTGGAATAATAAATATTTCCTGTTGACCTACTGTTTGAGGTGATTCAGGACCTTGGTTCTGAATAAGTTGAACAACACTTCCCTTATCTGGGTTGCTTATTGTTTGGGCGACTTTAATAGGAGATTTTGAGTCTTTGGTTTCTCTCGTTTCCCCTTCTCCTTCTCGGATATTGCTAGAGTTCCCTTCCTGAAGGAAACTTATGCAAGGATTCTCAATTTCTTGGGAGTCTTGCTAAATTCCCTTTGTTTGACTGTGTATCTCAGCGAAGGCTTTAGATGGTGACTCTGTAGCTTGAAGGGAACTAGTAGGCTGTCTAGAAATAGTTCTTTTAAATCCTACTGATGGCTGAGATTCAGTTTTTTTAATGATTTCGTCAATAAAGGATGTGCGCCCAAGGGCCACCGGTCCCTTAGGTTTTTTAGTTTTAGGACGAATTTTTTTTCACTTAGTTGGTTTATTCATTCAAGGAAACAAACCTTCATTCCTACCTAGAGAAAGAAGCTTACCTACTTCTGCTGTGAAGTGGGCTGCGAGCAAGTGTGTTTCTTTCCCAGTGCGCAGGTTCTTACCTTCCCTCTTTAATACCCAATTCTTCGCAAGTAGAAGAAAATCAGCTGTGCATCACTCCTTTGAAATGGCATACACTCTCCCCGGCAACGGCGCTAAAATGTCGAGTCGTAAAAAGGTATCTTTTGAACGCCTATTTATCTCACATTAATCATCAATCCGAGAGTGAATTTTTATTTCAAGAGTGTACTCTGTCTGAGGCTGCAATTATCTAAGAGCAATGCTGTGAATATGTAGTGCAGAATGTTAAATGCAAAAGTAACAAAATGCGTGTAAAGAAACCTAATTACAGTGACATGAATGGAAAGATTAAACTACATCAATCTTGCAAAACATCGATCAGGGATTCAGTAGCAGTAAATCTTTCCCTTAGAAATCGATGCAAGATAACCAATCTGGGGACTTGGAAGCAATAACCTCTATCCTCTACATTTGGTGATCTTAAAGCAATCGAAACAAAAGAAAATTCAATGAAAGTAACGAAATATGGAAAGGAACAACAGCATGTAACTATAACTCATCTGTTTGCTAATCGAAGACTATGAATAAATAATGAACAGAAATGGAACAGCAGCATAAAATGAACAACAATTACAATTCTAACATAATCAAGCAACTAGATTTCCATGCTTCAATCCTATCGACATCCACTTACCACACAACAATCAATTATAACAAATCATAAACTAATGGAACAACAACTCAAATCAGATACAGAATAGCAAAGCTTTATAATGATAACAAGATAATCGAACGAAAAATGTGCTTCTTGTGAAGGATGAAATAGCAGTGACTCTGTATTTGATCTAACAACTATAAACCAATTCTATCATTCAAATAAGCATTAACCACACTTCACACGACAGTAAGCAAGGATCAAAAATACAAATAGCGAAGTGATTCCACCAGAGCCGGGCCCTTAGCGCCAGTGAAATACTACTGGGCTAATTCAGATCTTTAGAAGATGGATGAAACGTGTGTCTTATATTAAACCAACATAAATCATTACAAAGAAGTTTCTCTCAAATCCGAGAGTCAATAAAGCATTATATTACAGAGAAAATGTTTAAATGTAAAGCCTTTCGACTAACTCACTGACTTCTCTCCAACACTGTCACTAAAAGACATTGCTTTTTATATCACATCTCAACGAACAATTCAAGGAATAAGATGAGTTTGAACAACGATCCCTCAGGATCAAAGGATCCTGAGGGATTCGTTCCTATTTGTTTAGTTATCATCCTATTTACTCTAACCGAGGCCAAGCTGTCCCCTGCTTTTTCTTGGCAATTCATTCAGATCTCCTTGCCTTTGGCTGGATATGGTTCAACACTGATGGAGCAGCAGTTACATTACTTTCAACCCCGCCTTTGGTACAGTTGTTCGCCTCGTCGAATTCCTGTTTTTTCAATCAAAAAGTAACCTTTAGTCATCTTTTTTTATTAAACATAAGCCTTTCCAATATTATTGTAATTCTTATGATAAATTACCTTTCCAAGGCAAAAAGGAGTATGTTTATGGTAAAAGAATGAGAAAATAGATATTAATTTCATACCTCTTTCACTTCCCAACATACCCACCTGCTTAGTCTTTTTCATATCCTCATGAAAACTATAGTTCACATGGAGAGCAGTCAAAGAATAAGCTGGCTAAGGTTTATCATCGACAGGCCTAAAACCACGTAGTGCAGCTAATTCCTCAAAAACATGCTCTTTCTGTCCTTCAGGAAGTTCATAAATAGCTTTGTAGTCTGAAGCAAGGTACCATGCAATGGGGCTGCGTAACCTACATCCTAACCAGTATGGTCCTTCTTTTAAAATGAGATGGCTATAGGAAATCAAGCGGTTTGCACCTAGCCCAAAGTTTCTATAATTAAATGGTTCCCTATTTTGCACATTCTGATTGGAGGTTCTCCACCGGACCTTGGCTGCTATATAAGCTTGGTTTCTAATGGATGAGAAATAGTCTGTTCCATTCAAAATAGTTGATTTTTGGACAGGCCCCAGGGTTTGGGTAACGCCTTCCTTTGTCATCAAACTTTTCTGTCTATCCCAAAATTGAAGTGGGTTCTGAGGTTCACTCCTGACCCACAGATCTAACTCATTTTCCTGCCTTTGAAAGGCGTTATAAGATTTAAGCCATTTTAATTGATTTACAGCAAAGGAAATGAATGCCTGAAACTGAACATCTCCAACAAAAGGGCTACGGTTTGATTCACAGTCATTTTCAAGTATTAGATTATGCAAGTAAAATTCACACAAAAGGTGTTGTACTTTGATCCCATAAAGTTTGCAGCATGATACAAAGTCATCATGGTTTTTAGCTCTATGGATTTCCCTACCCTAACTGCCTTTATCTTTAATTGTAAATATCTTTCTAGTAAAAACAAAGCATAGTTTTTAGCGGGGCATCTACAGGCTAAGACATCAGTATACAAGGAGCAGAGAGTGTCCATTTGATTGTAGGCTAGTTTTAGTTGGTTCATTACCTTATCATCCTTTACCTTTGCTTTCCAACATTTTTCATGAGCTTCACCTTCTGCTTCATGAATAATTCTCATTTGTTGCTGCAATTCCTGATATCTCTTTCTTGGGACAGTATCTTCCTCCAATCTATGCCTTTCTATTCGGGCCTGTGTCAATTCTTCTTGGAGTCTGACCAGTGTCGGATCACCAAAAGTGTGTTGACTGCTAGATTTCATATTTTCACTTAAAACAGGTTCCTCTGGAACAACTTGTGTTGGAACAGCCGTTTGTTGCTCCACATCCTCATAATTAGGCTCAGGTATGGTTTCTTCTGTAACTTGGGGGTTCCTATTAGCGGTCACCTTTCTCTTTTTCGAAATTCTTTTGATAGCAATGCTTCTTACATCTGCGCCCCCCGAATGAATGATATGTCATCCTCGACTGTCAATTGAGAAAGGCAAGTGTGGCACAGTAGTAGTACAACAGTAAAAAGCAGGCATAATTATGATACATTCAATCAAATTATAGCAATTACTGAAATCAATGCATGTGATGAATCGATAATGAATAGAAAATCATTTTGTAATGATTCAAATATGAGGAGAAGGGACATCATAAGATAAACATATGTACAATTTCATTATTTACCATTTCGATCTAATATGATCGATTTGTAATGATTTTCATGTATAATAGGTTCGGAAATAGAGGTAAAGGATTCATATGTTCATTTGACATTTAAATATAGATATAGGAAAAGAGTTAATATAACTATTGATGTGTATAAATGTGACTCCAATACCATCAACAGAGCTCTATTTCCCATAGGTTTCCATAAACTTGAAAGAGTTGCTTTCTTACCCACGGAACCATTGTCCTTTATTTATACTGAGGAAGTGCTTTTTGTTGAATATCATGATGGAGGCCATTGTGCTAGCTTGGTGACTAGATAAACCACAATGCCATTCACCGGGAAGAAGTGAAAGGTGGGCAGGCCGGCTCGTGATGATACCTCTTGTTCCAAGGACTCTTTGATTTTTTCAATTGTCTATTTTCCATTTCCCTGGTTTGGTGACCATGATGGGAATGCCACTTCACTGCCTTCCCTATGATCACGGTAGGCTAGCTCTTGATGAGACCCCCTATCCTCCATCTGCAAAATCATAAGATTATTAAAATATGTAAATATTTTTTCTTTTTCATATAGCATTTTTCCTTAGTTAATCATAAAGGATGGCTCAAC
>CM076582.1:618984471-619336971 GCA_034641835.2 Pinus albicaulis
AAACATGATGCTTTTTGTATCAATAAATAAACGAGAGAGTTACAACCATAAATAGAATCTCACTTTGTAGATGTGTTGGAGAAATGATATGTGTTATAATTCCAACATTAAATTATCAATCTGGGGCTCGTAAGATTCGAGGCACAAGAGCAAGGAATGCATGATCAGAGCATCTAACCTAAACTAGAGTGAGAAAATCAATTTACAGTTGAAGTATAGAATCACAATTGAAGCAAAGAGGCTTATCAAACTAAATACAAACATTAATCACTACGCTATATGGATCATAACTTTGCTAATAAAAATTTCACTTAATGGTAAATCAAACAAACAAATTTATGCACACTTCTTCAGTACTCACAATTTAGATCACACCAATCACTATTGTAAAATAATACCAATCATTGTTGTAAAAGAACACCAATCTTAAATAACTCAACTACTGTAGGAACTCAACTGTGATATCAATTCCAACTTTGCGAATTCTTATTTAAACAAAAGAGGAACTATGAAAAAGACTCTAATCATTTATCTAAAAGAAACTTGTCAGAAATAACTGCAATTCACCACTCAACAATATTCAATAAGGAATTTCTTAATTCGAATGAGATAAATCACTCAGAAAAATAATCCTTAAGCACACTGAACCTTAATAATTCACTATGTAACCAAACTTGATCTGAATAAAAAAAAAATACTTAATCAAAACATTATTTATATTGTGAAAAGCATTGAAATCTCTTAAATGAATTCCAATCATTAATCTAACCCTCAGGACATGAGAAATAAATAAGCATAAAAGGGAAATGCAACTCTATCCAACTCTTTTAAACTAAATGTATTATGTAACTAACTCATAAATCCAATCTTGTATTCAATTAAAATGATCACACTCAAGAAAACTCGACTCCTATTAGATTTCAATCGTAACCATACTCTAATCCTATTATAATAATACACACATGCTCCATTTATAATCATCATTTGTCTATTGAGCATTTACCACAGAATCAAAATGTTGCAAATACTTGGTAGCTTGTAAGGGGTAAATAGAGTATGGTAAACACTGTAATCGTGATTAAATTCTATACATTAGATACGATAGTTAACTCAGTTTCTTTACTGTCCTATGCCACACAATTATACCAAAAATATTATTTAGATCATAGGTCATTTCTGAATAACTAAGAAACCAGATCTACAACATTTCGAACATAAAATAGAGAAAGAATTTGAAGTGCAGAAATGGGATGGGAGCTTACAAATGCTTCTGTATTATGAAATTATGCAAAGGAAACAAGTAACATGATAAATATTATTACCCAACGAAACCTTTGTTGATCTATTCCAATTGAGAAGCAAGATCTATTTCTTTCAATTTGGATCTATAGAACAAAGTGCAAATTTAAGTACAAAATAAAAATTACAGTTCAAAAATATGAACAATAAATTCTAAAACAAATATGCACACTACTAAATAATGATCAAACTTAATCCTAAGATCTATATTGTTTGTAGAACTTTCTTCTAGAGGTAGTGAGCCCTTGCCACTCCTGGAGCAAGTTAAATTAACTCAGTAAGGCTAAAAACATAAAACAAGAGCATAATACTTCACAGGAAATAAATGTTCAATCAAGATTATATATTAAACCTCAAAAAAATATGATTTCAGCCAAAAAATACACCATTATCTCCAAGATGAGAGTAAAGCTTCTTACATAAATTATATAGAAATCCTACTTCCACACTACTACTATTGTTGCCTACTGCCTACAGCAAACCATGCACCTGTGTATCCCTTCTCTCCTTCCAAAATACTATGCATCTACATGAATACTTTTACATACAAAACAACGAGCCTTTTAAAGAGTTTAGGCAAGCTAAAATAGCTACAACCGATTGACTAAGGAGAGTAAAAGTATATGGAATCTAGACTAAGTTAAGCTAATTGAAATCTTCAGGATTATTTCTCCCCAAATTGTAACCAAACTATCCTAATCATGGTTGAATGGTGGAGTTGTTTTATTTTGTAACAAAACCATTCCTTGTTTGAGCATGAAGCAATTCATTCAAATCATGGATGTGGCCAATACAATCAAATCCAAATTTTGGCTCTGATTCTCTACTTAACTTTTTATTAGAATATTCCCCTGATTATAACTCATTCATGGTAATGCATTTTTCCCAACGGTTTCTGGTTTACCTGAATAAGGGTACTTGAAACAAAACTCGTGTGTTGGAATTTCAATATTCTTCCCTATTTTATCATAAACTTTAGATTTTCACCCACAACAATTTTATTTCGTACTAAACTTGTAGCAACTAGTTGAAATTGACTTGTGGAGAATTTCGGAAATGGAACCTTGCGACAAATGAACTTAACAAAAACCGTCATTAGTAAACATGGGAAAATCATCCTTAAGACATTAAAAACAAAATAAAACCATGAGATGAAAAGGCTGGTTTTATGCATGAGTTACGGGAAATGGATATGAATATGGTAGAAGGGGAATATAATATGCTTTATAAACGGTAATGTTATATGGTGAAAATAAGGGAATTTCTGAGGCCCAAAAATATGTCTCCCCAAATGACTTTTACTTCCTCGTCATAAAAAAACCTTCACACTCAACCATAATGCAAAGGGATGATGATTCCTTAAGATCACAACAACAACATGAGGGCACTAACAATTTCCAAAATCCAAACTAATAATCTCCAAAAGAAAACCTAGTAATCTCCAAAAGAAAACCTCGCAAATCCCAAATACAACCCAAAATCCATGGGAGGTAGTAAATTTATAGGGTAAACATGGTATTTTAGGATCTACCAACCTATGATTGCGATCCACTTACGAGGGAGGATAAGCTCAAGGGATAAGATATCAGATAACCAATGTAGGATAAAACAAGAATTATAGATATCTATCCATGGTAAATATTTAACACTGCCTCAGAAGCTTCTATAAGGAGAATATTTGAAATTAATTTTTATTTTCTCCAAATTTCTAGAATCAGCGCACCTGCAGAAGGGAGCAACTTGTGTTGTTCATCATTAATGCTCAGGTATACAACTTGCAACCAATGATGGTGGACAAGAGGACAAGGTGCATTGGCTTTAAAAATATGGTTTTTGAGAAAATAGTACAATAAAATTAGTATTTTGGGGAATTTATGCTTAGGGCTTTACAGAGGGATTATGACAAAGTATTCATGGATGTTGACTGATATGATTTGGAGGCATTTTAGGCCGATGTGAAAAAATGACTTGTAATAGCTAGACTTATCTTTGTATAGATATGTAATGGCCAATCATGCTTGGTATCAAGATGATATTATCAAAGGGGTTTGATGTGCATATATGCATGCAATAAAGATCAGTTTGAATCAATTTCATGGGATATGGCTAAGTTAGGTTAAGACCTAGTATGGAGGGAGTAATTAAGTATAATTTGCAAGACATGGAAGCAAGGTGTGATGATTTCACTACTTTTTATGATATGATCTAATTTTATCTAGCACAAATTTTATCGGTGGAATATATTGAATGAATAATTGTACCCCTATCCACATAAAGCAGTGTATGCATGGTTTTGATCTTGTGTGAACACCCACAATATATGTAACTGTGTGAACAAGTGGCTACGTTATCATATGGTTGTGTAGGGAGCGTGACTGTAACCTAATATATTAGTGAAGACACAATATGTATTCTAAGTTTCTATATTTTCATTCTCTAAGAAAATAAAAATCTATATTATTATCTATCCAATGTGTTATCACTCCCCCTATTTCCCAAGGCTGAGAATGGAATTGAAGTAGGTAACCTCAAACCAATATTTAGATATGGTAGCTAGCCCTGCCAAAACCAGAGAAGGCTCTCTCAATGTCACTTTGCATCCAATGATATGACTGCATATATAATGATCTTAGGCTAGTTTTGATGCTCAGTAGATTTGGGTTTTTTGTGTTTGAAGTTTTTGCTAGATAGGAATGACAGTCAAGGAGCTAGGTCTGGGGTTTAGGTCTACTTTCAAAGGTTAAGTTGTAGAAAAAAGGATAAGGCTAGGTAGCTAAACTTAGCATCATACTTTATTTGTCATTGTGTATAGGGTTTTAAAAGAGAGAGAGTCAGAATGAGCATTTTAAATGAATTCATTCATCGGAAGAGTATACACATCCATGAATATCTTATAAAATAGAGCATAAAAAGAAATGATTTATTTTCATAGAGTCATAATATTAACATAAATAATAATAAATGTGATGGAAAGGTAACATAAAATTTCAAATTTATGAAGTAACAGAGAAGAAACAAATCTCAAAATCTTACCACTGGAGTCCCAAGATTATAGCCGCAACATTTTTTGATTTCACTGAAAAAGAGCTTGTATAATAGATCCACTGAAAATAAAAACTATCCAACCTATAAAATGACTTGAGGTGGACTAAATATATAAAATAGAAGTCGTGACATCCCATTGGGTCAAACTCTGATCCAAAAAACTTCATAAATGCACTCTATGAGTCATTTCCTAGTTTCTAGGGAAGTTAGAAACCATTCCCTCAAATTTAGATAATAACTAGGAGTTCATGTCTCTTGGATTAATTACATCATTCATACATAAAAATAAGAAGAAAAAAATATTCCACAAAAAATACATCTCATGGGACAACTACACTTCAAAATTTGGAGTTTTTCTAAGTTGAAAACTATTCTAGGGAATCCAATAACAGAAGCATCGCGCTTCCCAGCAAAAGTGTCGTACCACTTTGGAATTGATTTTGACTAATTTTTAAGCTCCTATTTTCAAATATGATAGTTAGGCTAGGTATCCCTTTGTGTCTTCTTTCCATTTCACCCTCAAAACTGATAAAATACCCCTTGGAAGGCCTTCAAAAATTGATTCTCAAAACCTCACTCTAGAAGCAGCAAGTAGAAGCAAAATATGTGGCAAAAGCATGAAAAAAGTGATGTTTTTTGGATTTCTCTTAAAAATGGGAGAGTGGAATGCAAACCTAAGGTCATATCTGTGATGTATAATTGAAAATAAATCCAAATTTATAAAAATTTCTCCATTTAGATTCTATGAGAAAAAGCATCACGTCGTTGTGCGATGCTTCTATAATGACCATTTTATTCATATTTTCCAGAACGTTTTTGCAAACATAGGGCTCAAATATGGATTAATATCTATTTAAACATAGCTTTTTTTGAAAAAATGAGAGAGGGTTTTTTATTTGGCATGTTATAAACAACCACCTCCTCTATTTTTCCAAAATACGTTTACATTTGATTAGAATCCAAGTTTGAAGTTGATCACAAAAAGTTTGAAGAAGTGTAACACACTCTTAGCAGAAGCATCACGCCACTCTGAGAGGGATTTTGGAGGTTGTTACAGAGGATTTTTGGGCTAAAAATGGTATGGTTTGAAATCTTAGGATGTATTCTACACAATGGAGTCATCAAGCACTGAAAACCCTTGCTCAAAACCCCTGAAAAATTGAATTGAAGACAACCTGTCCAAAAGTGGAGAAAATGAACTAGAGCAACTGTATTTCTCAAACCATAACACCTGTGTATAAAATGAAGGAGGTTTTTGTTCTTTGGTATATTACTGACAAAAACCTCTTTCACATTTCTAAAATTCATATCCATTACTTCAGAAATAGATTTTTAAGAAAACAATTCCGTGTGTGCAATGTAAACACTAGCAAATGATGACAAAGCTCTAAAAATGATGCCATGTGTTAGCACAGTTCTTTGCTAAGTCATGAGTCAATTCCATAGTTTTATTTTTAGGATTAAACTTCAAAATTTGAAAAAAAATTTGGTCACTACCAGAATTTCCAGAAGCATCAGTTTTAAGACTTTCAGACAGTATGTTATCTTCCTGTTTATCTCTTTTTTATTTTTATTCTGATGCTTCCAAAATTTATGGAAGCATACTCTATTTTTAAAATAAAATGAAAAAGTGCATCTGCTTTAGCTAAACCATATGTCACAGTGTAAATATGCTTTGAATTTTTTTCTAATCCTTTTATATGAAATAATAGGTAACGTATTATAGTTAGTTAGCTAAAGTCATTATATATGTTGAGACACATGTGTCATCCAAAGTTATGGACTGAACCGTTACCTGTCATGCTTGTCTATGCCGAGTCAATCATCCATGCATTTAGGTATGTATTTTTATGAATCAAATATACCGTGGTGATTACACCACATGCCATAACCGTTTGGTTGGTTGCATAGTAGTGCTATCGGAAATTCCAGCCAATCAACAACAAAGATTGTAGAGGCGACTGCAAGTCATAAACACACTTTCCATAAGCCATATGGAGCTCTCATATGGAAAATGCAACCAACTAAAGGTGGTGATGGTGTGTCACATGGTGCACGTCATAGTGAGGAATATTTTCAATGATGCAGGATGATTTTCATGGGGTGATGGACCGAGTTTTAGTTTTAAAACCACCTAAAAAACATGAATTCTGTAATTCAAAGTTTTAGTTGCTGTGATTCAAATTTTCCGAGAGTCATATTTGAAGAAGGATTTTGGATATCAGACAAGATTCCAGAGGTGAATATAGACCACACCTGTAAGGTAAAACTCCCCCTACTTTTCCACCTATCAGTTGTAGGAGACATAGGCATTTATTTTTCTGAAGATGACTAAAACAAGTGGTAAGATAAATCGAATAGAGCCACATGGTGCAGATTTGGTTGATGCCAATTCGAGCATAAGAAGCTTTTTTAATCACTTAGGTTGGTATCCTCTTTGTACCAGGTTAGGGAGATCTCACTCAGGAGTTTCTCAAGAGTTTTCTAACTCTTTTAATGGACAATAGGCTATAGTTTATGGCCTCACTTTGAAGTTTTCTGAAGACTCCATTGTTGAAGCCTTTAACCTTTCTCAAGAAGGAGAAAGGTGGTTCAAAGGAAAAGTTATTATAGGAGGTGATCTCAATAACTTCCTAAAAAAATCTCACAGATATCCAAACTGGGCAAAAGGCATCCTAGGAAACTACCTTAAGAATGAATGGGCGGAAGCTATCAAGCTTATCAAGATATACCTCACATGTGAAAGGAGGTATACAGTGGTATTCCTCTATCACATGAGGTTTCTTTTTCATATTGCAGGAATGAAGACATTGAATATGCCATTTTTCTCATTGAAAATCCTGACCAAGATGTCAGGAAGTGTTCAAACCCAAATTTATGTTTCTAAGTATCACTTGTACCATCAAGCTTTGATGTTTCTGAGTATAGTCTGAATATAGTAAAAGACATGTTTTCTTCATGCTAGAGTATTTTGCGACTCAAGTAACATCTAATGTGTGATGTGTATCTTTTTTTTTTTAATTTCTTCTAAAATATGAACTGCAACAACTAGTAAGTTGTGAATAATAAGTTGTTAAAGGATTTAACAGTCAATTATCTACTTTCCATTTTCTGCAAGTTATAAGTGTGTAATAGAACATGTCAATGAATATTTCATAAAGTATTTGTGGAATAATTTATACATGCAATATATTTTCTGAATGTTTTTTTAATTTTCATAAACAGAGTTTGTGTAAATAACCATCATCATAGTCATGTGACTGATTTAGGATAGGAATATTTCCTGAAATCGATACCAACTATTCATCTTCTTCCACTTGTATACTATGCTCCATATACTACCATTTACCCACACAATTTATACTTTCCACAGCTTGCCAAATGCACAAAACTCTTGAAGAACATTAAATCATTTCAATATCTTTGATAAATCCATACCACCTCTCAAACAACCCCTTTAAAATTTGAAATGAACTATTATGTGTAAGGCTTACTCCTTAAGCAGTGAAGGAGTGACTTCTTACGGTAAAATCTTTGGCATTGCTCCTAGGGAAGCAAATTGATGTTTATCACTAGGTGAATGACAAAGTTATAAGTTTGGTTCTAAGGTATACAGTTCCAACTGTCTTTTTAGACTGCTTTATACCTGGTGACTCGATTGTTGAAATTTTGGCTCCTAGAAGGACTAGAACAAGGCTAACCAATATCCCCCTTTGAGAATCCTAGTTTCTGACCCTGAAAATATAATAAAGAAAAGGAGTAAATGAAATTTTGCTACCTCTACTACTATTTTCTCAAAGGTTTTCGCTAAAGAAGTCATGCAAAATTTATATTTTGATTTTGCAAAAAATCCTGTACCTCCCTTGTTTTGTAGCCAACAAATAGTACGTACATCACAATTTAGTGCTTCATCATTTGTTGTTCAAATCCACCAATTGTTGTTCCACAAATCCCAACAACTCACACTATGGCAGATCAAAACCCACCCCCTAACTAAATGGATGCAATTGTTTCTGCAAGGTATTCCCCTTTGGTTTTACCTTAGCCTATGAATGCATTACCTGTAGGATATTATCTCAAGTACATTCCTAAGTTTAGTGGCGAGGGATAGGTGATGACTGAAGAACACCTTGCTCATTTTTATGCTTATGATGGAAATATGAATATGTAGCATGAAGATGTCTAGATGAGAGTGTTTGTTTAGAGTCTTGAGACTGTTGGTATAATCACGGGAATCGAAACCCTAGATGATACATTTTTAAGGAAATGGGGTGGTAAGAAATATTTTCTATATTATATCACTGAATTTGGTGTAATAAAAAGAAAATAAGGAGAATCAATTTATGTTTTTTCCAATAGATTCAGTAATATGTATAGTAAAATACCTACTAAAATCAAGCCTAATGAAGCCTCGGCCAAAATCACTTATGATGGTGCCTTTAATCCTGATATTTTTTTATTATTGAGAGAAAGAAGATCTGAAACACTAACACAAATGCAATACAATGCACTGGAGGTATAATCTAATGTGTTAGCAGCTGATAGGCTCAGAGGAAGGATTAACAAAGAAAAAAGAAAGAAAAAAGATGAAGTTTATACTTTAGGAAATTCATACATAGATCCTAAGTTAGATGAGCTAGCCAAGATGGTAAAGTCATTGACCACTAAAATTTCCAAGCTCAATATGGAAGAAAGACCAACTACTAATAGAAATGTTTCATTTGATCTGCCTAATAGGCACCAATTTAGAAGGCCTAACGTTCCTCAAATTTTGCAGCGAGAGAGGAGAGAGGTTGATGATCAAAAAGTTCAGCCTCCTTTGTAGAAATCTATATTTGAATATGAAGAGGAATCTGAAAGGTTGGAAAAGGCTGTTGATATCAATTATCTAAGAGATAAATAAGGGTTGATCCATCTTATATAAGTAGAGTGTGAAGATTTCATGTCATATACTCAAAATAATGAAGTAGTTTCTGATCATTCGATGATTTTAGCTGATCATGAAAGCTGATATAATCTCACATCAAAGAATATTGATGATAATCCAAGACCTGTTGCATAGATCGAGAAGAATAAGGACGTAGAAACAATTCGAGCAGAAAAAAAACTTGAAAAACAAAGATTACCAGGAATTCTGGTACCAGTCAATAATCCTTCACTTGAGGTAAAAATTCCTCACAAACTTTCCCCTATTTTCAATTTTGAGAATAAAATACAAATGATAAATATTCATGTTCCTCCTGTAGAGTTCATGAAAAATGATGATTTGAGAAATACCTTTATGAAAGTTCTTCAACCTTCACCTATCGAAGTAGCTTCTGATTTTATCAACCTTCAAGATGACAAGCCCACTGTTAATTTAGGTCCATTGGTAGAAGGAAAAGATGAATCTACCCATTCTTTCTATCTATCTCTGAATATTCATGAAAATATCTTGCATAACTGTCTAATGGACTACGGAGCCTCACATAATTGAATTCCCAAGGTATACATGGATGAAATAGGTGTTGAGGTAACTAGATAGTACCAAGATCTCTACTCCTTTGATTCCCGAAAAGTTCAATCCCTTGGTGTCATCAAAGACCTTGTAGTAAAACTTTTTTCAGTTACCCATGAGAGGAATGGTGATGGATATTGTTTTCGCTGACATTCCTCCTAGGTTTGGCATGTTACTTTCTAGGTCATGGATTAGAAGGTTGGGAGGAAAATTGCAAATGGCTCTCTCTTATGCTTATGTCCCTATTTTTGGAGGATAACAAAGAAGACTTTATATAGAAGCTTAGCTAGAATAGATCATTAGTGACAAAAAAGAACCCACTAATCATCCAATTTATGATAGAATAATTGATGTTGGATCAAGCATTTTAAACATGGATAATGATGTCCTATCTGCAAAAAATTTTCATATTTTGAAGCCAGCTGAAAAACATATCAGTTGTGAAGGTTCCTAGCTGTGGAAAATGTATTTTGATGGTTCATGATCTAAAGAATGAGCTGGTGAAGGAATAGTTCTCATCTATCCTTTGAAAGAGATCGTGACTTTTTCTTTCAAACTTGAATTTGAAGCAACTAACATTGTAGCTGAGTATGGGGCTCTTCTGATTGGTTTAAAAATGGAAAAGGACATGAATATTTCAGAAATTTATGTTTTTGGAGATGCTTAACTTATCATTCAACAAATAAGAAATGTTTATCAAACTAACCATCCTAGACTCAGAGATTAACGAAATGTAGTATGGATCATTGTAGAAGACTTATTCCTGGCTTTTAACATTTATTTTGTTCCAAGAGAAAGTAATATTTTGGATGACTCACTTTCTATTCCAGCAAGCTCATTCAAGATTTCAATACCTATGAAGCGGAAATATGAAGTGGAAGTTAGGTCCATACCTAACATTCCCGATAATGTGAAGCATTGGAAATTTTTTGAAGATGATAAAGATATTAGAAGATTCATTGAAGCTGTTGAATATTTTTTTTTCCTAAACATTGATCAAGATGAAGATGTCATGAAGAATGATGTTAATTTGCAAGACACCAAAAATCTGCAAAAACATATTTCTGATCAGCCCATCATTCATATGCCTACCAATCATATTCCCAAGGGGTTAATCCCACTTGAGAAGCTACTTTATCACAATGATCTATCATTCAAACCACATTTGGCTAAAACAAAAACATAATTGGAAGATTTCAATTTGGGCACATAAAAATAACCAAGGTATGTGAATTTGTCAAAAGTTTTATCAGAAGAAATAAAGGTTGAATACCACAAGATGTTTTGTGAATTTGTTTTGTTTTTTCCTGGAAATATGAAGATCTTAAGACATATGATAAAGCTATCATTGAGAATAGGATATCATTGAAGGATGGTACTAAGCCATTCAGGCATAAATTAAGGCAAATCAATCCACTATTATTACCAATGATGGAGAAGGAAGTTAAGAAACTTTTGGATGCCAAAATAATCATTCCATTGAGATACTTAGATTGGGTTTCTAATATATTCCGAGTAAGGAAAAAGAGTGGTGAAGTCATATTATGTGTATATTTCAGAAATATTTACAAATTCTCCAAGAAATATTACTATCATTTGCCAAATATGGAGCATATTCCTAAAAAGCTAACTAGTTCAGACATAATTTCCATGCTAGATGGGTTCTCCAGGTACAATCAAGTTTCTTTTTGGCCGGAAGGCCGAGAGAAGACAACATTCACAACTCCTTGGGGAACATTAATGTATGAAAATATGTCATTTGGGCTTATGAATTCCAGAGCTACTTTTCATCATGCTATGAACTTTGCATTCATTGGAGAAAATGACAAATTCTTGGTCATCTATTTAGATGGTATTACTCTTTATTCAACTTCAGATCAAGAACACCTTCAACACTTGAGACAAGTATTTTTTAAATGCAAGAAATATGGTATATCATTAAATCCAAATAAGTCTCATTTTTCTCTCAAGGAAGGGAATATGTCGGGTCACATAGTTTCTAAATATGGATTGAAAATTGATCCTAAGAGAGTGATTGCAATTCAAGATTTAACACTTCCAAGATAGAAGAAAGAGGTTCAATATTTCCATGGTAATATCAATTTATTAAGAAGGTTCATTCCAAATTTTTCTGAAGTTGTGAAGCATATTACTTGCATGTTGAACAAGGACAAAGAAGTCAAATGGACCATTGAATCCAGAAGTTCATTTGAGATGATAAAAAAAGCCATCATTGAAGCACCTCAACTGGTAAGCCCTAAATACTCAAAGCCTTTCTTAATCATCTCATTTTCCTCATAAAATACCATTACTATTGTTTTGTTACAAAAATATTTCAAAAATAAGGAAGCTCCCATAGCATTTTCCAGCAGAGCACTTAGAGATGCAGAATTGAATTATGAAATGCTGGAAAAGCATGCCTATGCATTAGTGAAAGATCTAAAATATTTTAGAGTTTATATTATTCATGCTCAAGCTATTGCTTATGTTCCTTCATCTATTGTTAGAGAGATATTAGTTTGGCCTGATATTGATGGAAAAAGAAGCAAGTGGGTGACTAAAGTTCTTGAGTTTAATTTAGAGATAAAACCTACTAAACTAATCAAGGGTAAAGGATTATCCAAACTACTAGCCGAGGAAAATTGTAAAGTTTTGGGCTTGAATTTCATGGATAGAAACTTTGAAGGGTAGATTTCTGAACCGGTAGACAACATGGCAGTAGATGTTAAAAGTTCTAAATGCAACTGGTACAAGGACATCATCTATTTTCTGCAGCATTTTAAACCTCCTCCAAATTATGATAAAAGCAGAGTAAGATATTTGAAGCTGAAAATTGTTAAATTCTACATTAAATATAATTGTTTACATTGGAAAGATCCTATAGGAGTTTTTTTAATAAGCATTGACCCAGATGAGACCAACAAAGTTATATTTGATATGCATAGTAGTGTGTGTGGAGGACGTCACTATTGGAGAACTACTATATACAAAATATTGAGAGCTGGCTATTTTTGGCCTAGCTTGTTTTATGATGTATTTGTTGAGGTAAGATCATGTGAAAAATGTCAAAATTTCACTGGCAAGAAACATTTGAAGTCTTTTCCTCTCAAACCCATAGTTGTTTCCGCACATTTTCAACAATGGGGTTTAGGTTTCATCGGAGAAATTCATCCACCTTTAAGTGGAAATCATCATTGGATTCTTGTTGCAATTGATTACCTCACCAAATGGATTGAAGAAATACTTACCAGGAATGATACTCATAAAGTTATCATTAATTTTAGGGGGGGAATCATAACTAGATTTGGATGTCCATCAAGGTTAGTAGAAGATAATGCAATTGATTTTTGTAGAAATTATACAAACAATATGTATATCAATGGATTCAATCTGATCATGTGATATGTTAAAGAAAGATATTGGATCCTTCTACAAATTAATATCAGAAAATAAACATGATCACCAATCACAACAAGTAAAGAAAGAAACAAATCAAACCACAACAGAGAAATTTTCTTGGGGAAATCTTGCTGCTCAAAATCCCTCTATATTATATTGTATGTTCACCAAGGAATCATGAAACAATTACAATGCACTCTTCTCACAAGAGTCTCTGGTACTCTCACAACTGTCTCACACCGATTTGGACAAAATTTACCAACATTTAGCCATTTTTAGCCTTCGCTTAGCCTTCCTTGCTTGCGCAATTCATGTGAATGCAATCCCTATTATTTAGGAAATTTAACCTTCCAAAACTACGCAATTCTCATGGGAAATCCTATGGGTGTTTTACTGCATGCAGGAAGCTTACTAATCATATAACTGATAGTTACCATCCCTTTAACCTTTGTCTCAATTGGGTCTCAACTGGAACTGATATGCATGCATCTATTAATAGTAAATCATCAGTTGCATGACAGATCACTGCATGTGAATTAAATCTGATTTAATTCACTTGACCTCTCACTAGTGTAGCAAATAGTTAAAATTAGTTAAACTAATTTTAACTCAATTAATTGAGTTAACTGATTTCTCATGCATTGAACTAATGCACTAATTGCAACTTGGACTCAATAAATAATAGAATCACTCTACATGCCTCACCAACCACCCTCAACTCGAAATTCATGAGCTAACTGAGCTTATCACACTCATTTAATCATTACAAGTGATGATGAGATAAGATTACATTTAATTTCCCAATTTAATTAAGGGAAAATTAAATTAGACACATATTACTTGTTGAATTTCAACACTCCTTCTCAACAAGAAACAGATTATCATCTACCCTGATCTTGCCTCTATGGTATTCGAATTTTCTCCTGGCGAGCTCCTTCATCAGAATATTTACATCTTGACATTATATGGGAATGTATTGAAGTAACATAATGCGTCTCTGAACACAATCTCTGAGATGGTGGTACTAGATGTCTATATTTTTGGACCTATCATGGAATACCAGATTAACTGAGAGTTTAATGCAACTCTGGTTATCACAATGTATTGTCGTCAAATCCATCTAATGACCAAACAAACCAACCAAAATCTTCCTTATCCAGATGGCCTCACATGAAGCCTGAGTTGCTTCCAGGTACTCTGCCTCATCTTAACTAGGTGCCACAGATCTCTACTTCCTGTTATACAAAGAAATTGTTTGTCGATCCTATGATGAAGATACCTCCTGATGTGATCTTTATGTCTGATGGACTGCCTGCCCAATCTAAATCGGTGAAGATATTTCTGTATGTACCATAATCCGTACTCTATAGTACCCATAATATATCTCAAGACATGCTTCCCTGATTTCTAAGAGAGCTTGGTTGGATTGACCATAGCTTGACTCAGTTTGTTAAATGCGTATGAAATGTCTGGTATAGTGTTCACAAAGTACATCAGTGAACCCACAAGCTTCCTATAAACATTAGTGTCCAGTTCCTCACATGAGAAGTATCATCCTCCTTCCTCCAGTTTCTTGGAAGAGGAGTGTCCATGGGTTTACATCTCTCCATGTGAAACTTACTCAGAATATCTTTGGCATACTTGCCTTGAGAAACAAATAGCTCACCATCCCGATGCAATATTTTAATACCGAGGAAATAATGAAGGAGTCTCATGTCCTTCATCTAAAACTCTCTTGAAAGATCATCCTTGCAAGAAGTTATGATATTCTCAATCCTGGTGTACCAAGCACGAGGTGCTTTATTCATCCCATACAGTTCACTCTGGAGTCTGGACACATTCGACTCACTTTCAAAGGTCTCAAAACCTTCTGGCTGATCTATGTACACTTATTCCTCAATAAATTTATTGAGAAACATATTTTTCACATCCATCTGATGTATCTGCCACCCCATCTGTGCTGAGAGTGCAAGGATATATCTAATCGATGAGTACATTGCAATTGGTGCAAAACTCTCCTCATAGTTAATCCCATAAACTTGAGAGAATCCCCGAGTTACAAATATATCCTTGTACTTCTCCACACTTATATCTTCAAATTGCTTCACCTTATAGATCCATCTAGATCCAACCACTTATTTTCCGACTAGTCTTGGGACAACTTCCCATGCACTGTTCTTGACGATGGTGTCATACTCCTCAACCATGGCGTCAACCCAAATTGGTTGTTGCACTGCTTCCTCAAAAGAGGATGGTTTTGTCACAATACACTTGCTCATAAGAGCCATGTATCCAGTAAACATGTTTGGAAATTTTCTATATCTACACAGTGAAGTAGGTGCTACGACATGTTCTTCCGCATCAAGTCTCAATCTATCAAGTTCTATGGTGCGCCTTCTACCATGTCTGGTGAATGGATCTGCATAAGTGTTTTCTGCCGCTCCATGATCCTTCGCATGTGGCTACTCCACATCTTAAGGTTCATCCTTTGGAACCAAGAGTTCCTCATCTGCATGCAAATCAAGCTCCCTCTCAAGAGACAATCACATGGCTTTCTCCTCATAAAACATTATATCCCATCCCACAACAATCATCCTGCTATTTGGAAAATACAACCGATAATTGTGGGGAGTATTAGTGTACCCCATAAATATCCCAATCTCAGCTGTTGGTTCTAGCTTATTTATGAAATCTTTGGTCATGTGGCAATAGAAAAATGAGCCAAAAATTTTAAAGTATGAAACATCAGGTTTCTTACTAGAAAAATCCTCCGAGTACTCATGCCAAGTATCCGATGCAGACTAGGGTTTTTAAAAAATAACATTGTGTTGCATGCCTCTGCCCACAGATGCAACACTAGGCCTCGATCATGCAACATTTCTCGTGTTGCACCCACAATTGTTCTATTCTTTATTTCTGCAACCCCATTCTATTGTGGGTTATCAGGCACAATCAGCTCTCTCTAAATTCCTTCTTTTCTACAAAAGTTATTTAATTCATTGGAGATATACTCACCACAATTGTAACTCCTAAGAGCCTTCACATGCTTCCTCGTGTCTTTCTCCACTAGTGCTTTGAACTCACAAAATTTTGACAATGTCTAATATTTCTTCTACTTGAAGTAGATCCAACACTTTATAGAAAAATCATCAACAAAGATCACATAATACATGTGTTTTTTTGTTGAAGCTATAGAGAATGGTCCACACACATCTGAGTGAACTCTCTCAAGGATTTCCGCTACTTAGTTCTCCTTCTCGTAAAAATTTTCCTTTACATACTTCCCCATCGTACCTCCTTTGCATGTGTCTATCTGCTGCATGACCTTCAAGGCACCGTGGTGTATATGGCCCAATCTCATGTGCCATAACTCACCCTCAGCTCGGATCGCCACTTTTTCTACTTTCCCCATAAATGCTGCGTAGCCATCTACATCAAGTTTTTAGAGATTCTTCACACAAACCCCAATCTTCTTGGCTTGTCATGTGGCTTTGTGACGAAGGAATGTCCCTTCACTAAAAACCACATCATAATATCTATTCTCCAACATAGAAACTTAATTTTATTTTTTTTCAAGCCTTGTACATGCATTACATATTTTAATAAGAAGGGTTTACCTGACTGTCTCTGGAAAGTAACCATACCAATCCCAGTAGTGCTATACCTCCCTTCATCACCCATTTCGATATGCATCTGGAGATCCTTCTCCTCCAAGCTACTGAAAAGTTATTTATCTCCCTTCAAATGGAAAGATGCACCACTATTCAAGTACCACATTGATCCCATCGCACTATACACCATGCATGTGATGAGGGAGAAGTCCAACTCAAATTGCAAGGAAAAAGACTCACCAGTTGCTAATCCTGAAGTCTTCTTGTTCTTCTTATTATGTGGAAAATTATTGGCATAATGTCCATGCTCGTGACACTGAAAACATTTCACTCTAGACATGTCACGCTTCTTGCCTTCTTTGTCGGTCTCAGATTTGGAATAGGATTTCTTTCCCTTCCCCTTCTTTGCCTTACCGGCCAAGGTGAACTTTTCCTCATCATCCATCTTGGATGAGGATCCATCCCATGTATTCCGCTTGAATTCTCCTTGCACCAAATCCGACCAAAGTCACTCCCAATATGGTAGCTTCTCCCTCCCATTGACAGAGTCCTGATAACTATGCCAACTCTTGGGAAGGACTGGAAGAGCTAGGCTCAGCAAGTCATCATCCACTACAGTAATTCTGACACTCCCAAGGTCATCTCAACATTGGACAAAATTGGTTAAATATTTTTTAATAGTGTCGCCTTTCTCCCTTTTGATTTTCCTGAGCTTCTCCTTCAGTGCCAATTTTTTGCAGTCGCTGCTACTCTGAAACAAATCTATCAAAGCCTTCCACATTGCATATGGAGTCACTTTTCCATGGAGACTTGAGACAATGTGGTATTGTACTCCCTCCAATAATATCCTCCTTGCCTTTGCAACCTTCTTTTGCAAAGCATCAAGAAGAGTGACATCTGCTGCTGCGGGTTTGGGAATGTCATTATCAATGAATTATTTCAAACTGTTTTCCTCTAAAATTTCCTAAATCCTATATTTCCACGCAATATAATTAGAACTGCCCTTGAGTGCATATTCCAATATTAATCCATTGAAATCCATCTTGATCCACTGTCATACCAAAGAATACTTTTACAAATTCAAATTTTATTCAACACAAACTCAATTTATTCTCCACTATAGTGATTTCTTATGCTCTGATACCATGTAGAAATTATACAAATAATATGTATGTCAATGGATTCAATCTGATCATGTGATATGCTAAAGCAAGATATTGAATCATTCTAGAAATTAATTGTTGAAATTAAATGTGATCACCAATCACAACAAGAAAAGAAAGAAAAATATCAAACCACAACAAAAAAAATTTCCTGGGGAAAGATTACTGCTCAAGACCCCTCTTCCTTCTATTGTATATTCAACAATAAATCAAGAAAAAATTACAATGCACTATTCTCACAAGAGTCTTTTGCACTCTCACAACTGTCTCACATTGATCTAGACAAAATCGACCAACACTTAGCCAATTTTCAACCTCTGCTCAATCTGCCTTGCTTGCGCAATTCATGTGGAATGTAATACATATTATTTAGGAAATTCATCCTTCCAAAATTGTGCAATGCTCATGGGAAATCCTATGGGTGTTTTACTACATGCGGGGAACTTACTAATCATACAATTGATAGTTAACATCCCTTTAACTTTTGTCTCAACTGGGTCTCCAATGGAACTAACTTGCATGCAACTATTAATAGTAAATCATCCATTACATGAAATATCATTGCCTGTGAATTAAATCCGATTTAATTCACTTGACCTCTCACTAGTGCAACAAACAGTTACAACTAGTTAAATTGATTTTAACTCAATTAATTGAGTTAACTGATTTCTCATGCATTAAACTAATGCACTAACTGCAACTTGGACTTAATAACTAATAGAATCACTCTACATGCCTCACCAACCACCCTCAGATCAAAATTCATGAGCTAAGTGAGTTTATCATACTTAGTTAACTACTACAAGTTATTATGAGATAATATTACATTTTATTGTCCAATTTAATTAAGGAAAAATCAAATTAGACACACATTTCCTGTTGACTTTTCAACACTTTAAAAGTCACTCCATTGGTAAATTTATATGAAGATTATGGCATTCACCTCACTCACTCTACAACTTACTATCCCCAAGGAAATGGTTTAGATGAATCATCAAACAAAAGTTTGGTAAGAATCATCACCAAACTGTTGGAGCAAAACAAAAAAGCTTGGGATTCAAAACTAAAGTTTTCTTTATGGGTAGACAGGGTGAAAAATAAAAATTCTATTAATACATCACTTTTTCAAATGGCTTATGGAACGGCTGTTGTTTTTCCAGTTCAATAAGCCATTCCTGTAGCTACATTTCTACAAGATCAAGAAGTTGAGTCAAATAATATGACTAGGAGAGTTTATCAAATCATAGAAGTGCAACAAGAATGATAACAACAATATCATTTGGTGAGAAAATATCAGCAAGACGTAAAGAAATTTTTTGATAAAGGAACTAAAAAGGAAGATTTTAAAATTGGAGATCTAGTGTTGAAGTGGGATGCACAACATCAAGATCCAGGTAAGCATTCCAATTTGATGCTTTCTGGCCTGATCATTTTATAATCCCAAACATTCTACAGAACAACACTTTTTAGTTGCAACTTCTTGATGAAGCAAAACTATTTGGAGGCCCATTAAATGGGCACTTTCCCAAAAAAATATTTTACTAAGGCTTTTGGTAGCCTTAGTTCACTATAAATATCGGTGTGTTTCATAATAAGACTCCATAACCCAATGAAAAGGCACTGAAACTATAAAATATTATTAGACCATCGTAGGGAGAGCTCTAGCCCCTATGGAGCCAATGTTAGCAGATTTCTTTGATAAGTCATGATTCCATTCCATAGTTTTACTTTTAGGATTAAACCTCAAAAAAATTCAAAATTTCAAAATATTTTTTGATCGCTACTGGAATTTCCAGAAGCACCATTTTTTAGGGTTTCGGACAGTCTGTTATTTTCCTATTTCAATCATTTTTCTATTTTTATTCTGATGCTGCTAGAATTTCTAGAAGCATAATCTGTTTTTAAATTAAAACGAAAAATTTCATCCTATTTAGCTAAACGATGTGTCATAGTGTAAACACGCTTCGAATCATTTTTTCATCTTTTTAGATCTAATGATAGGTGTCGTATCACATCAAGTTAGCTAAATTCAAGTCATTATATACGTTGAGCAACATGTTTCATTCGCAATAATGGACTAAACCATTACCCGTAATGCCTGTCTACGGCAAGTTAGTCATCCATGTATTTAGTTACACATTTTTCTGAATGAAAGATATCGTTGTGATTACACCACATGCCATAACCATTTGGCTGGCTGCACAACAGTGTTGTCATAAATTTCGGCTAATCAATAGAAAACACTCCAGAGGTGTCTGCAAGTCATAAACACCCTTTCCATAAGCCATATGGAGATCTCATATGGAAAATGAAGCCAACTGAAGGTGCTCATGGTGTGTCACATGGTGCACATCATGGTGAGGAACATTTTCAATGATAGAGGATGATTTGAATGGGGTGATGGACCAAGTTTTAGTTTTAAAACCACCTAAAAAACATGAATTTTGTCATCCGAAGTTTTAGTTTTTGGGATTCGAATTTGCTAAGATTCATAGTTCAAGAAGGAGTCTGGAATTCAAACAAGATTCCATAGGTGAATAAAGGTCACACCTATAAGGTAAAACTCCTACTACTTTTCCACCTATCAGTTGTAGGAGACATAGGCATTCATTTTTTGAAGATGACTAAAATAGGTGGTAAGATCAATCAGATAGAGTCACAAGGTGCAGATTTGGTTGATTCCAATTCGAGGGTAATAAGTTTGTTTATGGACTCATGGTGGTATCCTCTTTGTACCAGGTTAGGGATCTATCACTCAGGATTTTCTCAAGACTTTTCTAACTCTTTTAATGGATAGGAGGATACAATTTATGGCCTCACTTTGCAGGTTTCTGAAGACTCCATTGTTGAAGCCTTTAACCTTCTTCAGGAAGGAGAAAGGTGGTTGAAATAAAAATTTATTACAGGATGTGATATCAATAGCTTCCTAAAAGATACTCACAACAATCCAAATTGGGAAAAAGGCATCCCAAGAAGCTACCTTAATAATAAATGGGTAGAAGCTATCAAGCTTATAAAGATATACTTCACATGTGAAAGGAGGTATACAGTGGTATTCCTCTATCACATGTGGTTTATTTTTAATATTGTGGGAATGAATACATTGAATTTGCCATTTTTCTTGTTGAAAAGCCTAACCAAGATGTCAGCAAGGGTTCATACCCACACTGATGTTTCTATGTATAGCTTGTACCATCAAGATTTTATCAAAGTTCTAGTTGAAGAAGGGTTGGGAAAGACAAACCAGAATTGGGACCACTTTTTATTCTATAGGGTAGGCCAGCCTGCACCTACACCTCTAGTTCCACAACCAAATCCTCAACCTGCAAAGAGAAGAACAAAGAGAAAGGCCCAAAAATAAAACATTCATAAGAAGGAAAAAGGTAATAAAGAGAAGGTTTCTACAATCAAGGTTGAAACAAAGGTGGAAAAAGGAGAGAGCTCCTCAGAAAGAAAACCCAAGTCCATGAAAATAGTACCCCATGTTCCTCAATTTCCTAATGTCTACAGTAGAGCCATAAGACGAAGGTCTACAACAGCGGATAAACCAAAAGAACAGGTCCTACCGGAAATTCTGGAAGCACATATTAAGAAAACGTTGCAGAAAGAATATTATCCTACACCATCAGATGAAGAACTCCTCAAGGATGCTGGATATGAAATTATCATTAAGAAGAAGAAATAAGAAGCTAAACCTATTGCTAGCACCATATTGAGGCATACAAGTGAAAAAAAGAAGTTTAGACTTGAGTCCAAGGCTCTACATAAGCCAAGCCTAATGACATAACTCATTGATGTTGAATGGAAACTTAAAGGTTCAAAGACAGAGAAATCAGAGAAATCCATGAAGAAAAAAAAGAACCCAAACCCTTCAGAACAACACTCAGAGCCCTCGAAAAGAAGAAAAACACAAAAGGGTTCTAAGAAGGACAAAGTCCATATCAAGGAAACAACTAGAAGAGAAACTAGATCCAGAACATCAGCCGATGATAGCAAAAATGACTTAAATAAATTGTCTAAAGCTGCAGCACACATAGAGGAAAGGTAAAAAGGTTTTTGGTACTAATTCATTTTTTCTTATTAGTCATAATTTTGAAAAACCTAGGTGCCATAGAATACAAGTCAGCATAGAATTTTTAGTGTTTCTCGGTGTATTTTGAAAACAAAACAGGGCGCTATCGGAATTTCTAGTAGCATTCTAGATTTTGCACAGTTACAAGTTTTTACCAGAATTTCTGGCAGCACCTATTTTAACCAAATTTTGACACCCGTCAACAAGTTGTTCCAATCCAGTTAAGTATTGATAAGAAACCATAACCAAATGGATAATACAAGTGATGGTGAGAGGTGGTTATGAGTTTGTTGGAGGTCTTATTAAATGAAGCTACATGGTTATTAAATACCCAAGACAAAAGGAGATAATTTAACTAGGAAAAGGGCAGAATGATAGCACATTCAGCATTCTAGCCCAGAATTCTTCTCTTCTTCTTTCTCCATCTATCCTTTCTGTTAGATTTCGATGAGATAAGACTATAATGTCTTTTGAAATCTATGTTATGTTTTAATTAATGTTTCCTTATTTTTAGAAGAGTTGGAGTTGGTTCCTCTCTTGCTATATATAGCACTTGTAAATACTATTTTTAGGTTTTATGTTAGTCTCCCTGAAGACTGAATATAATAAAAAACATTTTTGCTTCATGCTAGAGGATTTTGTGACTCAAGTAACATCTAATGTGTGATGTGTATATTTTTTTTGTTAATTTCTTCTAAAATATGAATTGAAACAATTATTAAGGTGTGAGTGATAATTTGTGAAAGGATTTAACAATTAATTATCTGCTTTCCATTTTTTGCAAGTTATATGTGTGTAATAGAACATGTCAGTGAAGATTTCATAAAGGATTTGTGGAATACTTTATACATTCAATCTATTTTCTGAATGTTGTTTTACTTTTCATAAATAGAGTTTGTCTGAAGAACCATCATCATAGTTGTGTGAGTGATTTAGGATAGGAATGTTTCCTGAAATAGGTACGAGCTATTCATCTTCTTCCACTTGTATACTTTTCTCCCTATACTACCTTTTACCCACACAATTTATACTTGCCACAACTTTCCAAATTCTTGAAAGTCTTAAAGAACATTAAATCATTTCAAAATATTTGAGAAAGCCATCCCACCACTCAAACAACCTCTTTAAAATTTGAAATGAACTATGATGTGTAAGGCTTACTCCTTAAGCAGCCAAGGAGTGATTTCTTACGCTAACATCGTTTACGCCATTGTCGAGGAGGCACATTGAAGTTTATCCCTGGGTGAATGACCAAGTTATAATTCAGGTTTTGAGGTATACAGTTCCAGTTGTCTTCTTAGACTGCTTTACACCTGGAAATTCCATTGTTGAAGTTATGGCTCCTAGAAGGAATAGAACCAGTGCTAACCCATATTCCCCTTTGAGAATCCCAATTTCTGACCCCGAAAATCTAATCAAGAAAAAGAGTAAACGAATGTTTACTACCTCTACTACTGTTTTCTCAAAGGTTGTCCCTAAAGAAGTCCTACAAATTGTATCCTCTGATTTTGCAGAAAATCTGGTACCTCCCTTGTTTTCCAACCGAAAAATAATACTACATGACAAGTTAGTGCTTCATAATATGTTGTTCACAATCTACCAATTGTTGTTCGACAAATCCCAACAACTCACACCATGACAGGTCCAAACCCACCCCCTAACCGAATGGATGCAATTATTGCTGCAAGGTATGCCCCTTTGGTTTTACCTTAGCCTATGAATGCATTACCTTCAGGAGATTATCTCAAGTAAATGCCTAATTTTAGTGGTGAGGGAGAGGTAACAACTGAAGAACACTTGCTTTTTTTTTGCTTATGCTGACAATATCAATATTGAGCATGAAGATGTCTGGATGAGATTTTTTGTTCAGAGCCTTGAGGGTGATGTAATAAAATGGTTTAGATCCTTGACAGCTGGTAGCATCACTGGAATTGAAACCCTGGATGATACATTTTTAAGGAAATGGGGTGATAAGAAAGATTTTTTGTATTATATCTCTGAATTTGGTGCAATAAAAAGAAAATAAGGAGAATCAGTTTCTTATTTTTACAAGAGATTCAATAAGATGTATAGTAAAATACCTACTAAAATCAAGGCTACTGAAGCTTAAGCCAAAATCACTTATGCTGGTGCGTTTGATCCTGATTTTTACTATTATTATTTGGAGAAAGAAGATCTGCAACACTAACACAAATGCAGGACAATGAATTGGAGGTAGAATCTAATCTGTTAGTAGCTGATAGGTTTAGATGACGGATTGACAGAGAAAAAATAAATAAAAAATCTTAAGTTTCTACTTCTGTAACTTTAGACATAGATCCTAAGTTAGATGAGTTGACCAAGATGGTCACGTCATTGACTACTGAAATTTCCAAGCTCAAGATGGAAGCATGACCAGCTACTACTAGAAATGTGTCATTTGATCTGCCTAATAGGTAGCAATTTAGAAGACCTAATGTTCCTCAAATTTTGCAACGAGAGAAGAGAGAGGTTGATGATCAAAAATTTCAGCCTCATTTGCAGAATGTTATATTTGAAGATGAAGAGGAAGCTCAAAGGTTGGAAAATACTACTAATATGAATTTTCTAAGAGACAAATAAGGGCTGATCCATCTTACACAAGTAGAGTATGAAGATTTCATGTCATATATTCAAAATAATGAAGTAGTTCCTGATCATTCCATGATTGCAGTTGATGATCAAAGCCAATATAATATCATATGAAAGAAGATTGATGATAATCCAAAGCCTGTTTCACAACCCAAGAAGAATAAGGACGTAGAAAAACTTCCAGCGGAAAAACAAGTTGAAAAACATAGATTACCGAAAATTCCAATAGCAGTCAATAATCCTTCACTTGAGGTAAAAATTTCTCACAAACTTCCCCCTATTTTCAATTTTGAGAATGAGATACAAAAGATAAATATTCTTGTTCCTCTTGTACAACTCATGAAAAATGATGATTTCTAAAAGACCTTTTTGAAATCTCTTCAACCTCCACCTACAAAAGTAACCTCTGATTTTTTCAACCTTCAAAATGACAAGACCACTATTATTTTAGGTCCATTGGTAGAAGAAAGAGATGAATCTATGCCTCCTTTATATTTATCTCTGAATATTCATGAAAATATCTTGCATAATTGTCTAATGGACTATAGAGCCTCACATAATTTAATTCCTGAGGTAGTCATGGATAAACTAGGTCTTGAGGTAACTAGAGAGTACCAGGATCTCTACTCCTTTGATTCCCTGAAATTTCAATGCCTTGGTGTCATCAAAGACCTTGCAGTAAGCCTTTTTTAGTTACCCATGAGATGAATGGTGATGCATATTTTTCTAGCTGACATTCTTCCTAGTTTTGGCATGTTACTTTCTAGGTCATGGATTAGAAGGTTGGGAGGAACATTGCAAATGGATCTCACTTATGCTACAGTCCATATTTTTGGAGGATAAAAAAGAATAATTTATAGAGAAGCTCAGTTGGAATATATCATTATTAATAGAAAAGACCCCACTAATCATACAATTTATGCTAGAACAACTGATGTTGGTTCAAGCATTTTACACATGGATAATGTCGTCCTATCTGCAAAAAAAAATAGATTTTGAATCCAGATAAAAAATAGATTAGTTATGAGGGTTCCCAGCTATGGAAAATGTATTTTTATGGTTCATATTCTAAAGAATGAGCTAGTGCGGGAATAGTTCTCACTTCTCCTTTGAAAGAGATCTCCACTTTTTCTTTCAAACTTGAATTTGAAGCGACTAACAATGTAGTTGAGTATGAAGCTCTGCTGATTGGTTTAAAAACAACAAAGTACATGAATATTTTAGAAATTTCTGTTTTTATAGATACTAAACTTATCATTCAGAAAATCAGAAATGGGCTAAATTGTGAAGTTGGGTTACACTTTTGTGAGAATCGGGGGCGGAAATGTTTTTTCGGCAATAGTTCGGCCGAACTTTTCATAAAGTTTGACCGAACTATCTAATAGTTAGCCGAAATTCATGAAAATGTTCAGCCGAACTCATTCTGCCGTTTAGATTGACGACACACTGACGGCGTGGGCAAACATAATTTTTTGTCGGAGATGGGAAAACTGGCAACAACAGTTCGGTCGAACTTTTAATGTTAACATAGTTCGGCCAAACTATTTATTATAAATATATCACCCGCGAACCTCTTTCTTTTCACACATCTTTTTTTGTTCACTTTTGCTTTGCGCGTCTGCTGCTCTCTGGTCTGCTGTTAGCGCGTCTCTTGCTCTCTGGTATCTGGCTGGTGCATCTCCTGCTCTTGCTTTACACATCTTCTACACACTTCTCTATTGCCGAGGTAAGAAAGAAACCAGATTTCTCAGATCTCATATCAATGTCAAACATTATGCTATTCTATTGTATGATTGTATCTAATTTCGATTTAGATGAAAATTTCTTTTGATACCATTTTGGAAATTTTTGCAATTACAAAACACTAATTACTCATGTGAGCCTAGTGTCATGACCATTAGAGTTTGACTTGTTTAGCTTAGATACTAGTTCGAATGCAAATTTTGTCAGTGGAATTTTCTAGAGATATGTTTGCTGAAATTTCCCTACCCTATTAGCTTTTAAGCTCAAAATCTTATCAATTCAAAAAAAACTGCCCTTTAGAGCCATCTGCAAATCACCACCGTAAGGAATTTAACGAAATTAGAAGACATCATCGAAATTTGTCCAACTTAAATCTCTCTATCATATGTCACCTAAAAGTTTTACTCTGTAACTCTGCTTTTTTAATACACAGTTGAAGCTCTTTAGCTGTATTGGGTGGAGCACAGGGCTCTGTTTTGACCAAAAAAAGATAACTGTTAAAACTGTCCTGATTAAAATGCTGTGTATCTGCTTCCTGCTTGTTTTATGTTATTCCAATTCTATTTATTGAACAAGTATGAGGTTTGCCCTCTTAAAATGTAATTTGGAAATGATGATGAACAACTAAAGAATGAAAACTTTTTTTGCTCTGGTACATGAATATAAACCAGTTGTATTTTTCCCGCGTCTTTGTTTGTTCACTTTTGCTTCACGCATCTGCTGCTCTCTCGTCTGTTGCTGGAGCATCTCCTGCTCTCTGGTCTCTTGCTGGCGCATCTCCTGCTCTTGCTTCGCGTGGCTTCTGCACACTTCTCTGTTGCTGAGGTAAGAAAGAATCCAGATTTCTCTCATCTCATATCAATGTCAAACATTCTGCTATTCTATTATATCATTGTATCTAATTTTGATTTAGATGCAAATTGCTTTTGATACCATTTTGGAAATTGTTGTAATTACAAAACACTAATTACTCATGTGAGCCTAGTGTCATGACCATTAGAGTTTGACTTGTTTAGCTTAGATACTAGTTCGAACGCAAATTTTGTCGGTGGACTTTTCTAGAGATATGTTTTCTGAAATTTCCCTGCCCTGTTAGCTTTTAAGCTCAAAATCTTATCAATTCAAAAAAAAAATTCCCTTTAGAGCCATCTGCAAATCACCACGGTAAGGAATTTAACAACATTAGAAGACATCATTGAAATTTTTGCAAATTAAATCTCTCTATCATATGTCGCCTAAAAGTTTTACTCTGTAACTCTGCTTTTTTAATACACAGTTGAAGCTCTTTAGCTGTACTGGGTGGAGCACAGTGCTCTGTTTTGACCAAAAAAAAGATAATTGTTAAAACTGTCCTAATTAAAATGCTATGTATCTTCTTCCTGTTTGTTTTATGTTATTCCAATTCTATTTATTGAACAAGTATGAGGTTTTCCCTCTCAAAATGTAATATGGAAATTATGATGAACAACTAAAGAATGAATTTTTTTTTTTCTCTGGTACATGAATATAAACTAGCCGTATTTTTCCCGCGTCTTTGTTTGTTCACTTTTTCTTCACACGTCTGCTTCTCTCTGGTCTGTTATTAGCGCGTCTCCTACTCTCTGGTCTCTTGTTGGTGCATCTCCTGCTCTTTCTTCACGCATATTCTGCACATTTCTCTATTTCCGAGGTAATAAAGAAACCAGATTTCTCTCATCTCATATCAATGTCAAAAAACATATTTCTAAAATTGTCTTATATTAAATGAAACTAGCTTTTGATCTTACAGGCACTATATATGTGCCTCCTTAAGCTCGATGCAACGTACATCTCATTTAAATGTGCAACAGTAGGATTCTGCTATTCTGTTGTATCATTGTATCTAATTTCGATTTATATGCAAATTGCTTTTGATACCATTTTGGAAATTATTGTAATTAAAAAATAGAATCTATGTAACAGTTAATAGAGAACCTGGAAGGGTATTACGAGAAAGAAACCAGATTTTTGTCATCTCATATCAATGTCAAACAACAACTTTCTGCAGTTGTGTTATATTAAATGAAACTAGCTTTCGATATTACAGGCACTATCTATGTGCCTCCTTAAGCTTGATGCAATCTACATCTCATTTAAATGTGAAACAACAGGATTCTTTTATTCTGTTGTATCATTGTATCTAATTTCTATTTAGATGCAAATGTCTTTTGATACCATTTTGTAAATTGTTGTAATTACAAAATATAATCTATGTAACAGTTAATAGAGAACCTGGAAGGGCATTACGAGAAAGAAACCATATTTCTCTCATCTCATATCAATGTCAAACAACAGCCTTCTGTAGTTGTGTTATATTAAATGAAACTAGCTTTCGATCTTACATGCACTATATATGTGCCTCCTTAAGCTCGGTGCAACCTACATCTCATTTAAATGTGCAACAACAGGATTCTGCTATTATGTTGTATCATTGTATCTAATTTCTATTTAGATGCAAATTGCTTTTGATACCATTTTGGAAATTGTTGTAATTACAAAACATAATCTATGTAACATTTTGACTTACGGTTATGTTCCTGTATACTTAATATAAAAACTGGTTGTATTAGCATTTGGTGAATGGTTGATTAATATGTTAAATTATTAGTAGTAGATGAACTGAGTCCCATTTAAAATTTACCTTGATATATAATAGAAATTTTTTTTTAGATGCAAATTTCTTTTGATACCATTTTGGAAATTGTTGTAATTACAAAACAGAATCTATGTAACAGTTAATAGAGAACCTGGAAGGGCATTACGAGAAAGAAACCATATTTCTCTCATCTCATATCAATGTCAAACAACAGCCTTCTGTAGTTGTGTTATATTAAATGAAACTAGCTTTTGATCTTACATGCACTATATATGTGCCTCCTTAAGCTCGGTGCAACCTACATCTGATTTAAATGTGCAACAACAGGATTCTGCTATTCTGTTGTATCATTGTATCTAATTTCTATTTAGATGCAAATTGCTTTTGATACCATTTTGGAAATTGTTGTAATTACAAAACATAATCTATGTAACATTTTGACTTACGGTTATGTTCCTGTATACTTAATATAAAAACTGGTTGTATTAGAATTTGGTGAATGGTTGATTAATATGTTAAATTATTAGTAGTAGATGAACTGAGTCCCATTTAAAATTTACCTTGATATATAATAGAAATTTTTGTAATTACAAAACAGAATCTATGTAACAGTTAATAGAGAACCTGGAAGGGCATTACGAGAAAGAAACCATATTTCTCTCGTCTCATATCAATGTCAAACAATAGCCTTCTGTAGTTGTGTTATATTAAATGAAACTAGCTTTCGATCTTACATGAACTATATATGTGCCTCCTTAAGCTCGGTGCAACCTACATCTCATTTAAATGTGCAACAACAGGATTCTGCTATTCTATTGTATCATTGTATCTAATTTCTATTTAGATGCAAATTGCTTTTGATACCATTTTGGAAATTGTTGTAATTACAAAACATAATCTATGTAACATTTTTACTTACGGTTATGTTCCCGTATACTTAATATAAAAACTGGTTGTATTAGCATTTGGTGAATGGTTGATTAATATGTTAAATTATTAGTAGTAGATGAACTGAGTCCCATTTAAAATTTACCTTGATATATAATAGAAATTTTTGTTTGTTCATCTCTTGCTTCGCACATCTTCTGCTCTTTGGTCTGTTGTTGATAGCTCAATTCAATACATCATAGCCCCAAAGATTGAGAAAGAAGTGAGAAGCTTATAGTATGGCATGAATAATGCAACATTGTTCATTGAATAGGAACTGGTCCTTGGGGTTGGGGAACCCGTTCCCAGTTGTGCATATAGACGTAATTATCATAATGTACAATGATTCATTCCATATTATTCATAGATCAAATGCCATGTCATTTGAATACTTGAGATTTATCATAATGTACAATGATTCATTCCATATTATTCATAGATCAAATCTCATTTAAATAATTGAGATTTATCATAATTTACATTGATTCATTCCATATTATTCATCAAATTTCATTTAAATAAAAGATTAATAATAATGTACAATGATTCATTCCATATTCATTTTTAGATTCAGGATAATAATGTACAATGATTCATGTTCCATATTCATTTTTAGACAAACATAATTTAATGTATTATGACATAATTTAATACATTAATTCATTCCATATTCATTTTTAGATTCAGGATAATAATGTACAATGATTCATGTTCCATATTCATTTTTAGACAAACATAATTTAATGTATTATGTCATAATTTAATGTATTGGTACATGCTCCTTTAGGCTTGGTGGAATTACCTTTGCTTTCTATTTCTCTCTTACACACACACACACACACACACACACACACACACATATATGAAGAGATGATCCCATTTTATTTTTTATTCATAGATAAAATGTCATTTAAATACAAGATTTATCATAATGTACAATGATTCATTCCATATTATTCATATATCAAATATCATTTAAATACAGGGTTAAAATATTCAATGTAAAACACATTCACATTTTTATACACCCTTATGTCTATGTAATGTAGTTTGAGTGATGAAAGACCCCCTAAGAGACCCCCAAATTGGAACCGAAGGCCCCAATTGGGACCAAAGGCTCCTAAGGCCCATATGGAAGGCCCTATTGCCCCTTATAGCTACACTTATAGATCCTATATGGAGAGACTCCCATTAGAATATATCATCCTCTATGCCCCTTAAGGAGGTATATAAGGTACTTCTATGTCAATGCCTCCAACGTGCCTTAAACGGTCCTTAAAGGCCATCTCAGGAGGCCTAGATGGTCCAACCCCTCAAGTCTAGGTAACTGGAATGATCCCCCCAGCCCTCAGGAGGTCACCATCGCCCGCAGACCCATGCCCTCAAGTTAGGTCTCCATCACTATTTTAGCATTCCAGTGATGCCATCAGGAGGTAACATTGCCATCAATGCCTCCAACATGCCTTAAACGGTCCTCTATGGCCCTCTCAGGAAAAGGCCTATTGAGTCCACCCCTCAAGTGAGGTCAGCTATCCAGTAGGATATGCTCCTTGGGAGGTCACCATCGTTTTAACAGTCGGAGATGCCTTCAAGTTAGGTCACTAGTCTCATTGGCGCAACCCTCAGGAGGTAAGTGGACTCCATGTAGCACACCCCCGTGGAGAAGAGGGGCCATTAGAATATCATTGAAGGCCTTATTGCCTCCTTATAGCTACACTTAGAGATCCTATGGTCCACCCAAAAATTAGGATAATAATCCTCTATGCCCCCTTAAGGGGGTCTATAAGGTCCTTCAACATGTCATGGAAGGCCCTCCCATTACTGATGGGAGCTTATGCCCTCATAGGGCCATTCAAGGTCCTTGCAGTTGATTAATGCGATGATATGATATGATTATTATCAATCATATCAGGACATATCACCCATATGATGGGACCCCATGCCCTTATAGGGCCATTACTGATGGGACCCCATGCCCTCATAGGGCCATTGTGATGTTCCCAATTAGCCATGGCTACTTGGAACATTATAATTACTCCATTTTTTAAATAAGAAGTAAAAAACACAATTAAATCAATCCTAGTGTGAAAAGGGATTGAGATAGGAGGATAAAATAAATCCCCTTGAGTGTGAAGAGGAGAAAAAGCAAGGAGCTACTATAGTTGACCAAGTCAAATAGCGCTGTAAAAAGGAGGGAAAGCCTCTAGGGTAGTGCAGTTTTGAAGGAGAGAGCTTCTCAAGGATGCTACATCACCAATGTGTGGGGCCTGAGGCGGAGAAGCTCACTTGGAATAAAAAGGAAGGAATGGAAGCAACAAAATTCATTCATTTTATACTTCTTCTTTCAGTCTTATGACTAATTTCAATCTTCAGTTGTTTAACCGGAGTTGTAGCACTATTTAGTGCAAGAGTTCTAATGTGGGAATTCTAGTTCCATTGTTGTTGCAGGTGATTGGGAGATTCAAGGAGGAGGTCTTGAGTTCCATTCTCATCAGATATCTTGAGGGATCCATCCTCTAACCTGGTCTGCGTAGTCACTCTCAGTGAGTGCATTATTTCTGTAGTAGCTGCAATAGCTGGGGTTAGATCTACCCATTTGAGCTTATTTCAGGAGAAGAGGGGGTGATTTCCACTCCAAGAGTTCTATTGAAGAGGGTCTTGAGCATATTTTTGTATTGTGTATTATTCTTTGAGAATATCATATATTTCTTAATACAGAGTTGTTGGGTACAGTGTTATTTTCTACAGTGTTGTACATTGTGTTACTATTTTGCCAGAACCCCTTGCCGGGAGGTCTCAACGTGTTTGTAAAAGAGGCCAATCCTCTTTTTTCTGATGTTATAATGAATAAAATATTGAAATATATGTTATTCCATCTATTTCTGTAGTTTACATAATAATAATAACTAGTTGCTGCCTCCGACATTTCTATTTTATGATGTATTGGGGTTATGATGCCTTTTTTCTACATTTGAGTTGGGGAGATCTATTTATTATAGCTAGAGTGATTTTTTTCTGATGCCATTCCATATTTAAGTGATATACAACCTATTATTGAGGGTCCAAGCCCTGGACTATGTTATTCTTGCACTGGTTCACTTATATAGCGTCCTCACTGGAGATATTACTGAAATTCCTGAAAAGGGATATTACAGTGGTATCAGAGCTCTGCTCTTGGCTTAGCTTGTGGGGAGGAGATTTCTCTTTAGCATGGAGAAGGAATACATCACAAGGTTCTTACTTCAAAATCTGCAGAACACTGCAAGGGATCTCAAGGATATGAGGCAGGAAGAAGACTCTTTAGGGTTTTGCCCTAAGGCAAGTACTAGCACTGCAAATGGCATGGGACATTAAAATCCATCACAACGCTCCACCCTGCCTTCATTTTTAAATAAAGGAGATAAGGAGGGTTCTCTAGGAGAATATTTTGAAGAATATGAGCTCCAGTCTCAAAGGTTCAAGGAGCATCTGAGCTTTCAGGAGTTTTGTTGGATCAAGGATGGAAGGAGGAATGATTCTCATCAAAGGGAAGGTAAATGGATGCAGGGATCAGCCCTACAATGCAGAATGGTGGGGTTATTCTTTCCCACATTTTATTGGACATCTAAGCACACAACAAAGGCATGGGTAGAGAAGTTGGACACATACTTCCAGCTTCACAAGGTCTCTGAAATGGAGGCTATCAAGATAGTTGCATTGCATCTAGAACATGAGGCTCAAGACTAGTGTTTTCATGGGCTAACCACACTTGGGAATCATCATATCACTTCATACTCAGCTTTCACCAAGAATCTAGTAGAGAGATTTGATCCAAGGGATCCAGAAGCCCACTTTTCCAAAATAACCAAACTCAAGCAAGAGGGAGATCTTGAGGATTATATTGCTGAGTATCTACAGCTTTCAGTGATGGTCTCTAACCTCACTATGAGCAGGAAGGTATGCATGTTTTTCAATGGGATGGTTGAACCATTACAAGGGTTGGTCAAGTCTACAAAGCCAACCACACTCCTTGAAGCTATGGAGAAAGCTAGAGATCTACAACACATCTTGCCCAGGGCAAGAACCTTTTTACAGCAGAAGACCCATTGAAGGCCAAGGGAGACACTCCTTGTTTAGGATAAATGTGTTATAGGGGAGGCACATCCTATCAAGACCTTCTCCAAGAAGGGTGCCAGTGTTGTGAAACCCATAAAAGACTTTTCTCCAAGAGGAGGAGTTGTTGCAGTGTTAAGAGGGGTCCCAAAATATCTTACCCCAAGAGTAAGAGGCACCATCATGGGAAAAATATTTTATGTATTGATAGATAGTGGAGCCACTCACAATTTTATTGATTCATAGCTGGTACACAAGAGAGGAATTTCAGTGGAGGAGTTTGAGAGATTTTCAGTTTTGGTTCCACGAGCGATGACTCTACAATGTGCCAAGTATGTTCCAGCGCTGACCATTACTATGGGTACCTATACCTTGACAGACCACTTCTTTGTGGTAGATATTACAGACACCAATTTCATATTGGGATTCCAATGGTTAGTCACTCTTGGGAGAGTTACCACTAACTGGAGAACTCTGGAGATGGAATGGACTAGAGAAGAGGATGGCCAACAACAAAAGATCAAGGGTATGAACACATATCCTCCTCAAGTTGTTTCAACACATAGGATGGAGGCAGATCTATGCGGAGGTGACATTGCATGGGTAGTGGAGCTGCATGTATCCGAGGTGAAGAGCAAGGACACACCGGTGCACCCAGATGTTCAATCCCTTTCGGACCAGTATTCTACAGTATTTGGAGATATCCCACCAGGGAGACCTCCTAAACAAGGGTTTGAACACACCATTGAGTTGGAGAAATGGGTACAAGCAGTGATCACCACTCCTTATAGACATCCCAAGGCCTATAGGGATGAGATTGAAAAAGCTATCCAAGAGCTGCTAGCACTAGGGCACATCCAGCCTAGTACTAGTCCTTTTGCTTCCTCAATGGTTTTGGTAAAGAAGAAAGATGGCACATTGAGGATGTGCATCGATTATAGGGCCTTGAATAAGAAGAATTTGAAGAACTGGTACCCTATACCTAGGATCGATGAACTCATGGATGAGTTGAGGGGATCCAAATATTTCTCCAAGATTGATTTGAGGTCTGGGTACCATCAAATCAAGGTGAGGGAACAAGATATCCATAAGACAACGTTCAGGTGTCACTATGGGCATTTTGAGTTTCTGGTAATTCCCTTTGGATTGACTAATGCTCCAGCAAATTTCTAATCCTGTACAAATCACATCTTCCGAGATCATTTTCGGAAGTTTGTATTGGTCTTCTTTGATGATATTCTGATCTACAACCACACTTGGGAGGAGCACTTGCAGCATATTGAGACAGTCTTACATATCCTCAAGGAGCAACAATTCTATGCCAAGCTCTCCAAATGTGAATTTGGCCTCACAGAGATGTTGTATTTGGGGCATATCATAGGGATATATGGAGTAAAGTTACATGAGGAGAAGATTCAAGCTATCAGAGATTGGCCTGAACCTAGGAATGTGATAGAACTCAGAGGGTTTGTGGGCATATGTACATATTACCGGAAGTTTGTGAAATGATTCTCATAACTAGTAGCACCTCTTACAGACTTGACAAAGAAGGGGGATTTCCAGTGGACACCCACAACGCAGAGGGCTTTTGATAAGCTCAAAGAGGTAATGAGTAGTTGTCCTATTTTGGTTTTACCTGACTTTTCTTAACCTTTTGTGTTAGAATGTGATGCATCAGGTGAAGGTATTGGGGCAGTCTTGATGCAAGGAGGGCATCCTATAGCCTTTGAGAGCAGAAATTTTCTCCCTCATGAGAAGCTATACCCCATCTATGATAGAGAAATTTTAGCTATCATGCATGCATTAGCCAAATTCCGGGAATATTTGGTGGGGAATAAGTTCAAGGTGAAGACTGATCACAACAGCCTTAGATTCTTTCTTGAACAGAGGCAACTTCATGAAAGACAACAGAAGTGGGTGAGAAAAATCCAAGCCTATGACTTTGACATAGAATATGTCAAGGGGAAGAGCAATACAGTAGCTGATGCACTTTCCAGGAGGCCTACAGCAATGTCCATGAGGGGCATGGACGCAGATTGGAAGGCTCAACTTTTAGTTGAGTACTCCAAATATGACCTTGCATGCGGGATACTTGATGGGGTGGTACCAGATGAGATTTTTAAAGTGATGGATGAGGTTATTTATTACAAGGATCGGATCTACTTGGCTAAGAATTCTAAGCTCAAGGAGAAGATCTTAGTGGCCTCACATGATTTCCCACTTTCCGGGCATCAAGGTTTCACAAAAACTTACAGATCTATCAAGGAGATATTCTCATGGAAGGGTCTCAAGGAGGATGTGCTCTGGAATTTCAAGGAATGTACCACTTGCCAACAAAATAAGGGAGAGCACACTTATCCTGTTGGGTTGGTGTAGCCACTAACTATTCCAAATGGGAAGTGGGAAAGCATCTCTATGGACTTCATCACCGGCTTACCGATAGTGAAGGGTAAGGAATATATCTATGTTGTTGTTGATATGCTAACAAAGTATGCTCATTTCTTTGCCATATATACACATTATACTACTTCACAGGTGGTTTAACTCTTCTTTAGAGATGTATTTAGACTCGATGGTCTCCCTAGGACCATAGTGAGTGATCGGGACAACCACTTCATGGGTGGATTTTGGCAGGAAATTTTCTGATTAGTGGGAACTAATTTGACCCCAGGCATCAGTTATCACCCCCAAACTAATCGGCAGACTGAGATAGTGAACAAGTGGCTAGAAGGCTACTTGAGAAACTATGTGGCCGGGGAGCAGAAAGCTTGGTTGCAGTGGCTCCACTTGGGGGAGTATTGTTACAACACTACTCACCATATCTCTATTGGCATGACACCATTCCGAGCCTTGTATGGGTATGAGGCACTTTCATTTTCCGATGTTATGTTTGGGGCAAGTAAAGCTCCAAGGGCAAGAGATTGGATTCAAGAGAACCAGGACATACTCAGGGCCCTCAAAGATAACATTTCCACTGCTCAGAACCAGCAGAAGATGTATGCAGACCATGGTCGGATAGAGAGACAATTTGAGGTGGGGGATCTTGTCTACCTATGCCTTCAGCCTTACAAACAGTCCACACTCAAGGTGAAGGGAGCTGAAAAGCTCAAACCACATTTCTATGGGCCATACAAGGTGAACAGATGTGTCAGTAAGGTAGCTTATGAGATGGAGCTTCCTAAGGGGAGAAAGATCAACAATATCTTCCATGTATCTTGCCTCAGGAAGGCCATAGGGAAGAATGTAGTTTCCAACTTGGAACTTCCTCCAATTGATGATGAGGGTCATTTGATCTTGTAGCCAGAATCAATCCTAGACACAAGAGAGAGGAAGTTAATAAATAGAATCATCAAAGAATATCTGATTCGATGGAGGAATCTACCAGATGAGGATGTCACTTGGGAGGGGGATAAGATCTTGCAACATCCTTCTTTACTATTTCTTGTGGGCAAGAAACTTTTTAGCAGGGAGGACTATGATGTTCCCAATTAGCCATAGCTACTTGGAACATTATAATTACTCCATTTTTGAAATAAGAAGTAAGAAACACAATAAAATCAATCCCAGTGTGAAAAGGGATTAAGATAAGAGGATAAAATAAATCCCCTTGAGTGTGAAGAGGAGAAAAGGCAAGGAGCTACTATAGTTGACCAAGTCAACCAATGCTGTAAAAAGGAGGGAAAGCCTCTAGGGTAGTGCAGTTTTGAAGGAGAGAGCTTCGCAAGGAAGCTACATCACCAATGTGTGGGGCCCGAGGTGGAGAAGCTCAGTTGGAATAAAAAGGAAGGAATGACAGCAAGGGAATTCATTAATTTTATACTTCTTGTTTCAGTCTTATGACTGATTGTAATCTTCAGCTGTTTAGCAGGAGTTGCAGCACTATTTAGTGTAAGACTTCTCATGCGGGAATTCTAGTTCCATTGTTGTTGCAGGTGATTGGGAGATTCAAGGAGGAGGTATTGAGTTACATTTTCATCAGATATCTTGAGGGAGCCATCCTCTAACTTGGACTGCATAGTCACTCTCAGTAAGTGTGTTATTTCTGTAGTAGCTGGGGTTAAATCTACCCTTTTGAGTTTATTTCAGGAGAAGAGGGGGTGATTTCCACTCCAGGAGTTCTATTGAAGAGGGTCTTGAGCCTATTTTTGTATTTTGTATTTTCTTTGAGCATATCAGATATTTCTTAATACAAAGTTGCTGGGTACAGTGTTATTTTCTACACTGCTATACATTGTGTTACTATTTTGCTGGAACCCCTTGCCGGGAGGTCTCAATGTGTTTGTAAAAGAGGTCAATCCTCTCATTTTTGATCTTATAATGAATACAAGCTCCAGATATATTTTATTCCTTCTATTTCTATATTTTACATAATAAGAATAACTTGTTGCTACCTCCAACATTTCTATTTTATGATGTACTGGGGTTATGATGCATTTTTCTACATTTGAGTGGGGGAGATCTGTTTATTATAGCTAGAGTGATTTTTTTCTGATTCCATTACATATTTAAGTCATATACAGTCTATTATTGAGGGTCCAAGCCCTGGATTGCATTATTCTTTCACTGGTTCACTTATACAACGTCCTCACTGGAGATATTGTTGAAATTCCTGAAAAGGGATATTATAGCCATATAACCATATGTATGGGACCCTATGCCCTTATATGGCCATTAAGGATCAACCATAGGAAGGAATGGGTGGAACTCGTCCTAAAGGATCTACAACCAATGGTTGAAGATCATTAAACCAAAGGTTTAAGGATGAAGGACAACCAAAGTTTGAAGGATCAACCATTGGAAGGAATGGGTGGAACCCGTCCTAAAGGATCTACAACCTTCGGTTGAATATCATTAAAAAAAAGGTTTAAGGATGAAGGACAAACAAAGGTTGAAGGATCTACAACCAACAGTTTAAGATCATTAAACCAAAGGTGTAAGGATGAAGGATAGCCAAAGGTTGAAGGATCAACCATAGGAAGGAATGGGTGGAACCTGTCCTAAAGGATCTACACCAATGGTTGAAGATCATTAAACCAAAGGCTTAAGGAAGGTTGGGCTTGCCTAATGAGTAAGGTCAAGGACCTTTTCATTAAACCAAAGGTTTAAGGATCAACAACCAAAGGTTGAAGGATGAAGGTCCCTTGACATTCAAAGTACAACCAAAGGTTGAAAGATTTAAGGAAAAACAACCAAAGGTTGAAAATACAACCAACCAAAGGTTGAACCCATAACAAAAACCAAAGTTTGAAGGATCTACAACCAATGGTTGAAGGATATATAACCTTCAGTTGAAGATCATTAAACCAAATGTTTAAGGATGAAGGACAACCAAAGGTTGAAGGATCTACAACCAATGGTTGAAGATCATTAAACCAAAGGTTTAAGGAAAGATCAACCTCCGGTTGAAGGATCTACAACCTCCGATTGAAGGATTAAGGTCAAGGACCTTCAAAGTACATCCAAAGTTTGAAGGATCTACAACCTCCAGTTGAAGATCATTAAACCAAAGGTTTAATAATACAACCTTGAGTGATTCCATGGGTCCTCTACACCCTTCACATGGTGAAATATGAAAGGTGACATATCTAATAAATTCCCATACAGTAAATCTCTGGAATGGATCTAAATAGAAGTTCTTCATTTTAATATCCATAAAACACAACCACTTTAAGGTAAACTGTGTACATGTGTCATTTCTCCCACAAACTAAAGGCTTCCTCTAATATCCATAAAACACAACCACTTTAAGGTAAGCTGTGTACATGCGTCATTTCTCCCACAAACTAAAGGCTTCCTCCCATTAATTTCAGATGTGAACTCTACCATAAACTTTTTAAGTCAAAATTTAAGATAAAAAATGCACATGTCATTTACCTCGTGATCTTGTGTCATTTCTCCCATGCATTTGCAATAAATGTCGATTTAATATATATATTTTTATTGAATTTGTTTTTTTTTAGGGATAAGAAAACCATTAAATATGGTTGAAAAATGGAAATTATGCATAGAATTTTCTTGCTATCCCAATCCAAGGAAAGCAATGATTACATATGTGCTTTCCAGTATTGCGACTAGCAAAGTCATCCAAAGGAAAATGAATATACTGGGAAGAACAACAAACAACGAGGCATATTATATTGGATTGATAGAAGGCTTGGGAACAACGATGGAGTATGGATCAAATGGAATTGTAGTTTTCACCAATTGTAAACTTGTGTGCAACCAGATGAATGGCGTGTGCCAAGTTAAGAAGGATAGGCTAAAAGAACTGCATGGAATAGCAAAGAATATTGCTAGCCAATTTCAATTTTTTAGGATAAGGAATTGTACAAATGTGAATAAGATGTCTGTTGATCTATTGCGTAGGGCAATGCCAATTCATGATTCATCTATCAAAGATGAATTAGAATTATATAGAGCAATGCCAATGCAAGATTCATCTCTCAAAGATGAATTCGTTTTGAGATGCTCTTCTTCAAAAATTCAAGATTCATCTCTCAAAGATGAATTAGTGTTGAGATGCTCTCCTTCAAAATTTATTGATGGACATTGTAACATATCTTGGATATGTGTGTGTTGTGTACTTATAAATGCGTCTTTTTTAATGACCATGTGTTTTTTTCAATTATATACCAAGTGTGCTCCCAGCATGCCATGTAAAGCGCAACTTGGTGAACTTCACATTTGTAACAAGTGGTGAACTTCACATTTTTATAAAATTAAAATGCGGGGACTTCAACAAATTTTTGTTTAAATGCAGTTTTACTTCTTTTTTAATGACCATGTGTTTTTTTCAATTTTATACCAAGTGTGCTCCCACCATGTAAAGCACAATTTGGTGAACTTATCATTTTTATAATTTCTTTTTTGCTTAAATTGAGTTTCACACATCAATTATTGCTTTGAAAGTTGTGTTCTACATAATTTGTGAACACTAAATTAAAAATTGATTTTCTGAAATTTATTTTGTGTAAATTTCCACTAATAGATATATATATCATGGAGGATGAACGATGAAAATAAACAGAATCCCATATGGGGGTTCAGGGATCAGGGGATGTTGACGGTATTTAAATATAATCTTAAATATCCATACATGTGTGTACATATGGAATTTATTTTTTATTAACTTTGTGAGAAAAATTAGTTAATAAATTTCATTTTTTAATTTTTAGGAGCTAAGAAGAGAAGGGTCTCTACTCCATCCATGGAGCGTGCCCATGGTTCACCCAGTCGTGGTATGGTTCACACAATTTAATCAATGAAATTGTACATGTATTTATATGTACACATGAATGTATTTTTCAATTGATTATAAATTCATATTTTTTTATGAAGCTTCTCTCTCATCTCGAGAGGTTGGTGGTGGTTCAAATCCCCTTAGAGGGCCATCAATGAGTGGTAGCAGGTTGCATGAAGGTGGTGATATTTACTCCCCTGAAGGCCAATCAATGGCTGGTGGTGCTAGTTCTCAGCAGGGTCATTCTGGGTCTAGTTCTCAGTAGGGTCGTTCTGGGTCTCAACAATTTCATGGTGGAGAAGATGCTAACAAACCACGTCAAGGTTGCCATCAATTTCAATATTTTTTTCATTGAATTTGTATAAAATTTTTTACATATGTTTTTTCTAATATATGAAATTATATATATATATATGCAGAGGCCGAAAATGTTCCAAATATTTGTCAAAATAGACGCAGGGCAGAATGCTACATTCAAGAAGAAGGTTGTCTACCCACCACAACTTATCCGGCCGACATTTCTAATATACCATGGGAAACAAACATGGCGCAATGAACCTTAAAAAGGTGTGAAGAACTTCATGAAAAATTGTGGAGAGATCTCGTGGCTTTGACTCTACCTGCTGAGAGTTGACAAAGCCTCGAAATAGTTACACATTCATTGGGCGAACTTGTAAATGTGTACAGAACTCTTGGGCCAACAACTGATACATTTGTAGAAGTGATGAGAAAGAGAAAGGAAACAGTAATGGGTCCAGATAAATGGGAGGATGTAAAACAAAGAGTTACAAAAGATATGGCGAAGTCAATGTTTAATTTCAAGGAAGGGCCAAAAAGAAAAATGCTAAAGGCGCAATATTTCAATCATGCAAATATAGCTCACTATTTGTATGGTAGGCACCTTGTAGCCTATGGAAGGCTCACATGGAACGACGAGGTTTCTGTTTATTTTTCACAATTGTTTTACGCAGAATTTTTTTTGGATATGAAACCCAACTACAATGACCTTCCATCAGAATGTTTTGGTCTGGGGAGAGGTCGATTGTATTACTGTAAGGGCACTAAGCGAGATGTGGAGTTGCCTTTCCCTAAGCCACCATTGGTGAGTCGACATTTTCAGGTCGAAAATATGCGGTTAGAGATGGATGCGACTTCTCAAATAAGTCAAGAAGCAAGGGATGTCATGATCGACAATGTTTACAGTGGATTGGGTGGAGTCGATGTTTGTCTAAATCGATAAAGAGCACGTGAAAATGCACGTGCCAATTTTGTGTATTGTACAGATGAAGAGATTGACAACATGAATGTTGAAGATCTCCGAATATATGCAAAAAAATGTCGCAATGGTTTTCAAGACCTAATTATTCATGAGGAAGAGGGCACGGGAACGGTATGTGTTAATGACCTTAGGGTTCAATTATTTTAACATGTATACATGTGTACAATTTTTAATAAATACATGTGTATGCACATGTATACATTTATTTGTATGTACACTAATCTAACAAAAATATATCATTATATGTTAAAACACCATTTTCAATTGTCACGCATGATGAATGACGAAAATGTTAATATCACATTCGGGACCTTTGTTTCAAACAATGCAGATGGGTCTCACCATCAAGATATGTTGGCAAATGTTAGTGTTTTTTAAGTGATATTTTAAAATAAATAATTGTGCACACATGTACATGTATGTATATATAATGATAAAATGTTTTAACAGATTCTGATTCCGTCTGATGTTTTTGGGATGGCGGTACCTTGTTCTTCATTGGGAGATGTACCGTCCACTTCCTTAGGAGATGAGCCATAAGTATGGACAATTTTTCACTTTTAAAATTTATGTTTAAGTTATATATATATATATATATATATATATATATTCCACCTCAAAAATTTCCATTAAAAATTGAGATATATATATATATATATATATATCTTGAGTTCTTTTAAATTTTTTGAATTTAGGTTCCTATAGAAGATTTATTTAATCCACGAACTCTAGCAACGGAGATAGGAACATCCACACCATTTCAACCATTTGAACAAGTTGTCTAACTTTTTTTTTAATATTATTGAAAATAAGTTTATGTATGTACATGTGCATTTTCATTTGAAATTTTTTAATTAATATATATATATATATATATATATTTCACTGTACATGTATATTGTACATTTTACCGTTGCAGATGTTCCCATGGGGGCGGAACTTGTTGCAGGTTATCAAATGGAGAGGGAACCTCATGAGGTATTGCATGATTTTTATTTTTATTTTGTTTTTTACATGAAGTTCTATATATATTCTCACTCATTTTTAAAACATCAAATTTTAATGTTCAAGTACATGTGCATTGTGTATGCAGGTTTCCCATGCTTCACATGATAGTGCGCGGATTGAGACCCTGATAGGAAAGATGCTAGATCCATCTCTATTTGATGGACATGATTTATAGATTTGATTTCAAGATTTAGATAGTCTTAAATTTTCTTTTTTATATATTATCTAGATGCACTGTCATATCTATCTATCTATCTATCTATCTATCTATCTATCTATCTATCTATCTATATATATATATATATATATATATATATATAGTTTGATACTTGTGAGATCTACAATTTTTGGACATATTTTATTACAGTGTTAATATAATTTGTTTTGTTCCAAAAAGTTAATTTTTGGATGGTTTTAGTACTTTTTGCATGTGAATGTGAAGTAATGTTGTTATATAATTTGTTTGGTTTTTAAAACTTTTAAGTCTTGGATAATTGAACTACTAGTAATGTTGTCATCTATAAATTAATGTTGTCATCTGAACTACATTTGGCATGTTATGCAATGATGTGTTATAATTTGTTTTGTTTTTAAAATTTTAGTTTTGGATGCTTGAAGTACATTTGGCATGTGAATTAATGTTGTGATCTATAATTTTTTGTTAAATTAAAAATTAAGCTTTGGATGGTTTCAATCTACATTTGGCATGTGATATAATTTTCAATGTTTTTATTGGATAGTTGAACTACAATTGGCATGGCATGTGAAGTAATGTTATGTATGATATGATCAAAAAGTTTTTAAAACTCAGGTTTTGGATGGTTTCAATCTACATTTCGCATGTGATATTTAATGTTTTAATGTTGCACGATATATAATCAAAAACTTTTTAAAACTTAATTTTTTGATGGTTTCAATCTACATTTGACACATGTGGTATAACGTTAAATGTTTCTATTGGATAGTTGAACTATAATTGGCATTGCATGTGAAGTAATGTTGCACGATATATAATCAAAAAGTTTTTAAAACTTAAGTTTTGGATGGTTTCAATCTACATTTGGCACATGTGATATAATATTAAATGTTATTATTGGATAGTTGAACTACAATTGGATGGCATGTCAAGTAATGTTGTGATATAATAAAAAAAAAATTAAAACCCAAGTTTTGGATGGTTGAAGTACATTAATCATGTGAACTAATGTTGTGAGATAATCAATTAGTTTTTAAAACTAAGTTTTGGATACCATTTTAATCTACATTTAATGTAAATCCCTTTAATTTTGATTTCATGTTAAATTTTTTAAATGTAAATCCCTTTAATTTTGATTTAATGTTAAATGTTTTAAATGTTTTGATATAATGTTAAACGTTTTGATCTAAGTTTTCAATGGTTTCAATCTAAATTTGGCCTATGGAAGACCCCATGCGTAGACAACGGATGCGTTGCAGAAGGGGAGGTGGGGATAGGGATGGAGGGAGAAGGAGTGCTGGCTCTCGCCCTCCTCTTTCCATCCATGACACAAGTATCCACCCTCCTCCAGAAAGTAATGAAGCACAATTTCACTTCACCAACGCTATGGTCAGACCACGAATTACGATGACCATTTCCATCTCTTTTCAGGAGGAACTGCAAGATGAAGTTACTTCTAGTTCCAAGAAGTGGTGAAGAAAGTCCACCATCCCAACCCATCAGCCCCAGGACACCAGGAAGTCGGCAGCTCTTCCAGTCAATTCCGGCTCGACGAGCTCTGACAGCAATGGCGAAAGCAGCGAAAACTCCTCCCAGCACTCCAAGGGATTAGATGATGATCCGAAAGACTACAGTTGTCCAATTTTGGAGGAGAATCCTCCTACACACATCGATAGCTAGCCTGATGTCAGGTCCTCTTTAGATTTTTCCCGGTTATGGGCAGCCCCTTTTTTGTTTTTTTTATTAAGACCCCCTCTAGTGTTGGCTAGTTAGGCAATCCAGGAGACAGGTCTCGCTATGTACATTATGTTAATTACAGTTATATATATATGTAAATCCTTTAATTTTGATTTAATGTTAAATGTTTTGATCTAAGTTTTGGATGGTTTCAATCTACATTTGGCCTAGATGGAAGACTCCCATGTGAAGTATTGTTTTGATTGAATCAAAAAGAGTAAAGAAGTATTTGTATATGTAAATCCTTTTAATTTTGATTTAATGTTAAATTTTAAATGTTTTGATCTATGTTTTGGATGGTTTCAATCTACATTTGGTCTAGATGGAAGATACTCCTATTTGAAGTATTGTTTTGATATATTCAAAAAGATTAAAGTAGTTGTATGTAAATCCCTTTAATTTTGATTTAATGTTAAATGTTAAATGTTTCAAGATATAACATGTTAAATTTTTTGATTTAATTTTTGGATGGTTTCAATCTACATTTGGCCTAGATGGAAGACTCCCATGTGAAGTATTGTTTTGATTTAATCAAAAAGAGTAAAGAAGTAGTTATATGTAAATCCCTTTAATTTTGATTTAATGTTAAATGTTAAATGTTTTGATCTAAGTTTTGGATGGTTTCAATCTACATTTGGCTTATATAGAAGACTCCTATGTGACTTATATTGTTTTGATTTAATCAAAAAGTTTTTAAAACTCAAGTTTTGGATTGTTGAAGTACATTTGGCATCTTAAGATTTCTTTTGATCTCTACAGAGTTTTGTTTGAGTGAAAAAATCTCCAATAGGAAGAACATAGCTTTTCAATGCAACTAACCATGTATCAATTGAGCTCTAATTGAAAAAAGAGTTTAAAGAAGTAGATATATGTAAATTATCCCTTTAATTTTGATTGAAAATATAAGAAGTACATATATGTTTGTTGAATTTGGGTCAATGTCATTAATGCACTCAAATAGGTAGCCTTGTTGATTTATAATTTGGTAAATTGATGACATTCAGTTAATTGCATTATAGAACATAGAACATATCCGACCATTGGACAGACAAAGTTTGTACTAGATTTTCAATCAGGAATAGAGATATGGGTCAAATCCCACCAAAAGTCGGAGAAGTGCTCCGAGTCTCTTGTCTGAAAGGGATCTTCGTACAAAACTATACTATGGATGATTTATTTACATTGCACGGATAATTTTTAGTAGAAAAAATCACAAGAAAAATTGGGCACATTCAGTTCGTGTATATATCCAATACGTGCAACATTTTTCATCAATGCACATAGAAAAACTACTTTCAGTTAAAATTGCATTCTAGAACATATATATTGAGTACGTTTAAATAATTTTTCTTCAATGAACATATTAAAACTACTTGAACAATTAATTTCATTCTAGAACATATATATCCAATATGTAAGTAACATTTTTCATCAATGCACATTGAACATATTCGACCATTGTACAAACAAATTTTGTACTAGATTTTCAATCAGGAATAGAGATGTGGGTCAAATCCCACCAAAAGTCACAGAAGTGCTCCAAGTCTCTTGTCTGAAATGAATCTTCATACAAAACTGTACTATGGATGCTTTATTTACATTTTGGATACTTTTCACAAGAAAATCCAACTAGTTTTTCATCAATGCACATAGAAAAACTAGTTCCAGTTAATTGCATTCTAGAACATATATATATATATATATATATCCAATACATGTAACATTTTTCATCAATGCACATGTATAGAAAAGCTACTTTCAGTTGATACTAGAGCACATGCATGTACCAAAACAATTTGTACATGTGCAAACACTTGCACAAATAACATAAGCAGCTCAATTTTTAGTTGAGTACTAGAAGTTCTAAAACATATTTAATCCAAAGAGAATAATTTGTTGGGTAATTCAATCAAAAAAATTCCAATGGAATGCCATCTTCAATAATCCGTTCATGATCGGATTTTGAGATTTTCCATTTCTTAATTTTCGTTTTTTTCTTTGATTGAACCTCTATCAACTTTATGCGTGTTGCACACACCAAGTGACTATATTGAAAAATTATGGAATCAGGTTCGTATTCTTCAAAGTAAACAAAGTCCCCAATTTGATTAGTTTGTCTGAAAAAATAACCTTTCAGTATAATAGATCCTCTGTCATATTGAAATCCGTGATCATTATAGTTTTGTAATAATTTGATTTTTAGTTCAATGCAATGCATCAAATAATACTTAACATTTTCATCATTGTCAATAGGTGCAATTACAACAAAAACATCTCCTGCACAATAAAACAAACTTAACAAAATTATACATATTTAAATTTATTTCTAGATCTTTAAATAGTTAGAAAGAAATTCAAATGTTACCTTCTCTAACAAGATCAAAAACTCGATCACCATCGGATGATATTGTAGTTTCCTTTGATTGCATTTCTTCAAACATTACAATAGACAATTTTCCCTTTGTATTTAGCTCTATATGTTTCCAATTTTTTACATACATTTGTTTTCACAAAATTCATTGGATTTTGTGTTGTCTATGCAAACATCACAAAAACAAGAATATTTTCTTTTATCCATTGCAAAAACATTTCTGGACGACTTTGTTTTAATTGAATGCAATTTTCGAGTCCTTTTATTTTTTCAACATCATTTCCAATTGATCTATCTACGTCTTCGATCCCAATATGCCAGAAAAACGTTTATATGGAAAATTAAAAGAAGAATTTGTAAATATGATATCAAAATACAATCAAAGATAATCATTGCACGATAAATGTACAATGTTTAAAATTAGATTTCCAATAAAAATTAAATTGAATGTACGTTTGCACTTCCCTTGATGGGTTAGTCTCATGGCTTAGAGCAGCGATGCACCATTGAACAACTTCTTTAGCGTTCACAAGTCGGCTTGGAGAGGGGTTCATTTGATATCTTCAAAGTGCTCGTTTTATGCATGCTCATGCACCGTCATGTTCTCCTTTTCCATGGCCAGTCTCAAAGAAATTCCAACAATGTTTAATGCAGGTTTTCTTATGAAGACAACACAACCAAAATAATTATTGTGCAAATTTGAATTTACCTACGCATCCGTCTAACCATATCCAATGTTCATTAAATATTATTCCACGATTTTTCAAGGAATCATAAATTTTTCCAAAACAATGTTGTACAAAATATGTATCATGTGTACGATTGTCACTGATATAAAAGTGTTATTCTTTAATGATATGTCGATTTTCACTCGTGATTTCTATATTATCTACGTTTTGTTCAGCGTGTCTATATATAATATGGATGAGCATGGAGACTTGGTCAGAATGATAGTATTCACTTTGAATTTCTTTTTGTGGAACAAATGTGTAGTTTTCTGCAAAATCAATCACTAACAAAATGGTCCCTGGTGGAAAAAATTCGCGAGATTTTTTGAATTTCAAGTCTTGCCATCAAGCTCTATGGGAATGCTTGGTGTATTTGTAAATTTCTGCCTCCAACTTTCTCAAAAAGTCTATCACAATTTTTTTTTCTTCTAGTAATTCAATTCTTTTAACACTATTTTCACCTTGAATCGATGTATCGATATATTCATATCTCTTCCATTTCACTTTCATGTTGGAAAATGATTGATCATTTATATCAGTATGATATTTGTTTTGAAATTTAGTCAAATTTCCACAATCATCGCATTTTTTACCACCAACACATTTCTTTTTGTAAAATAGTTCATCGCTTTCTCTTTCACATAGAATTTGAGATATGAAATCACGGATAGTGGAAGGAGGAGGTGAATCTTTCCATAATTTTCTACCGAAATCAAGGAATGTGTCATAATATAACTCAAATTCCACATGATAACAGCAACAACAAGTGTCGCGTACGGTGATAGGTTTTACATACCATGGTTTTTGTTGAACAAAAGCACTGAGTGAAACATGAATTTGACGATTCTCTTCTTTGAACTTGTTGAATAACTCTATCTGAGTGGTTTCCAAGAGATGTTTTTCATGTTCTTCGTACTGATTTCATGCTATTCTTCTTCGCATCACATGCCTTGCAGTTGGTGAAACACACGAATTGTTCTTCCAATATTCATATATTATTTTTTTAACATTTTCTCCAAGTCTATCTTTGTATGGTTGCCTACAAATAGCTCTCCAACAAGCGAGTTCATCATTTACATCTACTTGCAGCCGAAATTTCCAATGTTTGTGCAAAGTTTTTTGCGAGGTTCCTAATTCTCATGCCATAGATGTTACCAAATGATTCTCTTTAGTACTTGATGAAACCATTTCCATATGTATTCCTCTACGTACAATTGAAACATTTTTCTCTCTAGATCTCTTAATTGAATTTATAGCACTACTTATATTTTGTATCACATCTTCCTTCATTTTTTTTATCTTTGGTTGATTTTCGAATACCTAGTAGTGTCGTAGCTTCTTTTAATTTCCTTAATGATAGGAGACCTTTCAACATTTGAGCTTGAACTGCCACCCGCTCATTTAAGAAATACTTTTCAAAAATGCAATTAACACAATATCGTATAACATGGTCAGGTTTTTTATCTCCCAATGTGTGAGTGTCAACATTTTCTAACATCTCATCATCGACACTGATTTCATTTGTATATATTTGAAAAAATAGTACATAATAAGTTTACATATGAACAATAAACAACTAAATTAATAAATATATGTATAATTTCAATAATACGTGCATGTATTCAATATATATATATATATATATATATATATATATATATATATATACATACATACGTACATACATACATACATACATACATACATACATACATACATACATATATATATATATATATATATATGTATATATGTGTGTGTGTGTGTGTGTGTGTGTGTGTGTGTAGATATATATAGATACCTTGTGATTCAATTTCTTCATCTGAATTTCTTTCAATATTTTCACCATCTTCAATCATTGGTTCAATATCACTTTCACTTTCTCTTTCAAAAATTTTTATCTCATCATCAATGTTTTGAGGAATATCTCTGTCTGTTTACATTAAACAAAATATTTTTCAAATTAATTCATCAAATAAAAATTAAACTTCACATTTTACACTAGGAAATTTTTAAATATATCAATAGATCATAATATTTACATTTACATACCTGCTTCAATTTCTGCTTGAGGTTGATTTTCCCCTTCAATATTTGAGAGGGCTTCTATCTTTCTTTTGCGAGATTGTCTCGTCTCTTCTCTACGTTCCTCAGGGTCTCTTTTTCGATCATATTTTCTCACACAAGTCCTTCGATTTCCCATGATAATAGAGTATGAAGTTCAAAAATTTTCCTTCAAAAAATTAGACAATAACTCAATTAGAAAAAGCATCACAAAATATTTAATTTTGAAAAAAAATAATTTTAATTTTTTTGCAAAAAATACATACTCCAATCCAAAACACTTACTTTAAAAAATTCGAGAAAAAAATGTCTTATAAAAATGAAACGAAGCTCAAAATATTTACTTCAACTCAAAACACGTACTCTAAAAAAATGTCACTTCAAAAAATGCCTCCAACTTAAAAAAAAAACGTCACTTTAAAAAATACATACTTCCAGAAAATGTCTTTTCGAAATTAAGCCCAACTCCATATTTTCAAAAAAAATGAAGCACAAAAAACATCTAAAAAAAATTATTACATACCTCCAAGAAATGTCCTTTGAATGTACATCTAAGAAAATTCCTTAAACCCAAAACAATTCTTTGCAAAATTAGGCCGCCTCCAAGGAATGTCCTCCAAGAAAAGTCTTTAAACCCAAAACAATTCTTTGCAAAATTAGACCGTCTCCAAGAATTCAAAATTAAGCACAAATCCATACTTTAAAAGAAAAATGAACAAAAAACATCCAAAAAATTGTATCACATACCTCCACGAAATGTCCTTTGAACGTACATCCAAGAAAATTCTTTAAACCCAAAACAATTTTTCGAAAAATCAAACCGTCTCCAAGAAATGTCCTCCAAGAAAAGTCCTTAAACCCAAAACAATTCTTTGCAAAATTAGTCCGCCTCCAAGAAATTTCCTTAAACCCAAACCTCCAAGAAAACTCTTTAAACCCAAACCAATACCTTTATAAAATCATACCAAATGTGTGAAACATAAGCATCCCAGACTCAAATATTACCAGAATGCAGTATGGAGCATTGTAGAAGACTCATTCCTAGATTTTAACATTTATTTTTTTCAAAGAGAAAGTAATATTTTGGATGACTCACATTCTATTTCATCAAGCTCATTCAAGATTTCAATACCTATGAAGCTGAAATAGGAAGTGGATGTTAGGTCCAGACCTAGAATTCTTGATAATGTCAAGCATTGGAAAGGTTTTGAAGATAATTAGGAGATTACAATATTCATTGAAGTTTTTGAGGAGTTTGTTGTCCTAAACATTGACCAAGATGAAGATATCATGAAGAATGATGTTGATTTGCAAGACACCAAAAATCTACAAAAATAGATTGAAGATATCATTCAATTGCCTATCAATCATATTCCCAATGGGTTAATCCCACTTGAGAAGCTCTTTGATCACAATGATGTCTTAGTCAAACCATAGTTGGCTGAATCTAAAATATAATTGGAAGATTTCAATTTGGGCACATAAAAAGAAACGAGGTATATGAAGTTATCAAAATTTTTATCAGAAGAAATAAAGTCTGAATACCATAAGATAATTGTGAATTTTTTGATGTTTTTTCCTGGAAATACGAAGATATTAAGACATATGATTTAAATATCATTGAGAATAGGATACCATTGAAGGATGGTACTGAGCCATTTAGGAAGAAATTAAGGAAAATCAATCCACTATTGTTACTAGTGACGGAGAAGGAAGTTAAGAAATTTTTGAATTCCAAAATCATCATTCCATCAAGATACTCAGATTGGGTTGCTAATCTAGTCCCAGTAAGGAAGAAGAGTGGTGAAGTCAGATTATGTGTAGATTTCAAAAATTTAACAAATGATCTAAGAAAGATAACTATGTTCTGATAAAGAAGGAACATATTTTTCAAAAGGTAATTGGTTCAGACAGAATTTCCATGTTAGATGGGTTCTTCGGGTACAATCAAGTTTGATTCTAGTTGGAAGACTGGGAGAAGACAACATTCACAAATCCTTGGGGAACATTAATGTATGCAAAGATGCCATTTGGGCTTATGAATGCTGAAGCTACTTTTCAACGTGCCCTGGACTTTGCATTCATTTGAGAGAAGGACAAATTCTTAGTTATCTATTTAGATGATATTATTGTTTATTTAACTTTAGATTAAGAACACCTTCAACACTTGAGACAAGTATTTTTTAAATGCATGAAATATGGTATATCATTAAATCCAAATAAGTCACATTTTTCTCGCAAGGAAGGTAAGATGTTAGGTCACATAGTTTCTAAATATGGAGTGAAAATTGATCCTAAGAGAGTGATTGTAATTCAAGATTTAACACTTCCAAGATCCAAGAAAGAGGTTCAATATTTCCTTGGTAAGATAAATTCCTTAAGAAGTTTCATTCCAATTTTTTTTTGAAGTGGTGAAGCATATTACTTGCATGTTGAAGAAGGACAAAAAAGTCAAAATGGACCATTGAATCCAGAAATTCATTTGAGTTGATCAAAAAATCAATCATTGAAGCACCTCAATTGGTAAGCTCTAAATACTCAAAGTCTTTCTTGATCTTCTTATTTTCCTAACAAGATACCATTGTTGTTTTTTTATTACAAGAAGATTCAGCAAATAAGGAACCTCCCATATCATTTTTCAACAGAGCAATTAGAGAGGAAGAATTGAAGTTTGAAATGTTGGAAAAGCATGCTTATGCATTAGTGAAAGCTCTGAAATATTTTAGAGTTTATATTTTGCATGCTCAAGTTATTGCTTATGTCACTTCATATGTTGTTAGAAAGATATTAGTTCAACCTAATATTGATGGAAAAATAAGCAAGTGGGTGACTAAATTTCTTGAGTTTGATTTAGAGATGAAATATACTAAACTAATAGAGGGTCAAGGATTAGCCAAACTACTAGCTGAGGCAAATTGTAAAGTTTTGGGTTTGAATTTCATGGATGAAAACTTTGAAGGGCAGATTTTTGAACCTGTAGACAACATGGAATATATGTTAAGCTTTCTGAATGCAGCTGGTACAAGGAAATCATATATTCTCTGCAGCATTTTAAACCTCCTCCAAATTATGATAAAAGCAGAGTAAGATATTTGAAGTTGAAAACTATTAAATTCTATATTAAAGATAATTGTTTATATTGGAAAGATCCTGTACGAGTTTTGTTAATATGCATTGACCTAGATGAGCCCAAGAAAGTTATCTTTGATATGCATAGTAGTGTGTGTGGAGGACATCACTATTGGAGAATTACTGCATACAAAATATTGAGAGCTAGTTATTTTTGGCCTAGCTTGTTTTCTCATGTATGTTCTGAGGTTAGAGCATGTGAAAAATGTCAAAATTTCACTGGCAAGAAGAATTTGAATTATTTTCCTCTCATGCCCATAGTCGTTTCTACTCCTTTTCAGCAATGAGGTTTAGATTTCACAGGAGAAATTCATCCACCTTCAAGTGGAAAACATCGTTGGATTATTGTTGCAACTGATTACTTCACAAAATGGATTGAAGAAATACCTAACGGGAATGCTACCCATATATTCATTAATTTTATGGAGGGAATCATAACCAGATTTGGATGTCCATCAAAGTTAGTAGAAAATAATGCAGCTGCTTTTAAAGCCACTCAATTGGTAAATTTATGTGAATTTTATGGCATTCAACACACTCACTCTACAACTTACTATCCCCAAGGAAATTGTTTAGCTAAACCATCGAACAAAATTTTGGTAAGAATCATCACCAAACTATTGGAGCAAAAGAAGAAAGCCTAGGATTCAAAACTAAAGTTTTCTTTATGGGAAGACATGGTGACAATAAAAAATTATATTAATACATCACCTTTCCAAATGGTTTATGGAACTGATGTTTTTTTTCCAGTTCAATTCGCCATTTTTGTAGCTAAATTTCTGTAAGATCAAGAAGTTGATCTAGATGATATGACCAGGAGAGTTTATCAAATCATAGAAGTGCAACAAAAGCGAGAGAAAAAACATGATTTGGTGAGAAAATATCATCAAGATGTAAAGCAAGTTTTTGATAAAGGAACTAAAAAATAAGATTTTCAGATTGGAGATCTAGTGTTGAAGTGGGATGCACATCATCAAGATCCTAGTAAGCATTCCAAATTTGATGCTTTATGGCTTGATCATTTCAGAATCTCAAACATTCTGCAGAACAACAGTTTTGAGTTGCAACATCTTGATGGAGCAAAAATGTTTGGATGCCCATTCAATGGGATCTTTCTCAACAAATTCTTTTACTAAGGTTTTTGTAGCCTAAGTTCATTGTAAATACCAGTGTCTTTCATAATAAAACTCCATAGCCCAATGGAAAGGCACTAAAACTACAAAATATTCTTAGAGCCTCGCAAGGAGAGCTCTATCCCCTGTGGAGCCAATGTTAGCACAGTTCTTTGCTAAGTCATGAGTCCATTCCATAGTTTTATTTTTAGGATTAAATTCAAAAAATTTCAAAATTTTCAAATTTTTTTGGTTGCTACTGGAATTTCCGGTAGCACCAGTTTTTAGCCTTTCGAACAATCTGTTATTTTCCGGTTTCTATCTTTTTTATTTTTATTATGATGTTGCCAGAATTTTTGGAAGCATACTAAGTTTTTAAAATAAAACAAAAAAGTGCATCTGCTTTAGCTAAACCACGTGTCATAGTGTAAATACACCTCGAATATTTTTTTAATCTTTTTAGATCTAATGACGGGTGTCGTATTACAGTTAGTTAGCTAAATTCAAGTCATTATGTACATTGAGGCACATGTGTCATCCACAATTATGGACTAAAACATTACCCGTTATGCCTTTCTATGACAATTCAGTCATCCATGTATTTAGGTACGTGTATTCAGGTGCGTGTGGTGATTACACCACACACCATAACCGTTTGGTTGGTTGCACAGTAATGCTGCTAGAAATTTTGGCCAATCAACAGGAAACATTGCAGAGGTGATTGTAATTCATAAACACACTTTCCATAATCCATTTGGAGCTCTCATACGGAAAAAACAACAAACTGAAGGTGGTGGTGGTGTTTCATAGGCTGCATTCAATGGTGAGGAATATTTCCAATGATGGAGGATGATTTGCATGGGGTGATGGACCGAGTTTTAGTTTTAAAACCACCCAAAAAAAAAAAAATTGTCATTCAAAGTTTTAGTTGCTGGGATTCGAATTTTTTGAGAGTCATAGTTCAAGAAGGAGTCTGGATTTAAGATAAGATTCCAGAGGTGAATACAGGCCAAAACTGTAAGGTAAAACTCCCCCTAGTTTTCCACCTATCATTTGCAGGAGACATATGAATTTATTTTTCTGAAGATGACTAAAACAGATGGTAAGATAAATCGAACAAATCCATAAGGTGCATATTTGATTGATGCCAATTCGAGGGTAAGAATTTTGTTTATGCACTCAGGGAGCTCTCACTCAGGAGTTTCTCAAGAGTTTTCTAACTCTTTTAATGGAAAGGAGGCTACACTTTATGGCCTCACTTTGAAAGTTTCTAAAGAATCCATTGATGAAGCCTTTAACCTTCCTCAAGAAGGAGAAAGGTGCTTCAAAGGACAGGTTATTACAGAAGGTAATCTCAATAGCTTCCTCAAAGATGCTCACAGAGGTCCAAACTGGAAAAAGGCATCCCAAGAAACTACCTTAAGAATGATTGGGCAAATGTTATCAAGATTATCAAGATATACCTCACATGCGAAAGGAGGTATACAGTGGTATTCCTCTATCACATGAGGTTTCATTTTTATATTGCAGGAATGAAGACATTGAATCTGCCATTTTTCTTATTGAAAAGCCTGACCAAGATGTTAGCAAGGGTTCAGACCCACGCTAATGTTTCTGAGTATGGATTGCGCCATCAAGCTTTGATCAAAGTTATAGTTGAAGAAGAGTTAGGAAAGAGGAACTAGACTTGGGGCCACATTTTATTCTATAGAGCAGGCCAACCTGAACCTACACCTCCAGTTCCACAAACCAAATCCTCAACTTGCAAAGAGAAGAAAAAAGAGAAAGGCCCAAAAAGAAAACATTAATAAGAAGGAAAAAGTTAAGAAAGATAATGTTCCTACAATCAAGGCTGAAAAAAAGGTGGAAAAAGGAGAGATCTCCTCAACAAGCAAACCCAAGTCCATGAAAATAGTACCCCCTGTTCCTCCATTTTGTAATGTCTACACTAGAGCCATAAGAGGAAGGTTTGCAACAACATTTAAATCGAAAGTGCAAGTGCTATCGTAAATTCCGGAAGCACATATTAAGAAAAATTTGTAGAAATAATATCAACCTACACCATTACATGAAGAACTCCTCAAGGATTTTAGATATGAAATCAGCAATAAGAAGAAGAAAGAAGAAGCTAAACCTATTGCTAGCACTAGAAAGAGACATATAAGAGACAACAAGATGTTTAGACTTAAGTCCAAGGCTCTACATAAGCCAAGCCTGATGAAAGAATTCATTGATGTTGAAGGGAAACCTAAAGGTTAAAAGTTAGATAAATCAGAAAAATCCATGAAGAAAAGAAAGAACCCAACCCCTTCATGATAGCACTCAGTGCCCTGAAAAAGAAGAAAAACACAAAAGGATTCTAAGGAGGACAAAGACCCTGTCAAGGAAAAAACTACAAGAGCAACTAGATCTAGAACATCAATTGCTAACAGCAAAAATGACTTAGATAAACTTGTTGAAGCTACAACACACATGGAGGAAAGGTAAAAAGGTTTTTGGTACTAATTCCTTTTTTCTTATCAGTCACAATTTTAGGCAACAGCCTAGGTGTCATAGAATACAAGTTAGCACATAATTTTTAGCATTTTTCTTTGTATTTTGAAAAAGAAATAGGGCGCTACCAAAATTTCCTGTAGCATTCAAGATTTTGCATAGTTACAGGTTTTTACCAGAATTTACGGCAACACCTATTTTAACTTAATTTTGATACATGTCAGCAAGTTTTTTCTCAGCTATTTAAGTATGGATAAGAACCCATAGCCAATTGGATAATAAAAGTGACGATGAGAGGTCGTTATGAGGTTGTTGGAGGTCTTATTAAATGAAGCTACATGGTTATTAAAGACCCAAGACAAAAGGAGATAATTCAACAGGAAAAAGGGCAGTATGACAACACATTCAACATTACAACCCAGAATTCTTCTCTTCTTCTTTCTCCATTTTTCATTTCTGTTTGATTTTGATGAGATAAGGTTGTAATGTATTTTGACACCTATGTTATGTTAGAATTAATGTTTCATTATTTTTAGAATAGATGGAGTTGGTTCCTCTCTTACTATATATAGCACTTGTAAATACTATTTCCAAGTTGGATGTTAGTCTACCTTAAGATTGAATATAATAAAAAACCTTTTTGCTTCATGATGGAGGATTTTGTGACTCAAGGAACATATTATTTGTGGTATTTATATTTTCTTTGTTAATTTATTCTAAAATATGAATTGAAGCAACTAGAAAGGTGTGAGTGATAAGATGTTAAAGGATTTAACAATAAATTATCTTCTTTCAGTTTTATGCAAGTTATATGTGTGTAATAGAAAATTTCAATGAAGATTTCATAAAGGATTTTTGGAATACTTTATACATGCAATCTATTTTCTGAATGTTGTTTTACTTTTCATAAATACAGTTTGTGTTAAGAAGCATCATCATAGTTGTGTGACCGATTTAGGATAGGAATATTTCCTGAAATAGGTACCAGTTATTCATCTTCCTCCACTTGTATAATCTGCTCCCTATAATACCTTTTACCAACACAATTTATACTTTCCACAACTTTCCAGATGCATGGAAGTCTTAAATAACATTAAATAATTTCAAAATATTTGAGAAAGCCATCCCACCACTCAAACAACCCCTTTAAAATTTGAAATGAACTATGATGTTTAAGGCTTACCCCTTAATAAGTGAAGGAGCGAATTCTTATGCTAACACCATGGGTCTGAGTTGGCTCAAAGCTATAATGGTGGCCTCCCTTTTTGATCTTATTTTCTTCCTCCATGGTGTTTGTCAACAATATGAAACCCTAGCTGGATGAGATGGGTAGGGGAGGTGTAGAATTAAGTAACCAAGGGATGGTGGTAGGGTGAATTTAGGGGCTGAAATGAGGTATAAAGAAGATAGGGAAAAATCCCCAAAAATTGATGAGGTAGGGTGATGAGTTGGAAATAGGATGCAAGTAAATTTTTTGGAAATGGGTATGAGGAAGGTGGCCAAAATATCAAAACACAGGGATTTACTACCGAAAATTAGGGTTTTGATGAAATTAATGGGAAGGAAGGTTTTGAGTGATAGGTAGTGTTAAGGTATGATGTATGAATGTTGTAATAAGGTTTTAGATGGTTATATTATGGTTTTATTAGCTAAAACAAGCCAAGGATGAAAAAAACAAAAAACGTAGTGTAGATAACCTAATGAAGGAAATCACTCATTTGATGAAGAGTTTTGACTTGAGAGAGGTATGGAGGGTGTCCAATTACTTTTTAGGAGGTGTATGAACCCTTGTTCATTTCTTTTGAACCTTATATAGCTGATTTGGAGTCCAAATACCAAAAGCGTAGCGCATTCCAGAAGCGTAGCACAACACCTGCGAAGCACCTCCAGAAGCGTAGCAGAGCCGTTGTGGTGAAAATTTACTTGTTTTTATTCAACCCTTGGTAGCAATGGAATATTATGGTGAGAAGAGAGGAGCTCTATCGAACATTAAAGGATAAAATCGGTTGAAAAATCATATTTTTCCCTTTATAACAATCACAAAATTGCTTTTTGTCTTCTAGTGAAATCACAAGCTCTTTTGAAGAAATTTATTTTTTGGAAAAAAATTAATCAAGAAACACGCTTTATTTGAGGAAAGACAAAGTGCCTTCATTTATTTCCCTATATTTTCTAACTCCCTATGAAAATTACTTGTATGGTAAAAATGAAATTTTATTCGCGCTCTTTCATGATGAAATTGACAGTTATGGTGGTGAAACAAATGAGACGTAGATCCTTACCTAAATGAAGGTGTAGTGAATGACCTTAGAACCTGGATGATTGATGGATGACATGAACTTTTAGATGATGATGAACATGAATGGAGTGAAGGGAGAATCATTTTAGACCTAGACATATTCAGTGAAAAAAAATTTATTTGAAAACTGACTTGAAATATGAAATTTTGACCTAGGACAACTACCAAGTAAATCCGAAATAGTACATTTCATCAATGAAAATTTGGGCACTAACATTGGCTCAATATGGGGATGGCAGCTCCTTCAGGAGGTGTCAAGAACACAATAGAATAAGTAGCCTTATCCATTGGGAAATGGAGTCACTGCAACTACAATCCTAAAACTGACTCAAATAAAATTGAAAGCTGAATTTTACATAATCAACTACAATCTCTACTGGAATATGACATTGAAAAATATGCTTAGATTTTTTAGCTTATTCCTCACACCTTACCTACTCTAATTGATCCATAAATCACTTGATCAAGTGAAGTCGAAGATATAATGTAACCAATGAATTAGATGACTATCTGATTGATGCTTATATTCAACTCCACCAGGCATAAAGAAATATTTATTAAATGGCAACTCAAAATGAAATCTAATCCCAAAACATGTGTTGGTGAAAAAATCAAAATCTACCCTTTTTGATGCTTGCAAAAGGCTACTCAAGGGGTCTTGAAAATCATGAAACATTACGTCTTGTTGATCAACAAAAAGAAAGATGCTTTCAGATATAATGGATGATTGTTCTTCTTCATTTAGTTGATTCTTCTTAAATAAAAATGTAGCAATGTTATCTTCCATAACATGGATATCAAAGACATTATTTGTCTGTTCTTACATATTTTCAGTTGGGGTAGCCAATTCAACATCAACACAAATATCTATACATGGATTTTCATGTATATCAGAAAGAGAATTGTCTTGGCTTTGAAAAAATTATATATCTTGATCATTAGAAGGCTACTGAAAATTTTCATCAAAATCAAGACAACAAACCTGTTGTACACTTTTTTACCTCAACGGATAAATCATGCCTCTCTAGAGTTTCTATACAAGAAAACTCAAAATTTTGATCTGCACATATTTCTTCTTGAATTAAAAACTCAGAAGAGGAAAGGGATGAATATTAGCTGTACAAAACATCTTCATATATATCTTGATCTGTTGAATATTTGCAATACTGCAGCAAATTATCATCAACTTCAAAAGATGGAAGATCAGTGCCATCCTTTTAAGAATTCTGCTCAAGTTTGATGTCATCCAGGGTAGAATCCATGATCTTCTCATGGCGGTGAAAAGGGTTTTCATTCAAAGCATCCAAGATTTCATCATCCGTAAACTCTTCTTCACCATAAGAAATTTATATATCTTGAATAAAATTCTCAAAGTGATCACAACAATCCTCAATAAAAATAAAAGACGGATATGTTTCTCTATACTTATCAAAAAATACTAAGTGAAAATCCTTGAGAGAATAAATACAAGCAATAGGCAAGATTTCATACCAAAATTGTGTTTTTTCTTCCAATGTGATCATGAACATCTTCATTAAAAAAATATTCATGAAAATTAATCTTTAGCTTACACACATGCATATGAAATCTTATTAAATGAAGACAAGCATCATCACCTTTTCCATCTTTGAAATTTGACAAGTATGTTTGCCAATCTACCCAAGGCATACGATTTGGAAAGCGTGGAACATGATCTCGATGCATAGGATCATGCCTTATAGTTGTTTAATCCATCTTGAAAATAATGAAGTCACAAAAAATTTCTTCAAGCTACAGGTTTTTTAACAGTAGAGTCACCATGAAAACTTGAACCTTTGGATTCTTCGACACTAGAGTCACTAGGTGAAAGATGCACAAAATTATTGTGCCTGACCATTATTCACCATAAAAAATCAAAGCTAATATTTGTCTTTATTTCTAGAAAATATTTAACCTTCGCTCCCCATAAATGGCACCAAAAATTTTATCACTCCCCTTGTTTCCCAAGGCTGAGAATGAAACTGAAGGAGGTAACCTCAAACCAATATTTAGGTCTTGTAGCTAGCCTTACCAAAACCGGAGAGGGATTTCTCAATATCACTTTGCAGCCAATGATATTACTGGATATATAATGATCTTAGGCTAGTTATGAGACTCAATAGATTAGGGTTATGTTTGTTTGAAGTTTTCACTCGATAAGAATTAGAGTCAATGAACTAGCTCTAGGGTTTAAGTATGATTTCAAAGGTTAAGTTTCGAAAAAAATGATGAGGCTAGATAGATAAATTTAGGAGAATAATTAATTTATCATTGTGTATAGGGTTTGAAAAGAGAGAGATTCATAATGAGCATGTTAAATGAATTCAATCATCAGAAGAGTAGACAGATCCATGAAAATCTTATAAAACATAGCATAGAAAGCAATGATTTATGTTCATAGACTCATAAGATAAACATATAGAAGCATGCATGTGATGGAAATGTAACATAAAATTTTCACTTAATGAAGTGATAGAGAATAAACAATTCTCAAAATCATACCACTAGAGTTCCAAGGTTATAGCTGCAACATTCTTTGATTTCACTGAAAAAAGCGTTTTTACAATAGATCCACTGTAAAAAACAACTATTCAAACTCTAAAATGACTTGAAATGGAATAAATATAGAAAATATAATTCATGAGACCTCATTGGGTCGAGATATTATCCAAAAAAATTCATAAATGCACCCTATGAGTCATTTCCTAGTTTTAGGAAAGTTAGAAACCATTCCCTCAAATTTAGCTAATAACTAGGAGTTCATGTCTCTTGGATTAATTACATAATTCCTCCATAAAGAGAAGAAAAAACAAACATTTCAACCCAATGGAAACTTCATGGGACAACTACACTTCGAAATTTGGAGTTTTTCTGATTTGACAATTGTCCTAGGGAATCCAATTATAGAAGCATCACGGCACTAGCATAAGCGTCGTGCCTCCCAGCAGAAGTGTTGCTCCAATTTGGAGCTGATTTTCACTTAATTTATAGTGCCAATTTGCAAATATGAGAGTTATGCTAGGTATCCATTTGTTTCTTCTTTCCATTGCACCCTCAAAATTGATAAAATACTTGGTGGAAGGCCTTCAAAAACTGATTCTCTCAACCTCACTCTAGAAGCACCATGCAGAAGCAAAATAAGTGGCAGAAGCATGAAAAAAGTGATTTCTTTGGATTTTTCTTAAAAATGGGAGGGTGACATGCAAACATGAAGTCATTTTGTGATGTATAAGTGAAAATAAATCCAACCATATAAAAATTTCTCCATTTACATGCTCTGCGAAAAAGCGTCACGTCATTACGCGACGCTTCTGTAATGACCATTTTTTTAAATTTTCTAGAATTTTTCTGCAAAAATAAGGCCCAAATGTGGATAAATATCTCTCTAAGCATAACGATTGTTGAAAACGTGAGAGAGGGTTTTTTTCCTTGGAATTTTAGGAACAAAAACCTCCTCCATATTTCCAAAATACTTCACATTTTCTCAGAATCCAAGTTTGAAGTTTATCACTAAAAAGTTGCAGAAGCATAGTGCACTCTCAATAGAAGCGTCACGCCACTTTGAGAGGGAATTTGGAGGCCTTCCCAGAGGTGATTTGGGCTACAAGTGGTATGGTTGGAAAGGGTAGGATGTCTGCTACACAATGAAGTCATCAAGCACTGAAAACCCCTACTCCAAACCCTTGAAAAAAGTCATTTGAGATAACCTATACAAAAGTGAAGAAAATGACCTGGAGCAACTGTATTTTGAGAATTTCTCTCAACCCATAACACTTGTCATAAAATGAAAGATATTTATTTTCTTTGGCCTATGATTGATGAAAACCTCTTTCACTGTTGTAAAATTTGTCTCCATTACTTCAGAAATATATTTTGAGGCAAAATAATCCCTGCGTGCAATGTAAGCCCTAGATAATGATTAGAAAGCTCTAAAACTGATGCCATGGGTTTGAGTTGGCTCAAAAGTGGAATGGTGGAATGCCTTATAGATATTCTTTTCTTCCTCCATGGTTTTTATCAACAAGATGAAACCCTAACTGGATAATATGGGTAGGGGAGGTGTCAAATTAATAAAATAGGGGATGGTGGTAGGGTGGCTTTTGGGGAAGAAATGAGGTCGAAAGAAGCTAGGGGAAAATCCCCAAAATATTAAGGATGTAGGGTGATGAGATGGAAATAGGATGAAAGTGAAATATCTAGAAATGGGTATGAGGAAGGTGGCCAAAAGATAAAAATACAGGGATTTACTAGTATTTGTGTAAGAATGTAGTGAAAATTAGGGTTTTGATGACATTTATGGAAAGGAAGGTTGTGAGTGATAGGGAGTGTTGAGGTATGATGTACGGATCTTTTACAAAGTTTGCAGATGGTTTTATCAGCTAAAACAGGCCAAGGATGAAAAACACCAAAAACGTAGTGAAGATAACCTAATGAAGGAAAACACTCATTTGTTGAAGCATTTTGACTTGAGAGAGGTATGGAGGGTGTCAACTTACTGTTTACGAGGTGTATGGACCATGGTATAATGGTTTTTAACCTTATATAGCTGATTTGAAGCCCAAATAACAAATCATAGTGCATACTAGAAGCGTAGCACAACACCTTCAGAAGTGTAGCAGAGTAGTTGTTTGTGCTCAACCTAGTCTCCTAAATTGAGTTCATTTAATTGTCAACCAGGGTTGGTAAACTGCTGAAGTTAAGTGCACTGTATGTGCCTAGGTGTTTGTTTCTTAATGCGTTGTGTTTAGTGTTTTATGATGTTTTTGGTCTTTTGATGGTTTTATGTTCACAAGGGAAAGAATTAAATGTTGGTGGAAAGAAGCTACTGGTTAAAAACAGAGTGAAGCCTAATTTGTTGATGACAAATGACAAATGAAAATGCAAATACTGAAACAGAACCAAACCTAAACTATGACTAAGCAGAATACAAAGCTTGATAATGACTTCAAGAAAATGAATCAAAACATAAACTTAACTTGTCCAATTCTTTCATTAAAGGTATTTTGGAAGAGCTTGAGAAATGGGCAGCTAAGTATACAAATTCTCCTAACTAAAAAATTAAACAATCAGCTTATAATGATACAACATCTTATCCATGATTAAAGGTTTGTTGAAGCATATTTGGAGAAGAACATTGGTAACATCATAAGATCTCTACTCTAAGACTGGCTCCTAATTCTATTCTGCAACTTAGTTTAACGTCACTAAACCTTACTCAAAAGTTATAGATTTCTTTTTAAAGTAGTCTTTTGAGGAAAGGCTTTGTTTATGAAATGGTAAAGAGGTTGCAAAAGTACTTCAGGCCTTGGGCTGATACTGTCTTCTGTCCGGATGATTATGAGTTAATATAGGTTTGGAACAAAAGAAGTTTTGTAAATAATGAAGGTCGTGGTGTTTAAGTTTAACAACTAATGTAAATTAATATGCAATGGATGACAACTAAATGTGGAATGTACATACAGTGAGCTAAGCTAGAACTGAACTAAAGTGCTACCAGTCTACAGTAAACAGTGCTAAACTAACAAGCCATTGTCAAACTTAAAACGAAATAACAGAGCATGAATTGAATGCAATTTGACTCCGGAGTGCCCTAACTAAGTTATCATGCAATTAATCTATGGGATTCTACAGCCTATTTTGTCCATCATGAATGGTATTTTGGAAGAGCTTGTTAGAACAATCCTGGCTGTACAATTTAGTGCAAATGCAAACATAAAAACTGAAAGAAATAAAAACTAAGACATCACAGCTATTTCCTACCCATTGTTACGATATTTTGGAAGAGCGTTTTAAGAGTAAGATCAGCTATGCTACTTAGTGTAAACAAACAACTGAAACCTTCAGTATCACAGTCATGCCTTAGACATCATAAGGATTTTTTGGAAGAGTTTACTAGAATAAGTTCAACTGTGATAATGAAAAAAAGAAATTACAAATAAAACCTATAACACTACAACCATTTCCCATTCATCATCATGATCTTTTGGAAGATTTTCTTAGAAAAAGTATAGCTATAGTGACTAATGAAATTAACTATGAACTCAAACTTCAAAAACGTGAAAACGACTAAGATACTTATCTAAATTACGAAAGTAAAGTCGTTCAGGAGGTAGGGGCCCTCTACCACCAGACGGAATCTAACTCAAAATCAACTCAACGCATTCAAAGCAATGTTGTCTTCTTGATTAAAGGAAAATAGCTTGAAACAAAGTATTCTCGGTCTTTAGAAATATAGCAGTCAATCCATGAAATCTAATCAAAATCTAGAGCTAGCCTCTCGGTTTCCCGAGTGCATTTATATCAAATCTTCATAACAGAGCTTGCAACAATACGGGGATCATTGTCTTTTCATATCAAAATCGTACTATAACTCTAAAGATGGCATCGTAGAGGGACAAAGGACATCTGGACTGTCCTAGTCATATTAGGAGTCTGCCTCCTTGAATGAGTTCCCACGTACCAAAACCACGTCTAGAATTTGGTTCATTCTTCATGGTGAGAAACGAACGATGAGGACATTATGTGGAATATACCCATGTGTGGCTTTTCCTGAGAGGACACCTGGAACATACTTGAACGTGAAAATAGCTGCAGAATTGGCGGTTAGCTACGGAATTTCTGCATTCTGTAGCTAGTTTCAGTTAAAAATGCATTACAATGACAAAATCACAAAACTTAGCAAGTTAGCCATGTTATTCATTCTAAAAGTAATTTTAACTAATTTCATTGATCCTTTGGGCCTGGGATAAAAATGGACAAGGGAAAATGGAGTGAAGTAAGATGAAAGAAAGAACAATCTTGGGGCTCAACATACCCCCACTGCTGACTTCTTGCATGTCCTCATGCAACTTATTCCATAAACTCAGAGACTTCTGCAAGAACATCCAACCCTCTTCTTCTTCTTTGCCTGGAAGTTAAAGGTCTTCTGGGTTTCCTGATGACTAACTTGAACCTTAAATTGGTAAATGCCCTGATTAGCTTCTTGTTCTTCTTTTTCAACTTTTCATTAGCCTTTTCCACTTTGTCCATTTGTAGAGATAAGGTTGAGTTCATACTGGTTTTGAGTTTGACTTGTTCCTTCAGAATATCATTCTCAGTTCTGATATGTCTATTAAGTACTTCCAACTCATACCTATCTCTTCTTAACACATATATTTCAGACAGTGGAGGACTAGGGGTTCTATCTCTTTACTCTCTGAAGCTTTCCTTTCCAATGTTTCAACATAGTCATAAACTTCTTGCTGTGCAGGGTCAATTTCAGGGGTTTCTTCATTAAAATCTTCTTCAAAATCTTCTTCAATAGATGTTTCCTCATCTTCTATGTTTATCACCCCAGTTTGTTTGATCTATGTTTTCCTCAGTTTCCCCCTGAGTCTATGGCTTCTTCTTGGCTGGGATGATCCCTCTCCTTTTTCTATGGCAGATTTTCTGATTACCCTCTCTTCCTTAAGCTGTCTCTTAATCTGAGTCAACTTCTCAGAGATTATTTCTTCACTACTTTCCTGTACTATTTTGTCAATTTCAATTTTAGAGGCTCTCCATTTTCTGCTTCTCCTTGTAGGCTGATGTTCAGGTGAAGGCTCTTTTGGTTCCTCAAAGTGATTTATTACCAAGAAATTATCCCAAGTATCTTTTGTTTTGGCTAAATGGTGTTCAATTAAAATCTTAACCAAGCCATGATGGTATAGAGTTGTCTCTAGGAATTGGACTCTCCTTTGAACACCAGAAGCCATCTTTTTTAAACTTTGAAGCAAGAAATAGGGAAAATTTAGCTCTTCCTCCAGAAAATGCATTATCAACCTAATATGGTAAACATAAAATGTGCCATATCTACCTTCACAAGTGATAATTTTTTGTAGAATAAGCAATATGTTTCTCCATTTATTTTTTAATGCAGAACTTGGAATTCCCTTTTTAAACACAGTGACATCCATACCTGGTGATTTTAGGATTTGCTTCCATGATTCATTATGAAATTCTTTGTTAATAAACCATATTTCTCCGTGTCTAAGCAATCCTTTTGCTTCTGCAATAAAAACCTCTGTGACAGTGAATTTAACATCTCCAACTTCAACCTCGGCTCCTTTGAATGACCTTGCAAATGTTTTAGTAACTTCTTTGTGGAAGCCATTAAATTTCTTAAGGAATTGTAGCCATCCTGCCTGTTGCAACATTTCTCTGCTTTGAGGGTATCCTTCCAAGTATTTTGTGCCCACTGGTTCAGTTCTTACAATGAGGCCCATAATTTCTTCTTCAATCTTCAAATTAGTACTCTTTCTGCTCACGGAAACAATGACTTCAACCTTCAAACTGATATACCTCTGGTTCACGGTGATAGTGCTTCAATATTCAAACTGATATATCTCTGCTTCACGATGACAATGGCTTCAAATTCCAAACTGATATACCTCTGCTTCACGGTGATAGTGCTTCAATCTCTGCTCACGGTGATAGTGGTTTAATATTTCAAACTGATATACCTCTGCTCACGGTGATAGTGGTTCAATATTTCAAACTGATATACCTCTGCTCACGGTGATAGAGATATCTCTGTTTTGCAGAATGAAATGATGAAGGGCTAGCTATGGAATGGAGTGATAGGAAGTAGTTACGGAACGAGTTAATGAAGTGAGGTGAAGAAAACAAATCAATGAGTGAAAAGACTGCGGAGATTTTTTACAACGGATTCAAAAATCATCATTAAATGATTTGGCCGGGTGACGTAAGGAAATCAAACACTTCAGCCTTTTAACCTCTTAAATGATGATCGGGTATAGAATTTGAAATGAAGGATTTTTATCCAAAGTTTTGCGGAGGGTATATTTGGCATGATCAATAAAAATAATCAAAACAACTTTTCGAATGATTCATAACTAAAACTATACTAAAGTTTATGATATGCCATTATAATAAAAACTTGTTACCTTTGCTTTTCATCTGCTTTTTGTGATCTTTGTATACTTTTTTCTCCTCTGGAAGAGTCTTCATAATCCTTCTTGATTTTTCTTGTTCATGGATATATTGGATCATCTTGTTGCAATTCAAATGTTTGTTGATCAGTGCCTTCAGGATCTGTAGCTGCGGAATGACTGTCTGGCTGCGGAAAGTCTGATTAGCTGCAGAATGCCTATTTAGCTGCAGAATGTACCTGTAGAGAATTTTAATCATGGAATGAAGTGGTTTGAAATATACATGAAATATTATATGGAATGGGTGAAGATAGATGATGAAACATGGTATAATGGGATATGTATGAAGTGAATGATGGAGTGGGATGGATTATAATTTATGAAATGGAGTGGAAGAATATAGGAAATGGCTTGCAATCCATGACATGTGTTATTCATTTGCAGAAAAACATCAAACTTTAAATTTTGATATGGAAATGAGGTGGATGAAGTATGAAATGAGATGAATGAAATATGGAATGAAGTGAAGTATGAATGAATGAATGAAATGGAGTATGGATGGATAAGTAAATGGAATGGAATGAAATGAGATGGATCATAAGTGCAATGGATCTGAACTTATGATTTTGTAACAGCTGCTTGTAGAAACAAAATGGAAAAGTTAGAGTGTCAGAAAGACTCTGATTTTCACCCTATCTTTTCTGTATAAACATGCCAATCAATGATTGGTTTTCATGTTTATACTTTATTTATTTTTTATTTTTTTATTTTTTTTAAAGCAATGGTTCAGAAAATTCAATCAAGTTGATGAAGAAGAAAGATTCTTCTTCATTAACTTCACATCACTGTTTTCCTGGAACTTCTTGACAAATTCTTCTCTTGAGAGTGGTTTTTGATACAACTTCAATCTATGACCATTCACAAGAAAAGTGACCTCTTCTTCATCTATTGTCTTGATTTTTACTGCTCCATTGTCAAAAATTTCAACAATTTCATATGGCCCAAGCCAATGTGTTTGAAATTTACCTTGAAAATCCTTGAATTTTGAATCAAACAAGAGAGCCCAGTCACCTTCTTTGAATTTCTTCTCTTTGATGTACTTGTCATGCCATCTAGTCCTTTGTTGTTGGACTAGACTTGTTTTTTGAACTGCATCTTGTCTGATCTCATCCAATTCATTAATCTGCTCCAATCTATGCTTTTGTGCCTCCGTTAAATCAAGTCCTAGCTGAACTGCCATTTTGAAAGTTTGAATCTGGAACTCTATGGGAAACAAAACTTGCTTTCCATAAACAAGTTCATAAGGAGTATGACCTATTGTGTTTCTCCATGTAGTTCTATAGGCCCACAAGGCTTCAGGAAGCCTATCTACCCAATCTCTTCTATGTAAATGAACAGTCTTTGTTAGGATTCCTTCAATGACCTTATTAGTATATTCCACTTGACCATTTGCTTGTGGATGATAAGGAGTAGATTTTATATGCCTGATTTTGTACCTCTCCATCATTTGTTCCACTAGCCTTGATGTAACTTGAGCTTCTTGATCTATAACAATTTCCCTTGGGACACCAAAACGAGTAAAAATATCCTCAAAAAGAAAAGTAACTACAGATGCTTCATTAGCAAAAAGTAATGGCTTGGCCTCTACCCATTTGGCAACATAATCAGTGAAAACTAATATATATCTCTTTTGTCTTGATGGAGGACTAATAGGTCCTACAAAATCCAAAGCCCATTTTTCAAAAGGTTCAATATGTACCTGAGGTTGTAATGGCATCTCACCTGAAGGAGAAGGTTTCCCTACCCTTTGGCAACTGTCACACCTTTTGATCTTTAAACAAGGATGGCCAATAATATCCTAAATTAAGGATCTTATAGGCTGTCCTCTTATCAGCAGTGTGTCCGCCACAAGGTTCATCATGACATGCTTTGAGAATCTCAGGCATCTCATCTTCACGAACACACCTTCTAATGATCAAATCTGGACCTATCTTGTACAACTCATTAGCAACCCATGAATATTTTGCACTGTCATAAATGATTTTTCTTTTATCTCTTGCATTCATTATTGAAGGAAATTTTCTTGAAACTAAATAATTAGCAATGTCAGCAAACCAAGGAGTTTGAGTAGAAATTGCAAAAAGATATTCATCAGGAAATTGATCTTCAACTGGAGTGTCATCTTTGATGTTTTGAAGTCTAGATAGGAAATCAGCTACTGTGTTTTGTTTTCCAGGCCTATCTAGAATGGTAATGTTGAATTCTTGTAAAAGAAATAACCATCTTATGACTCTGCCATTAGTAATTGATTTGTTCATTAAGTATCTAATTGCAGAATGATCAATGTGAACAAAAGTTTCATAGCCTGTTATATAGTGTCTGAATTTGTTTATGGCATGAAAAACAGCTAAAAACTCTTTTTCAGTTATAGTATAGTTTAACTCTGCAGGAGTCAAATTTTTACTGGTATAGTAGATGGCATAAGGAATCAGGTCTTTTTGTCCCAATACTTCTCCTAGAGCTGTATCAGAAGCATCTGTTGAGATATGAAAAGGTAACTTCCAGTTAGGTCCCCTTAAAATAGGTGCTTCAGAAATTTTTGTTTTCAGGGTTTCAAAGGCTAACTGGCAATCAAAATTTCCATTTGAATTCACAATCTTTGGTAAGTAATTTGAAGAGTGGAGATGCTATCTTGGTGAAGTTTTCTATAAACCTCCGATAATATCCCGTAAATCCTAGAAAACTCCTAACATCTTTTTGACAACTTGGAATAGATAAGTTAGAGATGACTTCAACTTTTGACTCATCAACTATAATCCCATCCCCTGAAATGTGATGCCCCAAAACAATACCTTCAGTAAACATCATGAAACATTTCTCATGACTAAGTGAAAGATTTGCTTCTTGACATCTCTTTAAAACTTTTTCCAAGTTTGCTAAAGCTTCTTCAAATGTATTTCCATAAACTGTGAAATCATCCATGTATACCTCTACACAATCATGTATTAGATCTGAAAAAATTCCTAATACTGCCCTTTGGAATGTTGCAGGTGCATTGCATAATCCAGATGGCAATACTCGGTAAGCATAGGTACCCCAAGGACAGGTAAATGTGGTTTTGTCTTGATCTTCAAGTGCTACTTGGATTTGGTTGTAACCACTAAACCCATCTAGGAATGAGAAGTACTTTTTGCCGCCTAATGTATCAACACTTGATCTTGAAAGGTAAGGGAAAATGGTCTTTAAGAGTAGCTTTGTTTAATTCCTGTGAGGTCAACACATACCCTCCATTTACTATTTTTTTTTACAATTAACAGAGGTTTTGAATTTACTATCCGAAGAGATAGATGAAGTTGACATTTAACAATTTTTGCAATTCTTCTTTAACAATCTCCTAAGATTTGGATTCATCCGTCTTTGAGGTTGTCTGATTGGTTTACAATTTTCCTCTATGTAGATGTGATGAGTGCAAGTCTTGGGGCTTATCCCTTTCATATCAGTGTACTCCCATGCATATGTAGAATAATGTCTTTGTAAGATCTTGACTAGCTCTTCTTGTTGAGATTTTTCTAGGTTCTTGTTTATGTTTAAAGTTTTGCTTGGAAATATTTCACTTGTAGAGCTACCAAATTTATCCATAGAATGAAGAGACATTTGTCTTGATGATAAAAACTCAATGTTGGATTCTTCTTGAAATTTTTCATGTTTGTATTTCGAAGAGGATTCAAAGTTTTCTAAAGTATTCAGAATTTGACTATCTTCACTAATTTCTGAAATTGTGAAGAGAGGTTGTAAGTCTTCTTCATCCTTTCTGTAATCTGATTATATCATCTAAATCAGAATTTGTCCATTGGAGATACAAAGTACTTCAGTTGAATTACCATCGAGATGTACATATCACCGGATCTACAACTAATGAAATCATCGACTGTAGCTAACCAAGGTCTTCCTAATATAATAGGATTCCCTCCTAGATTGTTCTTAGGAGTTAGGATCATAAAATCCACAGGATACTCCCAAGAATCTAGGGACACTGGAATGTCTTCTATTACCCCATCAGGTTTGATCATAGATCTGTCTGCTAATTGTAATAATGTGGGTGTAAAAAGAAGATTAGGAAGTTTCATTTTGTCCATGATTTGTCTACTCATGATATTGATTGTTTCTCCTAAATCAATGAGTGTGTTTTGGATCTCAATTCCATTGATGTGAATTTTAACAACTAGATTTCCCGGGTCTAGATACTTTGGAATAACAATCTTACCCATCATAATATCTGCTATTTTTCCTGCCAGTTGAATTTTCTTTGTCTCTCTTATTCTTTTTCCTGTTTTCTTCATGCTCAACTCCTTTATTGTTTGGTTGGAATTGGAATTTCCTTGATGGCTTGTAATAATGGAATAATAAAACATTTCTCAGCTCATCTAGGAAATCATAATTAGGCACCATAATTTGTTTTTCTACACCTATATCAATTTGTAATCTTTCTGGAAAGGGAGGTATAGAAGTAGATGTTGATGGCTGCTCTAATACAGGAGTTGAATTTATTGGATCTTTTTGTTTTAATTTTTCAGTGTTTGGGTCTTCAAAAGATGTATCTTCTTCAAGACTTTTATTCACCCGTAGAGAATCTTCCTCAAAATTATCTTGTTCTTGTATAATCACAGAAGGTTTCCTCTTTTCAAGTATTCTTCCAGACTTAAGTTGAACATAACTAAGGTCTAAAGGAGTAATTAAATAAGTTGGAAACTTTTGGCCTTCTATCATGTATGTGTTTTGAGGATTTTTATTATTGGGGTTTGGTATGGGTTGAGCAGGCAACTGATTTTATTTTTGAGGAAATGGTAATGGAAGTGGTTGATTTTGATGTGGTAGGTTCTGATGATGTTGTTGAGGATTTTGTTGAAACTTTTGTTCAGATTTTAGGATAAAATGTGGGTATGGTGGAGGATAGGGTGGTGGATACCGATAGTACCGAGAGTACCTTCCAGGGATTGGTGGCTGAAATGAAGTTTGAGATTACTGAATACAGGCCAAGGTTGCTGCCAAGAATTCCAAGGTGGAGGTTGGTTATACATTTGATCATGGAATCCTTGGGTTTGAGGTCCCTGCCAAGGCCTTCTAGATACAAAATTGAGAGACTCTGTGGAATCTGTAGGAGTTTCCTTTTGAAAGACAGCTTTGAGACCAGGAAGAGAAGGAAAATTCTTGGTCTCATGTTTTTTAGAACAAATGACACGGGTCTCTACAATTTTTACATCCAATGGACACTCTCTCAAGGCATGTTTCTTTCTACATTTGGGACAAAATATTGCCAAGGCATCAGATTCATCTTTTTGCTTGTTTTGTATCTTAAGGGTGTCTATTTGTTCACTAAGACTCCCTAAAAATGTCGATGCGAAATCATCAAGCATATGTCCTATTTCTGATCTTACTTATCGTCCTTGGGAGTAGACTTTGCTTGCCCTTGCAGATTAGGGACTTTCGGACTTTATAGCTTTAGATTTCCTTTGCAGGTTTGATACATAACTTAGATACTTCAGGTAATGTGAGCCGTGATATATCCCCTTTTCCCATCATGTTAAGGATATCCAACCATTCATCCCTAATTTTCTTCAATAAGAGAGCTTTCAAAGTGTCTTGATCTAAGTTTTCCATTTTTTCCCTCTTGATGTTATAGTTAAACCTTTCCAACAAATCTTCCAAATTTTCATCCTCTTTTTGTAACATTTTAAACACTTCCTCCTTATGGTTGACTGGCATACAGTAATCCAAATACCTCTCTAGAAATGCTTGTTTCATGTCTTCCTATGTCCTAATAGAACTGTTGATCAAACTCATAAACCATTTTAATGCTGCTCCTTTCAATGTTGAAGGGAATAGTTTAAGTTTTGAGCATCTTGTAAGTGATCCCATTCACATGTGAGATTCAAAATTCTAAATAGGAAGGTTTCAGATCTTCTAGCTTTAAGCAAGTCCATAGAAGTTTGGAAGGACAGAGGGGTGAAATGTTTTTCATGGTTGTATTGGTTTCTTCATCTACAGGAAACCTAAAGAGCTTCCCATTTCTCTTCTACCTCTTCCTCCTTCTCGCACCTCCTACCTCTCTCCTGTCTTCACTTACCCTCCAAATAATGTGTCCTCCATTAAAGACTCCTCCTCCTCCTCCTTCTGCCATGCTTGACTCTCCTATGGAAGTGGAAACGTTTGTGTCCCTAACAGGAGTCTTTAGATTTCTTCTAAGGCAGGTTCAATGGATGAAGTGGAAGGTTTTTCTAATGGAATATTTGATCTTAGGTCTTCTAGAAGTCCAGGATTAGTAAAGGATGGAATGTGGGTCTGAGATGAAGGTGTACTAGCTCTTGGTCTAGGTGAAACAAGTGGTGTTCTAGGAATCAAATTTCTGTTTATGCTGCTTATGAATCTACCCCTTGAGTCTCTCTCTCTACGCATATAATTGTTTTTGGGAATTAAGAAACAAAGGTTACCTAGTTTTCACTTCCCCGGCAACGGCGCCAAAATGTTTGTGCTCAACCTAGTCTCCTAATTGAGTTCATTTAATTGTCAACCAGGGTTGGTAAACTGCTGAAGTGAGGTGCACTGTATGTGCCTAGGTGTTTGTTTCTTACTGCGTTGTGTTTAGTGTTTTATGATGTTTTTGGTATTTTGATGGTTCTATGTTCACAAGGAAAAGAACTAAATGCTGATGGAAAGAAGCTACTGGTTAAAAACAGAGTGAAGCCTAATTTGTTGATGACAAATGACAAATGAAAATATTGAGCCAGAACTAAACCTAAACTATGACTTAGCAAAATACAAAGCTTGATAATGACTTCAAGAAAATAAATCACAACATGAACTTAACTTGTCCAATCCATTCATTAAGGATATTTTGGAAGAGCTTGAGAAATGGGCAGCTAAGTGTAAAAATTCTCCTAACTAAAAAATTGAACAATTAGCTTATAATGATACAACATCTTATCCATGATTAAAGGTTTGTTAAAGCATATTTGGAGAAGAATATTAGTAACATCATAAGATCTCTACTCTAAGACTAGCTCCTAATTCTATTCTGCAACTTAATTTAACATCACTAAAGTTTACTCAAAAGTTATATATTTCTTTTTAAAGTAGTATTTTGAGGAAAGGCTTTGTTTATGAAATGATAAAGAAGTTGCAAAAGTACTTCAGGCCTTGGGCTGATACTATCTTCTGTCCAGATGGTTATGAGTCAATTATAGATTTAAAAAAAAAGAGGTTTTGTAAATAATTAAGGCCGTGGTGTTTGAGTTTAACAACTAATGTAATTTAATATGCAGTGGATGACAACTAAATGTGGAATGTAAATACAATGAGCTAAGCTAAAACTGAGCTGAGATGTCACTAGTCTACAATAAATAGTGCTGAACTAACAAGACATTATCAAACTTAAAACGAAATATCAGAGCATGAATTAAATGCAATTTGACTCCGGAGTACCCTAACTAAGTTATCATGTAATTAATCTATGGAATTCTACAGCCTATTTTGTCCATCATGAATGGTATTTTGGAAGAGCTTGTTAGAACAATCCTAGCTGTACAATTTTGTGCAAATGCAAATATAAAGACTGAAAGCAATTTAAAAACTAAGACATCATACCTATTTCCTACCCATTGTCATGATATTTTGGAAGAGCGTTTTAAGAGTAAGGTCAGCTATGCTACTTAGTGTAAACAAACAACTGAAACATTCAGTATCATAGCCATGCCTTAGACATCATAAGGATTTTTTGGAAGAGTTTACTAGAATAAGTTCAACTGTGATAATGAACAAAATAAATTACGAATAAAACCTACAACACTACAACCATTTCCCATTCATTATCATGAGCTTTTGGAAGAGTTTCATAGAACGAGTATAGCTATAGTGACTAACGAAATTAACTATGAACTCAAAATTCAAAAACGTAAAAACAACTAAGATACTTATCTAGATTACGAAAGTAAAGCCATGCAGGAGGCAAGGGCCCTCTACCACCAGACAGAATCTAACTCAAAATCAACTCAACGCGTTCAAAGAAATACTGCCTTCTTCATTAAAGGAAAATAACTTAAAACAGAGTATTCTCGGTCTTCAGAAATATAGCAGTCAATCCATGAAATCTAATCAAAAATCTAGAGCTCGTCTCTCGGTTTCCTGAGTACATTTATATAAAATCTTCCTAGCAACGTAACTTGCAACAATGACTATTTACTGCATATCAAAATTGTACTAGAACTCTAAATATGGCAGCGTAGAGGGACAAAGGACATCTCGACTATCCTAGTCCTATTAGGAGTCTGCCTCTTTGAATGAGTTCCCATGTACCAAAACCACGTCCAGAATTCGGTTCATTCTTCATGGTGAGGAACGAACGATGAGGACATGATGTGGAATATACCCATGTGTGGTTTTTCCTGAGAGGACACCTGGAACATACTTGAACGTGAAGACAGCTGCAGAATTGGTGGTTAGCTACGGAATGTCTGCATTCCATGAAGGTTTCAGCAGTAATGGACGACAAACACAACCAGCGTTAGCTGGCAGACACTGAAAGTAATGGTCTAGATTTACGATCCTTTGGGCCTGGGATAACAATGGACAAGGGAAAATGGAGTGAAGTAAGATGAAAGAAAGAACAATCTTGGGGCTCAACAGTAGTTGTGGTGAAAATTTACTTATTTTTCTTCAACTCTTGGCAGTTTTGGAGTATGATGGTGAGAAGCGAGGAGCTACATCGATCATCAAAGGATAAAATGAGTTGAAAAATCATCTTTTTCCCTTAATAACAATCACAAAATTTATTTTTGTATTCTAGTGAAATCACAAGCTCTTTTGAAGAAATTTGTTTTCTTGAAAAACTTTAATCAAGAAACACACTTTATTTGAGGAAAGAAAAAGTGCCTTCATTTATTTCCCTACCTTTTCTAGATCCCTGTGAAAATTAATTGTATGGTGAAAATGAAGTTTTATTTTCCCTCTTTCATGACAAAATTGACTCTTATGGTGGCAAAAGAAATGAGACCTAGACTCTGACCTAAATGAATGTGTGGTGAATGACCTCATACCCCGGATGATTGATGGATGACGTGACCTATGAGATGATGATGACCATGAATGGAGTTAAGGTAGTAGCATTTTAGACCTAGACATATTCAGTGAACAAAATTTTATTTTAAAAATGACTTGAAATATGAAATTTTGATCTGTGACAACTACCAAGAAAATATGAAAGAGTACATTTGATCAATGAACATTTGGACACTAACATAATGATTGTTTCCACCACAATTTTTTTTCTATTGAATTGAAAACATAGTTAATAATGGAACTTCTACAACTTGAAATAATCGTTGAAAGGTTTCTTGAAAGAGTTGATAAAATGGTATTTTCCCTGGCATGGTTGTATTTCTAGTATCAAAGGAGTAATGAGTTGTTAATATAATATCTTCCCTTTTATAACTTATGAGTTAAATTTCCCTAAACTTCAAGTTGGGTCTACGATTTAAAATTTATGTGTTGTTGGCTCTTCAACAACAATTCTATATGGACATAACATTATGAACCTACTAACTAAGTGTTATGTAAAGGTGTGCTATATTTTATATCTACACAATTTGTAACAAAGGCATGAAAGTCAAGTAGAGTGAAGCTTATAGTCTACTATCAAAACTATAATTTTCCTATAAAAATATTGAACAATGTTTCTGATAAAGATAACGAAAATGTAAAATTAACCAAAGTTGTAGTGACTAAGGAATTATAAGGTATATACTTCTTGGGTAATTTCTAGGTTACAAATGATGTTTTGGTTGGTGGTGTCTTTCTCAAGGATCAAAATGATGTCTTGAGTAAGTCTAATGTGAAAAATATGTTGTTGCTAAGAATTGAAGATTTTTTTCCATTTTTGATGCTACTGTTTGATTAAAGTTGATTGACTGTGTTGAGTATGATAGAGTCGCTATTAAAATTTGGTTTTTGATATATATGGTGATACAAATCTGGTCAAATATATTTGATGGGCTTATAGAGTATGTTTTCCTAATAATGTTGTTTCTTAGAATATTTATTCTAAAATTATACTAGCATTGATTATATAGAACTGCTAGAAATTATAAATGTGTGTTAGGGTTTGAGTATCACTGATGTTTTCTGTTAATGATTGTTGCAGTGATTAATGTATGATGCTAAGTTATTATGATCATGATGAAAATGTGTATTTCTAATGATCACAGTGGCAAGAATTGAAAACTGTGAAAGAGGGAATTTACTTGCTAAGGATTTATCTTACTGTGCTTGTCCTCTTTCTTGTTAACAGCTATTGGTGTCAATTGATAAAGATGTCAATGTATAATATTTGATAGGGCTACTGCAATACGGTTTTTCTTATGTTGAATTTGATCATAAGTCGTATTTTAGGAGCTTTATGTATAGCTACTAAGTATGATGATCTAGAGAATTGTCTATCACATTTATTTATTTGTTGAAGACTATATTTTCTTGTTAAGCTCTTAAATGTCGAGGTATTTCCAATGAAATGTATGACTATTCTCTTTGGTATATTTTTATGTTAAGATTACTACTATTGCAAGAATGCATGATTTTAATTAGTGGCTGATGCTGTTGAGAATGAAAAAGTATTACAAATTTAAGTTTATGACAGGGCTATAGTTGTTGATTAGGGTTTGGGTATTACTGTTGTTGGTGAAGATGCTTTGTGACGATATTTTATGTTCATAAGAATGTATGATAAAGGAATGTGTGTATGAGAATAATGGTGATTTGTGGGATCATCCATATTTTTCATTTCGTGTTGACATGTTTCCCAAAATGAGGGTTTTTGTTGTAAGGATATTCCATCAAGACGATAAGCTAGTGAAGATATTTCATATTTCAATTATTTATTGGTGAATTTGTTGAGTGTATTATTGATAAAAAAGGAAGTGTATTATTTGTAGAAGACTTTGTATTAAATTTAAGAGTTATAAGGAGTGTATCTAGTTTGAAAATGGACGAAAGGGAGGTCCACATGGATTTTTGGGGATAGTGCCTCTAGTTGGTTGATGCTAGCAAACTAATTTGAGGGACTAGGTGCTTCTTGTTGGTGCACTCTAGTGAAAAAATTGAAGGGAGTGGGTGCTTCTTGCTGCTGGGTTCCAAGGAAATGATTAAACGGAGTTAGTGCTTCATTTTGGTGGGTGGTAGTGAAGAAGGGAAGGAAGTTGGTGCTTCCTTCTAGTGGGTTCTAGAAAAAATTGTAAAGGGAGTAGGTAATTCCTGCTAGTCGTTGCTAGTGAGCAGATGTAAATAAATATTTAGGAAGAGAATAAGAAAAAATGGGTTTTTATCCCTTTATGTGTTTACACCTAAAATATATGTGTTCCTGTGTATGATGTTTATGAATTTTTTACATGTTCCATTATCACCAAAAAACAATCACTTAGCCATTTATAACTAGGTGGATTGAAATACACCATGTGAGTTTAATTTACCATAGTAAAATCACTTTCACTATAATAAATGATTTAATAAAGCACTTTTATTAAGTTATTTTTCGATTAAAACCCATGAGAATAATTAAATAAACCACTATTTATTTAATTTTCTCTAGGAATAATTATTAAATCATTGTTTGATAATTTTGCCTTGTCACATTTGACTAAATCACCTAGAAATAATAAAATAAATCATAATTTATTAATTTTTCCTCAACTCCATCATTGGAATAATTGTTAGATCATTATTTAATAATTATTTCATTTCACATATTTATTATTATTCATGAAATAATTAATAAATCATTTTATTTGATAATTAATTCCAAATAAATATATTTTCCCTCTCCAAAAATGTAATAAAGTATTCCAAGCAGTTAGATCTAGATTTTGGTCAAAAATATTTTTTTATTCTCCATTTTCAAGATGAAACCAATAATTTATTGTGAATAAGAGGGATTTCATTCATTTCTCACAATGATCATTATCATTGTCACCATTATTGTCACATGTCATTCGATCTCCCACTTTTGAGTTCTACAGTGTTTGGGTTTTCACACATTTGAGAGAGGAAGATCTGAATACTGAAGCATGAGGACATAAAAGGACCCATCCCATTGAGGACTTACGACTGCTTGTAAATATCCTTCGTTGGGTATCATTAATAAAATATTTTTCTTTCAAATATTTTCCAAGGTTGGCTTATTACATTAGATTTATTTCTTTTGTTTGCTCTTTTAGATCTGCATATATCTATCTTTCTGCTTTTTCTTCTCACATATTTGTTGTAAATATGAAGTATAAGTAGCCAAAATTATTGTTAGGGTCACTATTCACTCGTGACTTAAGTGATATATTTTTGGTACACCTTCCAAGAAATTTAATACTAACAAATGGAAAGTCCACTGGTGTAATAATTCAGTTTCCTGGGTGACTTTTACCTTAGAAATTTAAAGGTTTTGTTCAGTTATTTTTAGCTTATTTTTTCTATTTATAGATTTATCTCCATTATTCTGTCAAATTTCCAGCTATCGATGGTTTTCTAGTCTTTTTCTGTAATATTCCAAAATTTGCACATAGCAATTTAGAATATTAGATTTTGCTACTTTCACCTAGGAGAGGAATAAATGGGTAGTGAAGCCCATGAACAATAAAAATGTGAATAAATTCCACCTTAGTGAGGAAGGATATCACCTTAGGAGCTGTTTTTACACTTTCAAGTGTGAACAAGGACAAATTAGATGGAGACATAGTCATGTTTGACTAAGTCAACATCCATTCTTGAGGAGGAAGAAATCACTCTAGTAAACTAGCTCAATGTGAACAAGGATCAGCCTAGACACATATATGAGAATCAGGTTGAATATACCTTGGAGTGAACAAAGGCATTGCAGGTGGATTAGTTCCATATTGACCAAGTCAACAGTGCTGCTACAAGGAGGAGGAAGGCTAGCTAGGGCAGGACAATTTTGAAAGAGGAATCTTCATGAAGAAGTCACCTAAACATTGTGTCGAGTTTGGGGTGAGGAGGCTCACCAAAGATAAAAGGAAGGCATAGAATCAAATGGGATTCATTCATGTATTCAACTATTTTGGTCTTGAGACCACTTGCATGCTTCAACTGTTTAGCCGGAGTTGTTGCACTGCTTAGTGCAAGGAATTCCTGTGCGGGAATTCCATCCTCTCTTTGGATCAGCTTGCTTAAGGGATCAAAGGGGAGTGATTTGAGATTCATTTCAGCATTTGTCTTGGTTCCATTCATCCATACTCAGCCACAACGCAGTCTCCTTTAGAGAAGTGTGTCTTTTATGGAGGGGCAGCAGCAGCAGGGTTGCACCCTTTGATTGTATGCTAGTCCTTGAGGAGGAGGTGCTCCTTTCCCTCCGAGAGATATAATAAGAAGTCCTAGGGCCATTTTTCTATATTATTCAGCCATTTTATTATTTACTCAATTAGAATTAATACAAATTTTCAGCAACTATGTTATTTCCTATAGTGTTTCTTTTTATTCATGCATTTTTCCGGAAACCTTTGTCGGGAGTCTTGTCTCTGCTGTATAAGTGATTAAACCTCCATTTATTTGATGTATGATTAATATAAACACTATATAAGACTTATTTCATCATTTAATGCAGAAACCCTCATTAGAATAATGCAGTCCCTACTTCAGTAGTTGTTGCATAAGCTAGGTTATGGGGTTTTGGCTTATTTTAGTTGCATAGACTTGGGAGATCTGTTTATATGAGCTAGAGTGATTTGTTTCACCTCAAATTCTGCATGTGAGTTTTATATCATGTATTATAAGGGATCCAAGTCCCATTTCTCACTTGTATAGCGTTATTTTCTGAGGACAACTATTTCATGCTCTATATTGCTGCATTTTCCCACCCGGGAAGGATAATATAGATCATCTTGTTGTTGAGGTTCTTCCATCTGCTGGTATGATGCTATTTGACATATAATTTTCTACTCTACATTTCCATGCTCAGGGTTTTCTAAAGCTCCACATTGGTAATAACTAAAAATATTCCCAATAGTGTCGCTGTTCCTAATTTGGAATATTAGAGTGGTATCAGAGCTGCCATCTTGGCTCAGCCTGTGGATTTTAGATCCAATCAGAAGATAATAAGAAGAGGAGAAAAAAATGATGGATAGGATTAGATTACTCTCATCCATTTTCAAATCCAAGAAGAAATAAGGAGAGAAATGCATTAAAACTCCAAGAGGGTTTCAAGGAGGAAAGAGTTGTAGTGAGACTTCTGGAAGGTTTCAAGAAGCAGAAGAAGATGCATGCACTTACTATTCTCATAGAGGAAGTGGAGAGTAAGGATACCAGTTATAGCATGAAATCCTGAGTGGATATTTGGCAGAATACAAGTGCCAACCTAGAGATTTCAAAGAGACCCTAGATTTTCCTCAGTTTATTCAACTGAGATAAGAGAGAAGACCTTGCAGCAAAGGAGAGATCAAAGGTAATAGATTCCTATTGTCTAAATTTTATGGGTCAACTACAGCAAGAGCTTGGGAAAGAAAGCTTGAGGCATTCTTCCTACTTCATCCAGTGGAAGAGAGGGAGGTAGGAGAAGTTGCAGCACTGCACCTGGAGGGTGAAGCTAATGGTTGGTGGTGCAGTTACTTAAGCCACACAAGAGTGACTTCTTTTTCTGAGTTCACTCAAGATCTTATCAGAACCTTTGATGAAGAAAGATCAGAGGAGAGTAGGCCCACACCACTATGGGAGGAGGCAAGTACCAGCACTGTCATAGCCTTGAGAGAGCAGCGTTCTACACCAGCAGTTGGAGCAGCCATGACATGGAAGGAAGGAGCCCTTGCAGCACTACAAGAGGTTCCCGCATCTCATGAAGGTATGGGAAGATTTCCACTTTCACTTATTGCAGAAAATCTTTCTAAATATTTTTGAAATATGTCTTCATATGGCCCAGGATCAAACGTTACTGCTGAGATAGAGCAGCAGGATTGCACTGCGCTGTGGAAGCTTGAAGGGTTCTAGGGAGATTTGAACCATCAACCTCATGTATCACTGATGAGTTACACATAACCCTTGAGGTTGGAGTATGATCTTTTGGAGGATGAAATAAAATTTGAGAGGGAGTATGAGGCAGCAACTATGTCATTGGAGAGACTATCAGCACTTTCAAACACTAGCAGTGAAGAGGCTTTACCTTGTTCACCTTTGGATCTTGATGGATTCAGGATGGCTATGGAAATGAGATCTTCTCTAAGGGATCTCCAAGGAGTTGCATTTCAGCATCCCATGGAATGCAAGGAGAATAATCTGATATGGGGGGATGGTAATCTTCTTTGGAAGAGTACCAAGATGGAGAATGGTAGAAGGAATTCATCGGTGGACAAGTGGATGTGGATAGAAAGCAAGAATCTGGAGAGCTAATTGCAAATCCATGACATAGGGCAGCAAGAGGCAAAATTGCATTGGCTACTCTTGAGAGAGTTTGGCCATCATGAAACATATCCTTTTTCCAAGGGTATGTGGGAGGAGAGTACTTGGTAGGGTACTTGCATCATATGGAAAGGAGTGTGGAAACATTATGATGATGTGATATTTTCACCACATGGGTTGTATGATGGAGGAATGTCGGGGCAGCAAAGACCTTAGTTGCTTTGGAGGGGTGAGAGAGAGCAAGGACAGAGTTGCTCTAACACTTTGCATGGTGTTGCAATGGGAGGAGATGGAAACATTATGAGAGGGGTCTTTGACATTGAACATGTGAGAGATTGGATTTATGAGTTAGTAGGAGCCTATTTTCATAGGCCAGCAGTGCTGTCACTTTGGAGCATGAGCTTGTTGATGATTTTTTCCCAGGATCACTTCATATTTGATGCACTTGGTGGGCATAGAGGAGGTCAAAATGAGAGAGTGGTGGATGGACTCACTAGTTACTATGGTATGTTCTCCTTGACTTGGATGTCCAAGCATAAGAAGGAAGAACTTCATCGAGCATGTGGCTCATTCCTCTTCAAGTGGGTATGCCATACCACTATGGAGGATTCATCTATGGATCTTGTCACCATATTGCTTCCATCACATGGTAAGAACTCTGTTGTTGCACTTATTGATTGTTCAACACTATATTTGTATACTCTTACCATTTCCTTGTAGTGCACTTCTCTACAAAGGGGAAAAGTTCTCTTTAGGCTCCATGGACCATTTTTGGCTAGCTATTATGATGGAGACAACCATCTATTGTATGATTTGGGGAAAGTGTTTTGTTACTTCTTGTATGCTCAGTTGATACACTCATCCATTTACTACTTGCTGGTAGATGTGGTGACTGACACAACTAGCCATCTATCAAGATACAACTTGCCATGCTATTATTTGAAGTTGCAGTGGGGAAGACTACACTGTGACCACTGGGGAGACTTAGAATCAGAGCTCAGAATCTCCACAGTTCTCATTTTTGACCACTTGGGAGACTGTTGATACCTTCCAGCCTCACATATAACCTTCAGTATTTCTTTCATTATGACGTCGATCATGATCCTAGCTGTTGATATTATTCTTACATATATGAGGAGCATGATTGGAGGAGGAACACATAGAGTGGATGTGTTCTTGGGGGAGGAGCATCCCCACACTTTCTAAATTACATGCTCTAAGGGGATCATGGGAGGAGACATGGACTCTACAGTAACATATTTGTTTCTTAATGAGGAGGGCCATGAGATGGATGGGATGCCATATGGTGGTAATTTCTTATCCATCATGGATGAGATGGTTTGGGCCAACTTGATGCACAACGTTGGGGCAGGGACCTTTGGAGGTCTAGATTCCTTCTTGTCATTTGAGGTCAACATGATGGCAGCTCAAGATCAACAAATCCTTTACACTTGTCTTAAGTGGAGAGGAAAGCAACGTGGGGTAGACTAATATGTTTACCATGATCATAATTCCAGCCCACCTACTTTGCCCGAGCTTCAAGTGGAGGATGATTTGCATGAGTTACCATTTTGGAGGGTGGCTCATTTTGCTTGGTTGATAGCTTGGGGAGGAGAGATTCAAATGGGGAATATGAGTCCCAATCTATATCAACCCTCATGCTTCAAGAGGATCTTAAAACAGCCCATTGTTGCTTCCCTAGATGTTCTACTGCCACATAATGTCAACTATTTAGATAGCTTACACACTTGGGAGGGGCAACTTGGAGATATATTTATTATGCAGCACCTTGACCCTTGGAGGATTTTATTTTATGAGGTTTCTATAGGGGAGAAGAGGATGCTCTTCAGTATTATCCTTGTAGTTTCTTAAGGACAAGAAACATTTGGGAGGGGAGGACTATAATATTCCAAAATTTTCACACAACAATTTGGAATATTAGATATTACTACTTTCACCTAGGAGAGGAATAAATGGGTAGGGAAGCCCATGAAAAATAAAAATATGAATAAATTACACCTTATTGAGGAAGGAGATCACCTTAGGAGCTGGTTTTACACTTACAAGTGTGAACAAGGACAAATTAGATGGAGACATAGTCAAGTTTGACCAAGTCAACATCCATTCTTGAGGAGGAAGAAATCACTCAAGTAAACTAGCTCAATGTGAACAAGGATCAGCGTAGACACACATATGAGAACTGGATTGAAGATCCCTTGGTGTGAACAGAGGCATTGCAGGTGGATTAGTTCCAGATTGACCAAGTCAACAGAGTTGCTACAAGGAGGAGGAAGGCTAGCTAGGGCAGCGCAGTTTTGAAAGAGGAAGCTTCATGAAGAAGTCACCTCAAAATTGTGTGTGGTCCGAGGTGGGGAGGCTCACCAAAGATAAAAGGAAGTCATAGCATCAAAGGGGATTCATTTATTTATTCAACTATTTTGGTCTTGAGACCACTTGCATGCTTTAGCTGTTTAGCCGGAGTTGTTGCACTGCTTAGTGCAAGGAATTCCTGTGTCAGAATTCCATCCTCTCTTTAGATCAACTTGCTTAAGGGATCAAAGGGGAGTGACTTGAGATTAATTTCATCATTTTTCTTAGGGAAATTCATCCATACTCGGCCATAGCGTAGTCTCCTTCAGAGAAGTGCGTCTTTTATGCAGGGGTAGCAACAGCAGGGTTGCACCCTTTGATTGTATGCTAGTCCTTGAGGAGGAGGTGCTACTTTCCCTCCAAGAGATCTAATAAGAAGGCCTAGGGCCATTTTTCTATATTATACATACATTTTATGATTTATTCAGTTAGTATTAATACAGATTTGCAGCAACTGCGTTATTCCCTACAGTGTTGCTTTTTATTCATGCATTTTTCCGGAAACCTTTGTTGGGAGTCTTGTCTCTGCTGTATAAGTGATTAAACCTCCATTTCTTTGAGGTATGATTAATATAAAATATATATCAGACTTAATTAATCATTTACTACAAAAACCCTCATTATAATAGCATATTTCTTGCTTCAGTAGTTGTTGCATGAGCTAGGTTATGGGGTTTTGGCTTATTTTAGCTGCATAGACTTGGGAGATTTGTTTATATGAGCTAGAGTGATTTGTTTCACCTAAAATTATTCATGTGAGTTTTATATCATGTCTTCTAAGGGATACAAGTCCCATTTCTCACTTGTATAGCATTATTTTCTGAAGACAACTGTTTTATGCTCTATATTGCTGCATTTCCCTACCCGAGAAGGAAAATATAGATCATCTTGTTGCTAAGGTTCTTCCATCTGCTGGTATGATGTTATTTTAAATATAATGCACTGCTCTACATTTCCATGCTCATGGTTTTTTGAAGCTTCAAATTAGTAATAACTCAAAATATTCCCAATAGTGTACCTTTTCCTAATTTGGAATATTACATTTTCATAGGTCACAGGTACCAACCGAGTAGGAGGCAAAAAATTTGTACGAGACCTATTTCCCAAGAGTTGAAGAGAAAAAAAATGCACTTTTCAGCCGCAAAATTGCTTTATGAGGAGAAGAACATCCTATTTGGCCCAAAAACCACATTTTCCTTAAAAAACAGGTCAGAACCCAAGTTTTCAGATTTTTCCGGAAGTTGTTTTCTAATTTTTTTAGGGTTTGCCAAGAATAATTTTTTTGGTTTTTTGATCTCTCTTTTAGCCCTTCTTAGGCCTAAATCTGCTTAGTTTGTCTCTTTTAGGCAGAGAAAAACCCCTTAGGGTTTGAAGATCTCTTCCACATTGCTAGGAAGGGATCAACTGAGTAAGGATTCTAGGGTTTTCAGTACTTTCAGTGATTGTTTCAAGGTCTGATCCACTTTATTACAACCCCTTTGGATAGGTTTTTTAGCCATCATAACTCCATTTTGAGTTTGTTGTTTCCTTTCCCCGTAGGATCCCCTTCAGTATCCTTGGTTTGTTGAGATTCTTACACATCCTTTGCAAAATATCTCACCTCTGTTTTTTTTATTATTATTTGTGTGCACCATTTTTAGTAGCATAGAGGCTTAGATCCGAGTCCCATTGAAATTAAATATTGTAGGCCATTTTCAGGTGTTTTGAGTAGCTTATTTTCCTTTGTGTGTCCAGTTTTTTGAGAGCCTTCTTTGGGTGGGGTTTGTGCTTTATTTTATTTTTCATTTTTTTCATATTTTAACATTATTTATAGTATTTCAAAATTATATTTCAGCAGCATATGGCATCATGAAACATGCTTAATTTACTCATCCATTAAAACACATTTTTTCACACAAAAACACACCCTAAGCAAACGAGAGCTTGGTTAACACTACAAAATCAAGACTTTAAACACTGCACTTAATAATATAACACACATAGATTAATCCCACATGGGAATTAGCGCTAAACAATTTTTGTAGTTAGGTGTAGGATTAGTGGGATAGGCTTCCAATAGCACCGATCGATCATTGACATTGAGACCTAAAATTTGAGTTTGTAGGGAGATTAAAATCCTTGACCATCCCACGGTCAAAGCCGAAGTGCATGAGAAACTTGATTCAAAGGAGGTTAGGCTAGGTCATTGTTTGGTGGATTAATCCCTTTTGTGGAAAAGAGCGATATCCCTAGTACTCCAACAAGTAACTGGAAACAAATATCCATTGAATATATCTTTCTCTATATCATTTGTATTTTAGATTATTACAACTTTGAAATATGCAGGTTATGATCCTACCTTTCCACAAGACGTTCGATGTAGACTTTTTCCTTTCGCTCCAAAGCAATTCTTCAATGTTGAGAAGAACCTGCAATCACAAACAATGCAAAAGATCAGAGCACCTACAATATATAATAATCATAAATACTAATCGAACTTAGTGATCAAGGAGCCTAAGTATTGACATCATTTCCATGAAGTCAGAAAGAAGACAATGAGAAAACAAGATCCATATGTATTATCAGAAATTAAAGGAGCAATCTTACAACCTATGCCTTGATGTTGTACAGATTTATCTCATGTGTCTACAAAATCATTTCCTTGAGTCTGGTAAGCCTTCCTCTCTAGAATTACCAGCATGAATTCATATGCACAAAGGCGTTGTCTTAAATGTGCCAACAACAACTTACTAGCTCAGAAACTATGAACTCTATGAACTCTCTTAAGCTTAGAATCTATACAAATTAGTATATACCCTTCAACCTCAAACTTCAACTCAATTTATAGAGAGATCGATGTAGTTATAGATCCATTAAGAGAGGGATGAGTTCCTCCCATGAAGGGATTTAGGTTCCTTTGACCAAGGGATAAGCTCCATGTGTAGAGGAATAAAGCATGAACTGGTGTGACTGTTCAACCAACTAGGCTTATAGAAGTTACTTTTTATATTTACTTCCTTTTTACGGTGGTCCGCGGGTTTTAGTGGCAAATAGAGTGGAGATATTCATAGCTAATAGAATAAGCATCAACATATGTGCAGGAAAAGGCTATAAAACGCAGGTAGGTAATCTTTTAAAGGATTTTAAAAAAAAATCTCCAATTTCCAAGACTTGGTTCAGGAACATGAGTCTTTTTTATCTCTAAGGGAACATGATATGAATGGTGATAAACCCATATTGATAGTCAAATGTCATGGTGAAAAAATTATTTGTAATAGATTTCCCCCTAAAGTGTGAAGTTCGAGAATGTTTTCCTAAAAAGTGAAGTGATTTATCATTCCAAGGATTGGATCGGAGACACCGGTCGAAACCTTGTAAAAACATCCAATACAAATACATATCACCATTGAGGTAGGAATTCCCATACTCAAAGCAGAACTAACTAATGTTCTGGCACATATATGATTTTAGCATTACATTAATAGTAGACATAATATGGACGCAACCATCTTTAATAAGAAGTCTACGGTATCATGACTACATAACTCCTCACAGCCTAGATGGTCGAAACTAGATCCAGGGTCTTGATTTTTTCTTCTCGAAATATTATGAATCTATCCATGCGATTGATTGTTTCGGAGTCGAACATGGTAGAAAACACTTTATTACTAGTCAATGATGAGAAATGTTAACAAGCATGAGAGAAACCATTACTAATGAAAATGGATGTCAAAGTACTTCAACACAATATATAAAGTGTGAATAAATGATTTGCACTCGAACACTCATAAAATTATTCGATCGAAGGTCAATGATGAGAACCTTTCATCGAAGGCGAGAAACTTACCATTAGGGCATGCATATTTCAAGGTACTAATAGGATTCTAAATCAACTTTCTATATAATGAGATGGTATCGATAGAAGCTGATCTATCACAGGAAAGCCTATGACACGAAACTATTAGATCAAGTTTTTAAGAAATAATTTGCAAGGAATGACTCAAGGATGGTCAACGTGAATGGAGACCAAGTTTGCAATGAATGGTAAACTGAAATTTCTCTTGAACACATAACGCCATTGTAAATGGTTTGGAAGCATTTGACTCAAAGATAATACCCAGAAACTGGTTGAAAAATTTCAATGTGGTTTGATTAAATGTAAGACAAAGGATTACCCAACCTAAGTACAAGTGTGACAAAGTGTCCTATTCAAGAGCGACATGCTGCTTTCTAAAACAAGGAAAATGAATGTATTCTTTTCTCATTTTTTCCCCCACCATTACTGGCAAGCACCTATTTCTTTTTTTCAAGATTGAGGAGGATAAAATTTTCTTTTCATGCAAGCTCATCATTCTGATGATTCCATATTAGTATTTTTAAAACGAACCCTAAGAAGGAGTGGTTCGGTCCTGTTGTGATCGACATGTCCTGTATTGTTTAATTTTAATGAGTCCAGCAAAGGATTAACTAGGTGTTTTTTAGTTTTAGGGAGTCAAAAGAAAAACACAAGTAAACCCCATAGTGTTCCTTTTCGTAAATTTATTCTCTCAAACCCGAAAAAGGATAAAATAATGTAGGAGAGAACTTTATTGACCATGCTTAGTCAACATATACATTTTTTGTAAATATTCTAATTTAGTTTGGAAAATGGGTAAAATTATATTGAATAGACGATTGTTCATTCACTTTAACGAGTTTGAATAGTCAAGTACTAGATGATATTTTCATGCTTAGAGAGTCTGAAAATGGCTTAAAAGAGTACTCTAGGGTTTTTCTCTTTCGTATTTTTATAGAGCCCGAAAAAGTGATAAAATTCTACTCAATGTCAAAATTATTCTTTCCAAAAATAACTTGTTTCTTGCACAAAACTAAAAGAATTACAAATATTTTCTCTCAAAACATGATAAGAAATTTTTTTTGACTTCTAAGTGAAAATAAACAAAATAATATTAATTTATTTATTTAAAAATACAAAAATAAGTTAAAACAAATAATTTTAACCTTTTAGTTTTCAGAGTAGAGCAGAAAGATTTTTTCCGCTAACCTTTCCAGAGCAGATATCAGGAGAACTGACCAACCATTTTGAGAACCGTCAACACTAGGTATTCCACATCATCATTATCTTGCTTTTCATCCATTTAATTTTTTATTTTAAAATTTTAGGGCATTTTTTAGGGGGAAACATGGTTTTGAAATCCACCCTTAGGGGTGTGCAGGTTTTCATGGCGAAACCTGCACACCCGAATGATTTTTTAATAGAAAAAATCATCTAGCCACCACAGTTTTTATGTGTAGCTCATGCGCAAAAACACAATGTTTACAGATAAAACCTGTGCAAGCACTGTAGGGTTTTTAAAAACATGTTTCTATCCATAAAAAATGGCTCAATGTCTCCCAACTAATTTCTAATAATCTTGATTGATGGTTTGTAGGTTATCAATCACGTTGGAATGGCGAGAAGGAGACCATGAACTTCATGATAACACAGCCATGGATGATTCGACAACAATTCACACATTGGAAAATTGTGGCTTGTATAAATTCTAGGTGATTCAAGGTATGAAAACACATGTTGAGCTAATGACCTGGCTAGTCAATGCTTGGGATGTTCGAGATCAATGTTTCATCATTTGAGACCATAAGCTTGTGATATAGCTAGAGGATATCTATTTCCTCACTATATTTCCCCGCAGAGGGAGATACATTTCCTTGTTTGGGACAAGACCAGGTGGTCTACCCACTACATATTATATGGCTCAATATTGTAGCCAATATTTAGAGTTTAAGGATGTTCGAATTGATATAAAAATTATTGTGTGACTAGACCTAAATATCGTTGCACTAACAGTTACCAGTTTGTGTGGGAGTGCAGCTTCGCATGTGGCTACCAAAGCACAAATACAGACTACAGTTGAATTTTATGAGGGAAAATTTTTCAACTGGTGTGAAGGAGTGTTGGTTAACATGAAGGGAAAACTTATGAGAGCTAAGAATGGGAAGTTGAAAAACTTCATATATGGATCCATTCTTGTGTCTTTCTCTTTGGATAGGATCCCACTCCTTGCACCTCAATAGTCTCCAGTGGATCCCACAGGACCTAGGAACCATGTATGTTGCGATGGTTAGCATTCATGTATCGCCATGGTGGCGATGGTGGTTCAGTGATGCGCTATAATCCTCAGTTCTTTATATGGCTTAGGAACTAGATCTTCATGATTGGGGATTTTCCTTACGCAAGGGTGGATTTCAGAGGTGACCCTGATACATCACTTCTACCAGGGGCACAATGTGATGCATGAGGTAAAGAAAATAATTTTTAAGTTTTGTATGTTATCTAATTTTCATTTGGTTTTATATCATCCAATATTGATAAAAATTTAAATGTTGATGTCGGCCCATCACGACCAGCATCGCTTCGTCGCTTTGATAGGTGAGATGCACACCCTATAGTAGGCCCACAATATAATGTTGTGACAAATATCTTTACAGAGTTTGAGCACAACCTAGAGATGTTGGCTATTGATGTCCCAGAGACAGGGACAGATGATATACCTCTCAGGCTCGAGAGACATGTGACTGGTGTTCCAGACCCATTTAGGAGATATCCTTGCAGGGTGGCATGTGCCATAGTATGCTATCATGATCATAATCATGGATAATTGATGGTTGATCTAGATTGAAATTTTTTTTGTATCAATATATGTAGATCATAAGGTGTTTCAAACCTATGATCACAGAAGATGTAATATTTTTGACACACAACTATTTTTAACCTAATGATATTACTACTTCTGATCTCTAAGTATCTTGTTCAATATGGATTAAATATTGTTTCATTTTAATTTTAATGCTACATATGTCTATTTAAAACTTGATTTAATAATGCATCAGCCAATGTGTTTAAATTTCTTGAAATTTGTTGATATTGAATGTAATCAAACTGTCTTTCGAAGAGATGAACCCTTAAAAAAAATCTTAAAAAAGTTGGATTTCTGATAGCATAAACACCATTTAAATGTAATACAATGAGTTGTGAATCTAACCTAAAAATAAAATGTCGAATACCAAATTCGATTTCATCGGATAATATCTCAATGATTGTGCTATATTATACAATATTTTTTGTTGTTTGACCGAGGCATATCCAATGAATAGAGACTAACTCATCGGTGGGTGAATAGATGACCCATGCCGCGGAAGATATGTTATATGTACTATGACATGCATCGTCAACAAAACCAATGTAATTTTAAATGAATGTAAAAATTTGCAATATCAAGAGTAATCAAGATAAGTCGAGAAAGTAGCAAAAATTCATCTAGCAAAAATAACTAATCCTAAGGCACACTGTTCTAAATTGTAATGAATGTACAAAGAGGATTTTCACACGAAGAATCATGCATAATATCTCTTGAGATAAAGGCCATTTATAGGTTTATCTAAAGAAATTTCGTCATAATCGTTAACTCATAGGCTCATTTTACAAGCACACACTTAACAATATAAGTACCATGCGACATTGGTACAAATTTATCAACACCTAGATTGTCATGAGCTTGATCGTATACTAGAAATAGGTCACCTTATAAATATATGTGAGGGTTATTACCTTGATCATACTGAGATTTAACACATTTTTTATGAGCTTTGGAAGCTAATGAAGCGGTGCGATGAGTCTCATCTAGCTGTGCTAGGTATAGGAAACGTTTCTCCTCTTCAAAGGTAGCCGATAATAATTCAATGGTTAATTTGAGTGATGGGATTTCACATTAAATGGGTAACACAACTTCCAAACTATAAAGAAGTTGAAAAGGAGTGAACCCTCTAGATTTTTTTGCAGAGGCACGGTATGCCCATAATGTCGAAAAAAAAATGGTATTCCAATTTGTCTTATGAGTTTTGATAATCCGTTTAATCATTTTGGTTAAAACCTTTTTGAAGGTCTCAACTTGACCATTAGCTTGAGGTTAATATGGTGTATAATTATCATGGCATAGGCCAAGTTGAATGGAAAGTTTGGTCATCATAATGTTTCGAAAATGGCTCCCATGGTCCATAACAGTAGCTTGAGGGACACCAAACCAAGCAATCACATGTTTGAATATGAAAATTTATGCAAATTTTCCATCATTCGCGAATGTATGCATCGCCTCGACCCATTTGGTAAAGTAATCTACGCGAGAATAATATACGCATGCTCCCCAACTGACTGAGGGTTACATGTGATGAAATCAATGCCCTAGTTAGCAAAAGGACCAAAAACAATGATTAGGTGAAGAGGAGCTGGAGGTGCACACATATTTCGATCAAAAATCTAGAAATTTTGGCATTTCGTAACCGCAAGAATACAATATTTGAATAGAGACAGCCAGAAATAACTAGTGTGCAATATCTTTAGGGCTGTGGAAAACCTAGACATATGACCACCACAAGCTCCAGAGTGGCAATCATTCAAAACCCTTTGGCTTCTTCATGATTTATACAACATTGAAAAACAAAATCAACACCAAGACGATGAAGAGTGTCGCCAAAAATATTATATTGCTGAGATTGGTATCGAATTCTCCATCGATTTGATCATGAAATCTCTAACCGAAAGGTTTGGGTCTGGAGATATATAAAGATATCCCAAAACAAAGGATCTAATGTACTGGTTATAAATAGAGATTCATCAGCGATATGGTTTTTTGCCACCATTTTAGACTTAGTATTAGGAAAATCACACATAATTTCAACGAATATCAGGGATTTCTTAGACTTGGATTTCTTGAATTCCAAATAAAACTCTTGCAGGATAATGGTCCATTTAGATTATTTTCCCCCAAGAAATTGTTTCATCAAAATATACATCATCGGGTTGCAATTAGATATCATTGTGGTTTTGCCTAACAATATGTAATAACGGAATCGTTGGACAACTTGAATAGTGTCAAAGGCAAATTTTTCCACATGTGAATACTTGATTTCTGTCGGGCTAATATTCCGACTTAGGTAATAAATCACATTTTTGTTGTTACAATAATCCTCTTGAACTAGAACCATTCCAATCATGGAATCGGACACAGCTAAATATAAAAATTAATCTCGGTGATAATCAGGTAGATGCAACAACGATGCATGGGTCAACGTGTGTTTAAGTGCATCAAAAGCTTTATTAGCAAGCTCGTCCCAAATTAATGGAACATCCTGTTTTAACAACCAGGTGAAACCTTTAGTTAAATCTACATAGTTCAGGATAAAATGACACAAAAAATTTGCTTTCCCCGGCAAAATTTGGAGTTGCTAAAGAGTGGAAAGAGTAGGTAAATTAATAATAGCCTCAACCTTCGATGGGTCAACACGAATTCCTTCTTTTGAAAAAAATGAACCCAAGTAAACGTCCTTATTGCACAAAAAATACACGTTTTTTCAGATTCAAATAATGTTGTAATGCCTACATCTCATAAATATGGCACATAAGTGTGTAGGATGATCTTGTCTGCATAAAGAATGAGTAGGTAAGTCATCTAGGTAGGGTTGTACAATATGTTTTATATCGTGAAATGCATAAGACATAGCTCATTGAAAAGTTGTGCCAACATTTTTTAGTCGAAATGGTAATTTACAGTATGAAAACGTGTCCCATGGACATATAAATATTGTTTTAGGATAATCAGAAGGAAGTATGTTGATTTGATTATAGCCAGAAAATCCATCCATAAATGAGAATATTTCATTCCCAGCACAACCATCAATAATTTCGTCAATATAAGGGGTAGGATAATTTTCTTTAGGATGAGACTTGTTAATACCCAGATAATCGACACATACTTTGATAGTCCCTTGTTTCTTGGTTATAGGAACTATGTTAGACACCCAATCTATCAAAGGAATATGATAAATAAATCCTGCACGTACTAATTTTTCAACTTTAGCTTCAATTGTAGAAGCTTTATGCAGATGTATCAGACATAATCTCTGTCTAATAGGCTAAGAATTCAGGTATGTCTTAATTTTGTGAATAAGATTATTATGATAAATACGTGGAATTTATTCATAATACCAGGCAAAAAATTCTCGGAATTCCTAAAATAGGGATTTGTATATTTTGATCTCTTCAATCAAGCAAGAAGCACCTATATGAATGTTCTCAATTATTTTGGTTTTAATTGATATGTCAATAGGGATTGTGGTGGAAATATTTCCCAATTTTTTCTCAGAATCCGAATGAAGAATGAACATAGAATTTTGAGGTTCCTTGACATAATCAATTGAAAAGATGGCTGAAAAATAATTCTGGAGTTTATCAAGGTTAGGAAAAAAAATAATATCGATGATGGATATCAACCCATGGTAATTCATCTGGTGACACGATTTCTCGTATATTTTCATCAGTTGAAAAAACTTGTTGAAAAGGATCTGAAAATGATGTCAAAGTTGAGCTTGATAAATAATAATACTCTTCACTGGCCACATTCACTTGATTAGTATAAGTTGATGGATTGTCAGAACATTATTGTACTGCTACATATGCCGATTGAAAAGGACTTAAAGACATCTTGCAACCGTAGGAGTCCAATTTTGATTCTAAAGGCACATTCCATGTGTGATCAAATGGAATTTTGCTTGATGTAATCATATTGATATTGAAAATAGTTCACAATACGTTGGGAGAAGGTATAATGAATTTTCCCATGAGAATGGAATCCTTAACTAGTCCTACCCCAACATCTTCGTAAGGAATAGCCATTTTTTTGACACGTTGGATACTATCTATAGAAGTAGGGCCTGAAGAAAAGTAAGACAATTGATTGATTTTAACAATCTTTCCTTTATGAGGAAACATTATCATTGGATTGATGAAACAACAATAGTCATAGCATAATACCAACTTCAACCCATAAGAAGTTTGTAATCAAGAGGGGCATCAAAAAATTCTACCTCAAGTGTTACGGATTTTCCTTCTACTTCTATAGGTAGATCCTGGAGTATTATGAATGGGTGAAAACCCCTTCCATCAAAGGCTTTAAGAATAGTCGATGATTGGTCGATTGTCAGAGAACCAAGATTTTTTCAACAAGCTAAGGAAATAATGCACGTAGATGCTCCCTCATCAATTACTCTATGAAAATCTCACCTTGATTTGACTAATGCCAGAATTTGAAAATCCATTTGATGTGGGAGTCTAGGTACAATGTTTTCGAGATCAAAGACAATAAGATGTGAGTCTTTAGGATCAATCGCTTTTATAACTGATAATAGTAATTTCCATTGAGTTGGACAATATTGTGGCACTTCGAGGGTTGAAATTTTTGAAGGGGATATGGCCAAATATTCAACAATATTGTAAATCTAAGTGGCTCTTGCATGTGGATTAAAAGACAATTTACGAAGTACACCTTTGGCAGGTGGTTTAATCATTAAATCAAGATATGGTTTCTCGATTTGCAACATTTTAGAAACTAAAGGAGTGGATACTAGTGTTTGACTGGATGATTCAGTTTCTTTACCTATTATAGGACTCTTAGATCCATAATCTTGAGATCGTGTCACAACCATAACCTCAGACATCATCAGGATATCCGCTGATGAATTGGAAGAAGAACTGATCATTTTTCTATCTTGAGATGGAAAAGGATCTTTCAAGACAACATGTGTGGGTGAACCTTTAACAAATTTGGATACCTCGGCCTGATGTGTGCACTCTTTGGTGTATTGATCCTCATCACAAATAATACAAGGATAACGAGGTTTCCGTTTTTCATCTAACAGTTTGGTATTTTCAACTTTGTCTTTGGGAGAAGTGTTTTGTTTACTTTTACCCTTCCCCTTATTCTTATTTCCAGATGATTTAGTTTTGGTTGTAAATGAGTCTACAATGTGAATCTCGAAAGAATTTTCTAGGGAAGGATCTCCTTTAGGTGAATCTGGTAGATTTATGATTGGAGAATTAGATTTAGATGATTTCTTCTTACTCTTTGTCACATTTACTGTACCAATTACACTATCTGTGTAATGAGAATCAGAAGAAGTTGCAGTAAGTTGGCCTGTGTATGGTAAATGAGGAATTTTTCCGTACAGTGTACCGGATTGTGTGTAAACAAGGTCTAGGTTCTGTGCTTGAGCTATGACCTTCTCTTCTGTTACACCGCCTCTCTTAGCAACATTATCAGTAACCTTAGGAAGCAATGATTTAATGAACCATTATGCTAGAATTTGATCCAGAATGAAAACTTTCACTAAACCTCATTTACGTTGCCATTCATGTATGTGATCTGAAATGTATGTAGGTGTACTATGTTTTAGTGAAGTAAAAAATTCTGTTCAATTTCCATAATAGACTGGCAACATAAAATTAGCTAGGAATTTTGTTGCTAAGGCGTTGAAATTGTTGAAAGAGCCATGTGGTAACTCAATGTACCACTTTGCAGCTAAGCCGATCAAATTTCTTTGAAAAAGTATCAAATGAATGGAATCATCGATTAAGGAGTTGGATGCACACCATAGATGATAATTTATCACATGATTTGAGGGGTATTCTCTTGATTTTCCTTCAAAATTTGGAATATCATTGGGAAACTTAGTGGCCATTGCTGGCCAAAATGGAAGATAATAAACCATATCATTTGTTAGCCGAGACAAGTCCATAAGTATAAAGTTGCAATGAATGGTAACTGTTGGTGTGACAAAATGCCCTATTTTTACCCTCTTCCTATAACCATTAACCTCTATTTCATCTCTATAGACCTTGGCATTCCTGCACTAGTCCAAGATAATCGTCTATTCCTACATATACTTCGTATTTCATAATTAAGGGTTATTAGGTGCTTAATTAATTATTTTACATATATTTCATGATTTTAAGTATCTTTTGTAACTTATTGTTATTTTCCTAAAAGTAATTGAGAAACTAAGTGTTAATTATTATGTAGTGTGATCTAGTGCAGGCATATTCTTGCACTACCAACAAATATTGCTCCGTGATCTCTGAAAAAATTCGATCATTCCATGTGGGTGTTTTGATCCATGTCTCCTAGTTCAGGTGTGGATTATCTGAGGATGGATATAGGCTAAGTATGGTCAGGGATACTTTCCAAAGATGTGTTCTACGGCCAACAAAGCTAGTTCCTTGTTATAACCATTAGCTGGTTTTGTAATGTTGTTTGTTAGTCTGTTCAATCGAAAGGCTCGAATTTGAAATGGCTATGTAATTCAAATATTGTGGATATAGGCCGAAATACTATATATAGTACAGAACTTAGGTAGAGCCAAGTTAGTGATATGAGGAGATTGTAATTTTGTTTAATTTTTAACTTCGTATTTCCCTCGTTCTGGGTTGGACTCACATTATCATGTATGTTTGTTGATTGAATTTAATACAAGGAACTACGCCATGATTTCTTCACGCTATAATTAAATATTATTTATGTGCTGACTAAGCTCTGAATTGTTTCGTTTCCTAAACGAGAAATGAGCTGGTTGGCTAGGGCCCAACCAAGCAACCTCATTCACCCTTGTGCTTTCGTCATTTAAAAGGTTCATGTGTGTATTTATTTATTTGCAGATGAGTTGTTTGAATCATTACTATTTTTTTTCTGAGTTCTGAGTTAAATTCATTCCATAGTCAAAGAGTGAACGAATCCATGTGTGGAATTTTGAATTAAGTTAATTTCTTTCCTGCAATTCCTTTCCTTCAATTTCTTTTTTGAAATTTCTTTCTTGCAATTTCTTTCCTGCAATTTCTTCCTTAGTTTTCTTCCACTTGGATCGTGCAAGAGTATTCTTCCTGCACCAGTGCATGTAGGATTTTTCACTCTTTTTTACTCATCTATTTCACAGCAAGTGTTTCGTTCCTTTACCTACCTATGATTTCATTTATTCCTGCAAGTAAAACATTAGTAATTCAAGTAACCATTCTCAACATTCTTAACATTAAAATTCAGACTTTTGAAGGTTCTAAGAATGACTACCTGAATTAAGAAAGGATGTCATTGCAAACATCACACTTTATACTTGCATCTCATGACTTGAGATAAAGGATCAAAAGTAATCTGTAATGTTTAAAAGTGAATTTCCGAAAGATAGTCTCATTGCATGTGAAATTTATTTGATTGTTTCTTTGATTGTTAAGAATTTTTTTTGCCTTGTGAAGTTTATTTTCATTTCAAAGATCAGTCAATTAAATAATTCCTTTTTTCTGTATGTAATTTATCTTAGAATTCAACCTGCAATTGCAATTCTTTTTAGCACTTATTTTAATTATTTCGAAAGCAATTGGAAACTTTGGTGAAGGAAGTTATGTACCTCTACAAGAGCTAGTGTCTTGTCGCAAGAACAGAGTTTTATAAGACTTAAGACTTAGATCACCTACAAAAAGACATAAATATTCAGTAAACAAGGTAAAATATACTTTTTCACATAAGTTCTGTACCTACACTAGTGCAAGCAAATTGCAAGAGTGCAGGAACGGTTTCTTAGTGTAGAACGAGAATCATTTGGAAAGAAGATATTTGCAAGGGCCCATGTGTTAAGCTATAAGTCATCTATACTGAAGATAAACATAGAGTTAATTTCAACATTTAAGATTTCTTTCAGTTGTGTGAAGTTCCTTTACTTGCTTTCCTCGCAAACCAATTATTTTACATTCCAACACTATAATTTATTTGGTGTCAATTGCCTTTTAAATTGTCTTCTATTTGATTTTACAATATTTCAATTAAGAAGTAGGAATAGGAATAGGAAAATTTCATACCACTTCTGGAATTTCTTGTGCTTCGTCTCTAAGTTTACGAAACCCCTAGGTTGACAATTAAGTGTTGAGGATTTTGCTTAAGTGAAATTCCTGCACCCAAAATTTTGGCGCCGTTGTCGGGGAGGTGATTTGAAATGGTAAGAGTTTTCTGTTTTTCTGTAATAGGGGTAAGTCTGCTATTATTTTTTTTGCAATGTGCTTCTATTGTTTGAAGGGATTTGTAGGTGCTAAGTTATTTTCGAATTTTCAACTTTTATTGGAATTTTGTTTTGTCATTTTTTGAAGTGAATGCCTAAAAGAGGTAGGGGTCTGAAGCCCACTGACAGCCGATGAAATATTGATAAATCTGAAAAGAAAAAAAAATATCTCATATTGGGCCTTCTTCTTCAGGTAGAAAGTCCAAACAAGCCCAGAGTCATCATGTAGGAACAGTCTACTTGGGCTCTGGCAGCAGTAGTCCAAGTGTGATACAACCCATAAAGGAGAAGAAGGAGACTATCATAACCCATAGACATCCTTCCCAGCCTGTTGAGAGTGGTTCTCTTGGAGGGACAACAATGGAAGATCATGAACACCATGCAGAAGGAACTGATGAAAATCAGGTAAATGAGGAACAATCCACTTTTGGATTCCTAATTGTGGATCCGGATGTAACTGTGAAAATGAAAAATATACCACCATCATCTCTTCCTCATTTCTATGGTAAGGTACATGAATATCCAGACTCTTTCTTACTTTAGTTTTATATTTTATGTAGAAGTTATGATTATTCATCTGATGCTTAGAAGTTAAAGTTGTTTCCTGCAACTCTCAAGGATGCAACACTTCACTGGTTCATGGGACTAGGAGGGAACACTATAGCCTCTTGGGAATAGATGAAGAGAGTGTTCATGTCGAAATATCAGGAATATTGTAAAACTAGAGATATTCAAGATGAAATCTTTAATATCGTGAAAAATTATGATGAGACTCTAGAGGACTACTTAGAGAGATTCATGTACACCCTGCAAAACTCAAAGCAAAAATTTGATCTAAGTACTATTAGAACCTTGTTCTTACATGGGCTTACTAATGACTCTAGAAATAATGTGAGGTCCCTATATTACTAGTATATTCCCTTATTGTTGTTAGTGTAACCCCCTTAGCATTATTATTGTACCCCTGTAACCCCCATATTGTTATTATTGTGCCCTTAAATTATTATTGTTAGGTTGGCTAGGATTACATTGTGGCCCCATGGACTCCTATATATAGAAAGGAGGTTTTGTAATTTGTATAATCCAAGAATTTTTCATTCAGGTAATGTATTGGAGGTTTCCCCTTCAAAGTGGCTTATTTCTAAGGCATTGATATCTCTTTTCTTCTATTTTTGGAGCTGGCTTCACAACATTTGGTATCAGCACTTTGGATTCTAGGGTTTTGATGCTCCAAACAGGTCATCGTGGTATTTTCACTATAACTTGTTTTCTACTATGTTTCATAAGCTGAAATTTTTAGGGTATGAAGTCGAAATTTGGAGGAACATCTTCACAAAATTTCAGAGCTTGGTTCACAAAATTTTCAGAGATATGATCTGTGGAAGTTAGGTCTTTTTGCAGGATCCTCAATTTAATCTAAATAGGTCATCATGGAATTTGTGATATAAATTTTTTTCTATGAAGGTTCAGAATCTGAAAGTTTTAGGGGTCAAAGCTGGAATCCTGATAAAACGCGTCGCAAAATTTCAGATCTTGGTTCACAATATTTTCAGAGATATGATCTGTGGAAGGTAGTGGTTTTTCAGGCTCCTGAACTTCATCTCAAATAGGTGATCATGGGAAAATCTTCATAACTCTCTCTCTGAGCATCGGATTGGAGTGCCGTAAAAATTAGTTGCAATTAAACAGATTGTAGTTTCTTTGCTATCCATTTCAGAGCTAAAATACAAAACAGTGACACATGGAAATTCATACAATTTCGTTCTACTGAACGAGTCCATAATTAGGTCATTGTGGGAGATTGGACATAACTTTGTCTTGGAGAATCCAAATCAAGTCAGACCTGTGGCATTCAAAAGATAATTTAGAAGGCTACCTCATTGCCAAATTTCAAAAATTGAAGAGCCACAATCACAGAGATAATCTAATTTCAATATCGAGCTCCTCAAAAGCAAGAAAAAGGTATGTATTTTTTTCCGAATTGCATAAGTCTTGTTTGAAGAATCAATTTGAATTGATTCCAAGGGAATATTGTAGAATAGATATCAGTATTGGGTTCTAAAATATTCCCTATAAAAATAATTCAACACCCATTAAGCATTCATAAGGCTCTAGTATGACTCATGAAGATGAAGAATTGCAACATGATCTATCAAAATTACAAGAGCAAGTGCACCAAATTTCGCTCTTGCAAAGAGCAACAAAAAATGAAATGAAATTTTTGAGGAAATGCGTGGAAGAAAAGATGGATGAAGAAATGTAGTAAACTATATATGGTAATGGAAGAATATGGAACAAGATAATACAGAAGAAGATCTGACAGAAAAATTAAAGACAGTATAGAAAGTATGTATGTGTATATTCAGACTAAAAGAAGCATAAGTATTTGGATTGTGTTGATAGTAATGTTTCCAATGGTGAAAAATATAGCAGAGGAACTGATGAGAATAAAGAATGCCCATCAGACTTCATAACTTAATGCTACAAGAAGAACTAATTACATTCAAAGCATGGATTAGGAGGTGCCTGATGGAAAGACTAAACATAGGATACTGAGAGATGATAACAGGTTTTGATCTCAATGATGTGAAAAACACACAAAAAGTACACATTCCAAATTTACATTTAGAACAAAATACATTTGTATGGTATAGATGGATTTTCTCCCATAAAAAAATTTCACTTGGTCAATTTTTACGGAGGAAATGATAGCACATTATGAGGATACAAAAAGCAACACCTTCTTTAGCCAATTGATAAATCTCAAACAAAAGGGTTTATTGGTGGAGCACATTTAGGACTTCCAGCACTGAATATATATAACTATATTCAGAGGAAACATAGGATTGATCTCTGTACTGAAGATAACATCCAGAATACAGTTTAAGGGCGAACTTGGAATTCATTGGAGAAGGCATTCAAGTTGGCAAGAAAAATTGAATGTAAAATAATGGGGACAAGGAAGCCTACCACTCACTTCTATAAAGAAGGAAGTGTCTCTATGCCTATATTTCCACAACCTACAAGGTTGACTCCACAACAATTGGAAGAAAAAAGAGAGAAAGGGCTTTGCTACAGTTGTGATAGAAAATAAAATAAAGGTCATAAGTATGCTGAGAAGAAATTATTTTACATAGATTATGAAGAGGAAGAAGAAAATGATCAAGAAGAGGATATACACCAGGAACCAACCCTAGAAGAGGAAGAAATGATTCTGACCATATCGTGTAATGCATTGGTAGGCATTAACACTCCTCAAACTCTCAAGATAGAAAGACATATCAAGAAGAAAAAGGTAATAATGTTGATTGATTCAGGTAGCACCCATAACTTTATTCATTGTAAGGTAGCCAAGGAATTGAATTGTTTCCTATACCCAGCACCAGAATGTCAAGTGATGGTTGCAAATGGAGGAACTATAAATTTCTTTGGAAAATGCCACAATATCAAGCTAACCATGGGGGAATATGTATTGAATAGTCCAATGATTTCCATTCCTATAGGAGGTGTTGATGTTGTACTAGGAGTACAATGGTTACAATCTTTGGGGATGGTAGCTTCTAATTTTCAAGAACTTTTCTTGAAATTTTTTTTAGAAGGAAAGGAATTCCAATTACGGGGTATTGCAGGGAAGCCAGGAAAGATAATAAGCTCTAATGTCATGAAAAATATTCTAAATAAAGAACAACAAGGCATATTTGCACAATTATGATCACTAGAAGTTCCAACATCAAAATCATCTATTTCTGCAGATCTCCAACAAGTCTTGGACAATCATTCCAAGATGTTTGAAACTCCAAAAGGACTCCCACCTATTTTTGTTCATGATCATGCTATTCATTTGATTCCAAGAAGTTTTCCTCCAAACATCAGGCCTTATATATATCCTTATGTCCAAAAGAGCGATATTGAACGTATGATTGCAGAAATGTTAGAGGCGGGTATAATTCAACCTAGTCAAAGTTCCTTCTCTACTCTTATAGTATTGGGACACAATGTTAGCCACCTATAAAATTTGTTATAGCAAAAGGTGGCTAAGACTTTTTGAGCCTTCAAGGAACAAATTTCATTTCTAAACATTGTTGGCTCTTGAAGTCCCTGGAAGGCCTCATGCTTCTGTCCAAAATCTTCACTACTGTTCCCATTTTATACTCAGAAGTTTTGCTGATTTCATGAGAAGAAACTGCTAAAAAACCATCATTTTCCCCCTTATCCCACTTAAAACTGACCTTCATTTTCTCCCATTTTTATCCATAAAAAATCCTTTTTTTTCATGATTCCTCGTCTTCCATTCATGAAAATCCCTTTTACAAGGTTAAAGACTCACTCTTTAACCTTACTGAAACCCCCAAATCCATTGAAAACCTGGAAAAATTTTCATGAAAAATACATGTTTTTGCATAAAGGCTTAAGCCCCCTTGGGCTAAGTCCTAACCACTTCCCCTCCATGTGCCTCAGCATTATAACCAAGCGCTAACCCTTCTCGGTGCTTATCGCATCACAAAAATCCAGCTGTGCAAGTCTTTGCCAGGTTTCAAAAGTTTTGATGCGATTAGCCCGTGCTTATGAACCCTCAATGCGATCAGCTCCCTTTATTATAAACTCCAGATCTCATGCTTTTATTGTGAAAAAACAAGAGTTATGGTCCTGAGCGCTTATCGCATCGGAAAATTTCGATGGTGCGTAAGTTTCGTGTCACATATAAACTCCGATGTGATTAGCCTTTGTGTTGTAAAAACCCCGATCATATTATTTCTTATATAAATATCCCATGGGCCCGCCTTCGGTGCTTAAAACCTTGCAATATTTTTTCCCCGGTGGTCTTTTCCTTTGTAAAACCAAAAAACCCATTTATCCAAAGTTTTGGTCCAATAAGTTAGAATCACATGTTGAATATAAATGGTTAGATTAAAAATACCGATCGTGCAATCGCATCGGGATATTTCAATGGGTTGATTGAAGGACTGCATCAAAAATTCCGATGCGATTGAGTCCCTATATTATATTTCCGCCCCAAAACTTTTCATTTCATATACCCTGTGCCCAGGATCGAGAGTTAAAGACCCAAGGCGCTTATCACATCGGGATGTTTCAATGGGTTGATTGAAAGACCGGGCCTGATGGCTCCGATTGCGATTGGCCCTTTGTTTTATATACGGCCCGGGCATATTACATTTCATAAAGTCAAAAGGCCCCAAAAACGGGCACCATCCATATTACATATAAAATCACCCGATTATATATTAAACCTTTGCATTTCATTTTAAAATTTTCAAAAATTTCATAAGATATAAAGGGTTTTTCTGCTGGTGCAACTAGAAAAGATATTGACCGTTGATCTAAACCTTAGATCAATGGCCCGCGTAAAATCGCATCACATTTTCCATCGCATGCACTTGTTTTCTCCTGCCAATCGGCCATCCCCCAATTCATTTTCCACCGTTGATCTGATCCTCAGATCAACGGGTCGCGTTACATCGCATCGCATGTTTTGATCGTTGTGTTATGATTCCTCCCCCGATCGACCTTTCCCCTGATTTATTCTCCACCTTTGATATAATCCTCAGATCAATGGCCAGTGCTACATCGCATCGCAACCTTCAATCGATGCATTTGCTCGCCACCCCCGATTGTGATCCCCGATTGCGATCCTCCGATTGGATCCAGACCGTCCACGTGTCCAGATCGAACGGTCCAAAATCACTCCATCTTGTTCATTTCCCTGCTCTTCTTTGACCTCATCCAAAATAAATCTCCACCATTGGTTGCTTTCATCCAATGGCCACACTCCTCCCCGAAGCCTCCAAAGCAGTTAAACCTAAAAACGCATGCTTTTCTAATATTTAGTGTATTTTGCAGGGGTTAAAGGTTTTCCATTATATAAAGGTCGAAGGCCGAGAATGATGATTCCCGGGCCTTCAATTCATGAAAGAGAACCATTCACAGGGCTGTACTCCATATCTCGCCATTGCTTCATGAGGCAGTGATGCCATACGAGCCCTGCATGGCCCTGCACATCGACAAGACACTGTTTTATTAAAAACACAGTTAAAAGAGTATCAGTGTTGAAGAACAAAGCACAGCAGAACAGAAGATTGAAGACAGATTTGGGAATTACAACTAAGGATGATTATCAAAAGCCTAATTCCCAAAATTAAAACACAATTAAAGGAACATCATAAATTTTTAACAGACAGAAAGGCCTCCACTGCCGCATTTGAGGTGAATTGATTCCTCCCAGCTACCATAAGTGTCACCTGTGCCTCGAACCATTCAAACAGAGGCCAAAGTTATTGTTCGAAATCAGATATTTGCCTCAGCGCAGCCAGAGAGTTACTTCTGCAAGCAACTTAATGCAAAAAATATCTGCAGAGTTACGTCAACATAACGCAGAGCCTCAAAGTCAACAAAATCTCCCACCGAGCTTAATCTTAAATGAAAAACAATTAATACAGACAGACCATCTGTAAAATTCTCCATCGAGCCCCTCAAAGGCCGAGAAGTCTTGAATCTGTATTAATTATCCTGAGAGATCTTTTATTAGATCTCACCTCCTCATTCTTCTATAAATACCTCTGTAGAAGATGAGAAACTTTTGGTTGCAGAACTTTGAAATACATTTAAGCTTAAAAATTCTAATTGTAAATAGTGTTCACTGGCCCTTGGAGCTCTGCTTGTGATAAATAAGTTAGGCTAAGATGAGTAGATGATTGCTAAACTAAGGCATTGGACTTAAAGCTGTAACTGGTTTGGAGCATCAATACAAGCTGATTTATGTGATCCTGGTCTATGTTGACGATGATGTTTTTCTAATTGTAACTTGTTATTTTGTTTCTTTTTTCACTGTGTTTCATATTCTCTTATAAAGAAAAACATGCATAGAGTTAGGACCTGCTGTTTATCAGTAACCTTCTCTAACTGAAAATCTTTATCTGAATGTTTTCTTCCAATCTGTGTTACTTGGGAATGATTTAATTTAGTTCAAGCATAGGAATGCTGGCGTTCCCTCGCCTTATTTCCTTAGCTGAATATTGTTCTTGAATGTTATGTTCAATATTAGTTAAGTAGAGATGAACTATGGAAGATATGGTGTGCCCTGGTCCTAGTTTTATCCCCGAAGGTTGTCTGAATATTTCCATTGGAATGTGTTAAAATTTGGCTAGATTAGAAGTACTTACCAGATCTTAGGCTATTCTGTGTCATCTTTGTGTTGGTCTTGAAAGTAACCAAGTAAATCAGAGCTAGGAGAGGATTTGTGGCGAGCCCGACCCGCTAGTTTATACTCCAACAATTTCCTTCAAGTTTCCCTTTGTTTTAAGATGTTTTCTATCAAAAGTGTATCAAAGGCTGGCTAGTTTAAAAGTACTTACAAGATCCTAGTTTGCTTTTATGTTCTTCTTAAAGTGTTTGTCAAAGGCTGGCTAGTTTAAAAGTACTTAGTAAATCCTGGGTTGCTCTTTGTTCTACATCTTTTTAATTCCCCCTTCTTATTGTATCATTTCATTCCATAAATCAAACTTCGAAGAGATCCTTAGACATAGATGACTTTCCCCATGGATCACTCTTGCCTCTTGTTGTTCCAATTAAACCCTATTATGACTCCATAGCCCAATGGACTAAAACCTGCAATTATCTATCTTTTTGGCAGAAGCTTACTCTGATTGCTTGCAACCTTTGAAACTCTTTGCATTTGGGACTTCCCCCCTCAAACAGTAATCATGCTCAACCATCCAAAAAAAAAACAAACCCTCGGCCTTCATAACTAGCCTAATATCATTACCCAATACTTCAAAGACAAATCCATCTTTGCACTTATTGGAGAGATCCCTCTCCGAATTCAGGAGGGCTAGATCCTAGAATCCCAAAGTGGTTGAAACAATGTTGTTTTTGTGATCGGACTTTTCCAATCTTGCTGATTACAGATTCCTAACATTTCTGGCGACTCCACTGGGAAACTCAAACCTATAATCATTTTCATTTTTATAAAACTTGTGAGTAAAAGCAGCCTTTTCAAGCACTACCAAAGAAGGGTAATCAAATTAAAACTTGTTTGAATCAGTGACATACTAGGTAAACCCTAGGATTCTCTTAAGACTTTGTCTAACCTTGAAAGATCAGCTGGCTTAGCCATAAGAGTGAACTGTCTTTGTCTCATAACCATAGCTAAGTTTGAAACAAAGTTAGGATATTCTTAAAAACCACACAATTGAAAAATAACTCAGAAAAAAACCTAAAAATATTTCAGATTGGTATCCAATAAACATGGTGGTGGACCATAAAACCTTTTACCTCCTTAGGGGCTAAACAATTCCACTTGGCGACTCCACAATCCTGAACAGACCTTAAGACTCCACTGGGAAGAACCCTTATCATTATAATATCTTTCAAACTCAGTCAAAAGACTGTAGGATTAAAATTGTAAAACAAACTAGTTAACCTCTTAAAGATTGTCATATCTGGTTGCACTTTTCCTGTTTTATTTGGGTCTAAAAAACACAGCATAGTGGCTCCTAGAATTATTCACACTAGAGCCCATCCTGACCTTGATCCACTTGAAGTAGTTGATAACCCAGAAGGTATCCTTAGGAATTCTCCTAAGATTAAATTGTCAACTATTTTCAGATCACCCTTGAGAGCTAATTCAGTCCCTGAAAACATTTCAGATCTACAATAATCACAAGCTGACTTAGTAAATCCATTTAGAACTAGGTCTCTTGGTGATTTAGATCAATTAGATTCTGAGTCTTCACTATCATCTCCTAAAACAAGTGAACATCCTGGTAGAAGAGAAACAACACCTCCTGATTTGCATTTCCTTCACAACCTAGGTGTCTCTCATCCAAGATCAGCTCAGCAGTCTATTCCTGGTCCATCCACTTTTTCTCACCCTACATCCACTGTTCAAACCACTACACTTCAGCCCACTTTTCCTGTTGTTAATTCACTCCTTGTGAATCCACCCCCACCACATATCATGGCAGCATGGTATGCTCCGTTAGTCCTTCCTGCACCATTAGTTAATCTTCCACAGGACTATCAGTCCAAAATTCCATTATATGATGCTAGCAATGCTACAACTGCATCACAACATGTGGATAAGATGAATGACTATTTTGACATAAATGAAATTGATGATGATTCTGTCAAACTTAGACTATTTTCTCAGAGTCTGGGGGGAGAAGTAAGAAAATGGTTTAAAGGCTTAACACCCCATAGTATAAATGATCTCCAAGCCTTCCATCAGACTTTCTTAAACAAATGGGAAGTGAAGAAGAATCCTCTCCAAGTCCTTTTTTATTACAAGAACCTCCATAGAAACACTGGGAAAGTGTGCAATCTTATTGCACTAGATTCAATAGTGTGTACAATGCACTTTCCCCAGAACTAAAACCTCCACGAGGCTCATCTTTAAACAATTTTCCTGAAGGGTTTGACCCTGAGATGGCCTATCAACTGAGAGAGAGAGATTTTGAAACTCTTGAAGATATGAAAAGGGGTGCTCTTTCTGTGGAAGTCAACTTGATGGAGAAGAGAGCAAGAATGAAAAACGAGAAGAGAGTGTCTTTTAGAGAGGAAAATACACCTGCTACTTCCAACTCAAAGATAGAGAGAATGATGGAGGAGATGATGAAAGAGATGAGGATAATTAAGAGAGCACAAGCAAGCCAAAACCAAACTACTCCTCAAAATAGAAATCAGAACCAGAATCAGAATTTTAGAAGGAACCAACCTCCAAACAGACCTAGGGAATATGATCAACAGATCACTCCTCCCTTTCATCAAAACCATGTAAGTGAGGTTGAGGAAACAGATGAAATCATAGAGGAAGATGATATCAATATGTTTGGGGTAGAGGATGATGACTTTGAAGTTCATTATGATAGAAAACAAGGTCTATACACACCTTATGATGACAAAACAGATGATGATGAAAACTATTATCAAGACATGGAAAATGTCATCATAGAGTTTCAAAGAGAATATGACCTTAGAAGCAAAAATAGTCAACAAACCCCCAACACCAAAACCTCTGATAAATCTTCACAAAATAGCACTACAACCAAGCCTAGAGTTGTCAAACGAAAGGATAAAACAGTGGCTGTAAATTCTGATAATGGAAAAGAGAAAGGCACTCAAAACAATGAAAAATAGAGTGCAGACATTAGTAGTACTAACACTTTAGCTAGTACTCCTGTGAAAACAATTTTGTCAAGTATAAATAAAACAAATCAGCAAGCTGATATTGCTGATAGAATGACAGCTAATAAGGCTAAAACAAGTTCTTCAAAGAACCAAATTCCCTTCAGCCTTGAGCAGGAAATTTCAAAAATTAAAATCTCTATTCCCTTGACAGAGTTAATTGCCCAACATGTATATAGGACCCAGATTTTGAAGGCTTTAAACGTTGAAGAGAACGAGGACGTTGTCAATCTTAACGATGATCAACCAAAGCTTATTTTTGGTCCTAAGATTGAAGGTATGTATCAAGAGGGACTTGTTCCTCCCTTTTATGTGAGTTTAAACGTTCATGACAAGATTTTACACAATGTTATGCATAACTCCGGGGCTTCTAATAATTTAATGCCTAAAGCTGTGATGGAGAGCCTCAGTCTAGAAATCAACAGACCTTATAAATATCTGTACTCCTTTGAATCAAGCAGAGTAAAATGTTTAGGATTAATCAAATACCTCTGTGTTAACTTAGCCCAGATTCTAGCCAAATGCTTAGTCATGGATATTGTGGTGGCTGATGTTCCCCCCAAATATGGAATGTTGTTATCAAGATCATGGGGGGCTAAGTTATAAGGAACTATGAAAATGGACATGACCTACGTGACTATCCCTATTTTAAATCAGAATAGAAGTCTCTACAAGGAGTCTCATATGCAATACACAGTGACAAGTCAAGACAAACCACAAAAATCCCTTTTATACTCTGTAAACATAGGCCTTGATTCATTTATCCTCTTTAATGAAGAAACATTAGATGAACAAGTAACTTTAACAGAGTTAATGATCGATAGAGAGGAGGGGGTAAATTCCACCGAACTACCAAAATAGTTTGCTGAACTGTTAAACATTAGCAAACTAAACAAAGGTATTGAACTAAAATTCATGCATCCTTTGCTTTTAAACCTGGACACTAAAGAGAACGTGCCTCCACTTAACGAAAAACCTAAAGAGTCAAAACAAATTCAACTAAGTGCTGACATTCCACAACAATTAGAAAGCACAGTAGTTGAACAGGATGGTAACCAAGATGAAACTAAGAATAGTCCTCTGTGGAGTATGTATTTTGATGTATCCTGCACTAGAACTAACGCTGGTGTAGGTTTCTGGGTTTCCAACACTGAAAATAACCACACAGAATGTATTTCTTGTACATTAAACTTCCAGTGTTCCAATAACATAACGGAGTATGAATCCCTTCTCTTAGGCTTACATATATTGAAAAGGTTAGGAGCCAGAAGAATTAACGTGTACGGGGATTCAGAGTTAATCATTAGGCAAGTTAATGGGGAGTATAACGCAAATCATCCAAGACTTAGGACCTACCGCAACGATGTCACGGACCTTTTAAAAACTTTCAAGGAGTCCAAATTAATTTTTGTCCCGAGAAAAAGAAATATTGTTGCCCACAATTTACCTTTGTAGCTAGAACATGCTTAACGCCATATGAAACAAAGGACTGTACAACTCAAATAATATTTAGACTAGCTGTGCCTGATAACGAAAAGTATTGGTAGGTGTTTGATGGAGACAAACAAATAGAAGACTTCATGCAATTCATAAATGAATTCGAACTACACAGTTCGGACTCGGACAATGATACAGACTGCGGTGAAGAAAAATTTCTTGGCAAAGAAGAGTCGTCTCTTGAGCTTGTCAATATTAATTTTCTGACAAGAAAACTTATAAAAAAAACAAAAATGAATGCAGAGTTTGAAACAGAGGAGTTAGAAACTCTGCACTCTAAAGATGAAAGTTTGCCTAAGGGTCTGGCCCCTTTAGAAGAGTTGTTCGATTTTAACGATGCGACAAATAAACCAAAACTAGAACCTGTAGAGACTGAAGTGGAAGAGTGCAATATAGGTAGTGAACTTAAACCTATGATGATTAAACTGTCTAAGACTTTACCGGCTCACATTAAACTCAAATACATAGAGTTGTTTAGAGAATTCTCTAATGTTTTTGTGTGGATTTACGAAGATCTTAAATCCTATGACACTGAAATAATACAGCACAAAATCCCCCTTAAATAAAACCAAAAACCATTCAAACAGAAACTGCGCAGAATAAATCCTGTTCAGTTGCCCTTGGTTTAGAAGGAGATCATGAAAATGTACGATGCTGGTATTATTGTCCCTATTAGATATTATGAGTGGGTGTCTAATCTAGTGTCTGTTAGGAAGAAAACTAGAGAGATCAGGCTTTGCATAGACTTTAGAGACTTAAACAAAGCTTCATTAAAAGACAACTACCCTTTACCCAAGATGGATCATATTTTACAAAGGGACGTGGTAGGGTCTAAAAGAATTTCTTTGCTTGATGGCTATTCAGGGTACAATCAGATCCTAGTTCACCCTGATGATCAATTAAAGACAACCTTTACTACACCATGGGGCACTTTCATGTACGTGAAAATGCCTTTCGGTCTAATGAATGTCGGAGCAACTTTTCAAAGAGCCATGGACATAGCATTCTCGGAGGAACTGGGCTTCTTCATCATTATCTATCTTGATGATGTTACTGTGTTTTCAAAAATAGATGAAGAGCACTTAGAACATTTAAGAAAGATTTTCGAGAAATGCAAAAAGTTTGGGATATCTTTAAACCCTAAGAAAACACTTTTTGGTCTCCAAGAAGGTAAGATTCTTGGACACATTATTTTAGAAGAGGGTATAAAGATAGATCCAAAGAGGATTGAGGCCATATTGCAAATGTCTCATCCTTGAAACATCAAAGAGTTGTAGTCTTTCATCAGGAAGATTAACTTTTTGAGAAGGTTCATCCCTAACTTGGCTGAGCTCCTTAGGAATATCACAAACATGTTAAAAAAGGAGCAAGGGGTAAAATGGAACTTGGAGGCAAAGAAGTCCTTTGAACTGGTTAAACAAGTGTTAACCAAAACATGGGTTCTTATAAGTCCTGATTTTTCAAAAGATTTTTATATTTTTTCATTTGCAACAGAACATACCATAGCTATTGTCCTTTTGCAGAAAAATCCACAAGGACAAGAGCAGCCTATTGCATTCTTTAGTAAGGCATTGAGGGATTCCCCTTTGAAGTATAACATTATGGAGAAGCAAGCTTTTGCTTTGGTTAAAGCTTTGAAAGAATTCAGGGTGTACATCCTTCACTCACACATCATTGCCTTCGTCCCAAACTCAGTTGTTAAAGACATTCTAACACAGGACCCAGATGGTAAGAGAGGTAAGTGGATTGCTATTATCCTTGAGTATGATTTAGAGATAAAACCCACCAAACTCATCAAAGGCCAAGGTCTAGCTAGATTAATGGCTGAATCAAATTTTGAAGTTCTTGATATTAATATGATTGATGCTTTGGATGACCAAGAAGGATTCTCAACTCCTATAGTTGAAGATCATCTTATGAATTCTCCTTGGTATGCTGATATTATTTATGTTTTGCTTAATTTAAATACACCTCCTGGTTTGACAAAAACAAAGGCTAGATTCTTAAAGTTAAAAGCTGTAAACTATTGCATTATAGATAGATGTCTTTATTGGAAAAATGCAAGTGGTGTATTGCTTAAATGTTTGCCTGAGTTTGATGCAAATAAGGTTAAATACCAGTTCCATGAAGGAGAGTGTGGAGGTCATTTGTACTGGAAGACAACAAGACAAATGCCCCAACAAAATTGAGGAATGTTTTTATCAGCTCATTTCACATGGTACATGACTTGTCCTACCATAAATTTACAAGTAAAATAAAACTGCTACCCCTACCTTCTGATCAATCACCGCTTAAAGCCCCATTTCAACAAAGGGGGATCTAATTTGTAGTCCATCCACCATCTTCGCCCAAGATAGATGGATTCTCACCGCTACGTAATTATTTCCACTAAGTGAATAGGCCCTTATAGTATGTTAAATATCTAGCGTATCATAAAATTTAGTGAGACTAATATTCTCCAGATTTGGTCATTCTACCAAGATTATCACGGAGCAATGTTAAAGATTTGGATTCAAAGAAGATGGTTGAGTCTCACATAGGATATCACATAACATCGGGCATTCCCCACGGCCTATTACCTCAAGGTAATGGGACTTGGCAGTGCATCCTCAAATAAAATTTTAGTGAACATAATCAAGAGACTATTGGAGGACAACAAAAAGTCTTGGCACACAAAGCTGGTTCATGCACTTTGGGCTGACAGATTGACTTTGAAGAAGTCTATTGGTATGTCGCCTTTCCAGCTTGTGTATGGTACTGATGAAATTTTTCCAAATAGCCTTTGTGTACCAGTAATGAAGTTGATTCAAGAGTCACAAACTGAAGAAAATGACATGTTCAGAAGAATAAATCAGACCATTCATCTTCAGCAAACCAGAGAGGAGGTGTATAACAAAGCATTGCGGAAACAAGACAGCATTAAAAAAAAATTTGATAGAAGAACAAAGGCCAGCAATTTCAATATTGGGGACAAAGTTTTAAAATGGGATTCAAGAAGATAAGAAAAGGGCAAGCATGGAAAATTTGACAACTTATGGCTTGGCCCTTACTCTATTCATTCAGCTACTGGTAACAATGCATTTTTCTTGCAAGAGTTGAATGGAGCAGAATTGTTTGGGGGTCCTGTCAATGGCAAGATGCTTAAGCATTACTTCTCTTAATCAATGCTATGTTTTGAAGCCTTTTTTATCCTTTTCATTATAAATATCTCATCCACCATTTCATTCAAAGTTAGAAAAATCAAAAATACAAAAACAAAGAAAGAAAGAAAAGAGGGCAGATTGTGAAAAACAAGAAAGGTATAGCCCCATACCAAAAAAGAAACAAATCTGAAAGGGGTAAGTCATGACAATTCTTGAATACCACACTTCTAGTTAGTCAAACTCGTCTAAACTTGACTAATTAGGATTTAAATTTTCTAATACAGGATAGTGAATTCGATTTGCCAAACTGTTTAATCTTGGCTTATCAGTAGATAGTTTAGGATAGAAATTAAAGGTTGAAACAAGATCAAAATCTGAACCTAAGGTTTCAAAAAGAAATTGACTCAAATATGCTTCAAATTCTGAGTCAAGAGATGTAAAAATCTGGTTCTAATCAACTCAAAATCTGAACCAGAGAAAAAGGAAGAAACAACTCAAACAAGAGTCAAAACAGAGCTGTAAAAAGAGAATGCCATGATGAGAAACTCTCAGATCTTAAGCCTTCCATTTTGATTTAATTTTCTACAAAATAATTTTCTGTGTGTAGCATGTTTTTGTGCCATAGACCAACATCAAGTTAGATCATGACCCCACTGTATGAATTCTATTGTAGAATTTAGAGAATAAAAATCTCTGTTAGAATTATTTAACTGCAACAGACAGTGTATTAGGTAGAGAACTCTATGGGAATTTAGAATTATTTAATATGTCTGGAGAAATAAGGAGTAGAAATATATTATATTCCCCGCTTTCAAAAGAATAAAATGTTGTGGAAAAGAGCTTCAACTAAGTGCACTCTAATGAAGAAAAAATGTTAGATCTATAGGATTGGGTAGGTAGAAAGCTTGTAGATGAAAGATCCATTGTTTTTCATAGCTGCTAATATGTTTTCAGAGAAGATCATCCTAGAAAAGGAAGGGCAACCCAATGGATCAGGCACAGGTCAGCCTCCCAGAGAATGCAAGTCTAAAGTTCTTGATGCCTTCAAGAAGGCACCATCCCCAAGTGGAGCTACTGTTAGCCATCTATAAAATTTGTTTTAGCAAAAGATGGCTAAGAATTTTTTAGCCTTCAAGGAACAAATTTCATTGCTAAAAATTGTTGGCTCTTGAAGACTCTGGAAGGCCTCATGCCTCTGTCCAAAATCTTCACTGCTGTTCCCATTTTATACTCAGAAGTTCTGCTGATTTCATGAGAAGAAACTGCTAAAAAACCATCATTTTCCCCATTCTCCCACTCAAAACTAACCTTCATTTTCTCCCCTTTTTCTCCATAAAAACTCCTTTGTTTTCATGATTCCTCTTCTTCCATTCATGAAAATCACTTTTACAAGGTTAAAGACTCACTCTTTAACCTTACCGAAACCCCCAAATCCATTTGAAAATCAGTATATTCGTGAAAAATACATGCTTTGCATGTGCTAGCTTAAGCCCCTACAAGTCCTAACCACTTCCCCTCCATGTGCCTCAGCATTAGAACCAAGCGCTAACCCTTCTCGGCGCTTATCGCATCACAAAAATCCAGCTATGCAAGCCTTTGCCAGGTTTCAAAAGTTCCGATGCGATTAGCCCGTTCTTATGAACCCCCGATGCGATCATATCCCTTTATTATAAACTCCAGATCTCATTCTTTCATTGTGAAAAACCAAGAGTTATGGTCTCGAGCGCTTATCGCATCAGAAAATTTCGATGGTGCGTAAGTTTCGTGTCACATATAAACTGCGATCTGATTAGCCTTTGTGCTGTAAAAACCCTGATCATATTATTTCTTATATAAATATCCCGTGGGCCCACCTCCGATGCTTAAAACCTTGTAATATTTTTTCCCCGGTGGTATTTTCCTTTGTAAAACCAAAAACCCCATTTATCCAAAGTTTTGGTCTAATAAGTTAGAATCACATGTTGAATATAAATAGTTAGATTAAAAAGACCGATCGCGCAATCGCATCGGGATATTTCAATGGGTTGATTGAAGGACAACATCAAAACTTCCGATGCGATTGAGTCCTTGTATTATATTTCCGCCCCACCACTTTTCATTTCATATACCCTGTGCCCAGGACTGAGAGTTAAAGACCCAAGGCGCTTATCGCATCAGAATGTTTCAATGGGTTGATTGAAAGACCGGGCCTGATGGCTCCGATTGTGATTGGCCCTTTGTTTTATATACGCCCCGGGCATATTACATTTCATAAAGTCCAAAGGCCCTGCAAACGGGAGCCAGCCATATTACATATAAACCCGCCTGATTATATATTAAACCTTTGCATTTCATTTTAAAAATTTCAAAATTTTCATAAGATATAAAGGGTTTTTCCACCAGTGCAACTAGAAAATATATTGACCGTTGATCTAAACCTTAGATCAACGGCCCGCGCAAAATCGCATCGCATTTTCCATCACATGCACTTGTTTGCTCCTGCTGATCGGCCATCCCCCGATTCATTTTCCACCGTTGATCTGATCCTCAGATCAACAGGCTGCGTTACATCGCATCATTGTTTCGATCATTATGTTATGATTCCTCCCCAGATCGGCCTTTCCCCTAATTTATTCTCCACCATTGATCTAATCCTTAGATCAATGGCCAGCGCTACATCGCATCACAACTTTCAATCAATGCATTTGATCGCCACCCCCGATTGTGATCCCTCAATTGTGATCCTTCGATTGGATCCGGACCGTCCACGTGTCGAGATCGAACGGTCCAAAATCACTTCGTCTTGTTCATTTCCCCACTCTTCTTTGACCTCCTCCAAAATAAATCTCCACCGTTGGATGCTTTCATCCAACGGCGATGCTCCTCCCCGAAGCCTTCAAAGTAGTTAAACCTAAAAACGTAGGATTTTCTAATATTTAGTGTATTTTCAGGGATTAATGGTTTTCCGTTATATAAAGGTCGAAGGTCGGGAATGACAATTCCCGGGCCTTCAATTCATGAAAGAGAATCATTCACAGGGCTCTACTCCATATCCCGCCATTGCTTCATGAGGTAGTGATGCCATACGAGCCCTGTGTGGCCCTGCACATCGACAAGACACTATTTTATTAAAAACACAGTTAAAAGAGTATCAGTGTTGAAGAATAGAGCGTAGTAGAACAGAAGATTGAAGACAGATCTGGGGAATTACAGCTAAGAATGATTATCAAAAGCCTAATTCCAGAATTAAAACACAATTAAGGGAACATCATAAGTGTTTAACAGACAGAAAGGCCTCCACCGCCACACTTGAGGCGAATTGATTACTCCCAGCTACCATAAGTGCCACCTGTGCCTTAAAGCATTCAACAGAGGCCGAAGTTATTGATCAAACGAAGATATTTGCCTCAGCACAGCCAAAAATTTAATTCTGCCAGAGAATTCAATGAAAAAAATATCTACAGAATTACTCCAACGTAACATAGAGCCTCAAAGTCAATAAAAGCTCCCACCATGCTTAATTCATAAATGAAAAACAGTTAATACAGACAGACCTCCTGTAAACTTCTCCATCGAGCCCCTCAAAGGCCGAGAATTCTTCATGTATTAATTGTCCTTAGAGATCTTTTATCAGATCTCACCTCCTCATTCTTCTATAAATACTTCTGTAGAAGATGAGAAACTATTGGTTGTAGAACTTTGAAATACATTTGAGCTTGAATTCCTGATTGTAAATAGTGTTCACCGTCTGAGCTCACAGGGGAGCAATGTTAGGCTGAGATGAGTAGATGATTGCTAAACTAAAGCATTGGACTTAAAGCTGTAACTGGTTTGGAGCATCAATACAAGCTGATTTATGGGGTCCTGGTCTATGTTGATGGTGACGTTTTTCTAATTGTAACTTGTTATTTTGTTTATGTTTTCACTGTGTTTCATTTTCTCTTATAAAGAACAGCAATGCATAGAGTTAGGACCTACTGTTTATCAGTAACCTTCTCTGACTGAAAATCTTTATTTATATGTTTTCTTCCAAACTGTGTTATTTGGGAATGATTTAATTCAGTTTAAGCATATGAATGCTGGCGTTCCCTTGTCTTATTTCCTTGGCTGAATATTATTCTTGAATGTTATGTTTAGTATTAGTTAAGTAGAGATGAACTATGGAAGATATGGTGTGCCCGTGCTTATGGGGCATTCGGGCCGCTAATATTTCCCTTGGAATGTGTTAAAAGTTGGCTAGTTTAGAAGTACTTACCAGATCTTAGGCCATTCTGTGTCATCTTTGTGTTGGTCTTGAAAGTAACCAAGTAAAGCAGAGCTAGGAGAGGATTTGTGGTGAGCCCGGCCCGCTAGTTTCTACTCCAACAATTGCCTTCTAGTTTCCTTTTGTTTTAAGATGTTTTCTATCGAAAGTGTATCAAAGGTTAGCTAGTTTAAAAGTACTTACCATATCCTAGTTTTCTTTTATGTTCTTTTAAAGTGTTTTTCAAAGGCTGGCTAGTTTAAAAGTACTTACCAGATCCTGGGCTGCTCTTTGTTCCACATCTTTTTAATTCCCCCTTCTTATTGTATCATTTCATTCCATAAATCAAACTTCGAAGAGATCCTTAAACATAGATGACTTGCCCCATGGACCACTCTTGCCTCTTGCTGTTGCAATTAAACCCTATTATGACTCCATAGCCCAATGGACTAAAACCTGCAATTATCTATCTTCTTGGCCAAAGCTTACTGACACACCACCTTCGAACTCTTTGCAAATGGGACTTTCCTCAAATAGTGAATTTATTCTCAACGAACTAAAACAAAACAAACCTCTACTTCATAACTAGCCTAATATCATTACCCAAAACTTCAAAGACAAATCCATATTTTCACTATTGAGAGATCCTATCCCTCTCCAGGACTGTGGAGGGCTAGATCCTAGAATCCCAAAGTGGTCGAAATGATGTTGTTTCTCTGTGGATTAGAATTCTTTCCACCTTGTTGATGATAGATTCCTAAAACATGATAGATTCCTAACACACAAGAAGGATGGATCATGGTGCATGTGCTCGGATTATAGGGAGCTCAATAGGCTCACTATTAAAGACAAATTTCCCATTCCTGTGATTGATGAATTATTGGATGAATTACATGGATCAAATTATTTTACCAAGTTGGACCTTTGTTCAAGATATCATCAAATTAGAATGAAGACTGAAGATATTTCAAAAACAGTGTTTCAAACTCATGAGGGTCATTATGAATTTTTGGTCATGCCTTTTGGACTTACCAAAGCACCTTCTACATTTCAAGGGTTGATTAATTCCATTTTCAAACCCTTTCTTAGAAAATTTGTGCTAATATTTTTTGATGATATACTAATCTACAATAGGTCTTGGAAGGATCATGTCCAACATGTTGACAGGGTGCTCAAACTATTGGAGGAGAAACAATTATATGAAAAAACATTTAAATGTTTCTTTGGAGTACAAGAGGTAGAATATCTGGGTCATATTGTATCTCACGAGGGTGTTAAGGTAGACCCTAATAAAATTAAAGTCATTAAGGAATGGAAAGTCCCCACAACCATAAAGCAGTTAAGTAGATTTTCAAAGAAGGTGTCATTATCACAAGATTGTTCGGTATCATGGGAGAACAGTAAAACACTTTCAACAAAAATTATTGAAGAAAGAAGCATTTATGACCGTATACAAATTGGCGTCTTTTGAACATATTAAAGAAGCACGTTTAAAGACCATTTTAGCGTTGATTTTCACAAAAACTTTATTGTGAATGACACCAGAAATGGAATTGGTGCTGTTTTAATGTAGGAAGGAAGACCCATTGCTTTTGAAAGTCGTCCAATCAAAGGAAAGTATTTACAAAACCTATTTATGAGAAGGAAATGTTAGCAATACTGCATGCACTAAAGAAATGGCGAACTTACCTAATGGGAAGACACTTCAAGGTAAAAACTGATCATGATAGTCTTAAACACTTTTTGGAACAAAGACTATCTTCAGAAGAGCAGCAAAAATGGTCACAAAGATGTTGGGTTATGACTTTGAAATAATCTACAAAAAAGGAAAGCTTAATGTTGTTGCAGATGCACTCTCAAGAAAGAATGAAGAGGAGGAAGCATTGCTTTGTGCCATTTCTATTATCCAACCAGATTGGATAACCGAAGCAAGAGATGAATGGAAGAAGGACAAAGATGTATGGACACTCATTCAAAAGTTGCAGCAAGATCCTAGTACATCCGATACATTTAGTTGGAAAAATGATTCCTTATGGTACAAAGATCGCTTATATCTTTGTAAGAATTCCCAACTAAAACAAAAGATTCTTCTGGAATTGCACACTTCTCCTTTAGGAGGACACTCAGGATTTTTAAAAACTTACCACAGGGTGAAGAAGAATTTTTTTGGGATGGCCTTAAATCTGATATTCAAAAGTTTGTGGCGGAATGTTTGGTTTGCCAGCAGAATAAAGTGGAGACAATTAAGACCCCAGGACTTATACAACCTTTATCCATTCCAAGTCAACGTTGGGAGGAGATTTCAATGGATTTTATCACAGGTTTACCTAAGTCCGAAGGAAAGAGTGTCATCATGGTGGTAGTTGACAGACTTACCAAGTATGCACACTTTTGTGCATTATCTCATCCATTTAAAGCAAGTACAGTTGCTACTACATTTATGGACACAATTCAAAAGCTACATGGAAACCCAAGGGTTATTGTGAGCGACAGAGATCCCATTTTTACTGGAAATTTTTGGACGAAGTTATTTTCTTGTTTGGTACTCAATTAGCTCATAGCTCATCTTATCATCCTCAATGATGAATAAACTGAGATAGTAACAAATGTTTGAAGGATATCTTTCATTGTTTTAACCATTAAACAAAACAATGGGTCAAGTGGTTACCTCTTGCTGAATGGTGGTATAACACTTCCATACTGCAGCAAAAATGACCCCATTTATCGCACTTTATGGATATCATCCACCATCCATCACATCACCTTTAAGAGAAAATTCGAAGGTTCAAGCAGTGGAAGATCACATCGAGCATCAACAAGAAGTTCTCCAACTCTTAAAGGATAACCTGAATTTGGCACAAAATTGAATGAAACAACAGGAAAATCAACATCGCAGCGAGAGAAGTTTTGATGTAGGAGACTGGGTATTTTTACGGCTACAACCATACAAACAAATTTCCCTCAAGCAAGCTAAGAAGGATAATAAATTATCACCAAAGTACTATGGTCCTTACAAGGTGTTGCAAAATATTGGTACTTGGCATACAAATTGGAGCTTCCTGCTTCTTCGCGAGTACATCCAGTTTTCCATGTTTCATGCTTAAAGAAGGTTATAGGTGAAAATCTTCCAGTTCAAACAGTATTGCCAGAACTTGATGGGGAAGGGAAAATCATATTAGAACCTGAAGCAGTCATGGAAAAAAGAACTCGACAACTACGGAATCGATCAATTTCAGAGTATCTCATCAAGTGGAAGAACTTACCCACTGAAGATTCTACATGGGAGGATGAGAATTTTATACAGAAGCACCCAGAGCTACTCAAGCATTGATGACAACACTTTTTTGAAGGAGAGGGGCATGTTAGGTCCCTATATTACTAGTATAGTCCCTTATTGTTATTATTGTACCCTTGTAACCCCCATTTTGTTATTATTGTGCCCTTAAATTATTATTGTTAGGTCGGCTAGGATTACATTGTGGCCCACTAGGATTACATTATGGCCCCATGGACTCCTATATATAGAAAGGAGGTTTTGTAATTTGTATCATCCAAGAATTTTTCATTCATGTAATGTATTAGAGGTTTCCCCCTTGAAGTGGCTTATTTATAAGGCATTGATATCTCTTTTCTTCTATTTTTGGAGCTAGCATCACAATGAATAATTTAAATTTTTAGGACAAAGGGATATTGCTCATAAACCTTTTGATCAAATCCGTGACTTGTGCAGGAAATTATCCAGGAACCAATATAGATCTGGTAAAGTATTTCAGAATAGAAATAAGAAAACATAATCTACTAATGCTATGATCATTGGATTGCAGAATAAAATGGACAATATGAAAATAGAAATAATGAACACTATTAGCAAACAAATAGAATCCTTAAAATTTCAGCAAAAACTTGTAGAAGAACAGGAATCATTATCTATTTTTTTTCCTAAGTGTAGGAAAAAATATCTTTTAATGGAATGTCCTCTTGATATAAAGGAACTAATAAATGTGCAATCTGTGAAGAGAACCATGCCACTGAAAAATTTCCCTCCATACTTGGGCTGAAAGATGTACTTGAAGGAGGACAACCTAAAGCTGAATCATTGCATTGTATGGGAGCACGAAGAAACTAGCCTCAGGTAAGTACAAGTATGACTCCTAAATTTCCACCACATTTCTCTAGTTATAATGCACATCCATATTCCTATCCTAACAATAGTCACTCTCAACATTGGCAGCATGGGAACCAATATCATTATGGGCAACCCTCCTAGTCTTGGCAACAAGGATGGAAAGGGCCAAACCATTCACATCATTCCTATCCTACACCTATGCAATCGTACCCACCTACATATGCACCTTACCCAATGCCGCAACCATCATTACCTCAGTTGAGTCAACCAATGCCACCATTTCCTTTACCTCCACTGTTTTGACCTCCTTAACTGCTTTCACAAACCTTTCCCAACCCTAATAATAAAGCGGTACAAATGATCCATTCCATGAACCTGCTTTCCTTACCTAGATATCATTCCATGCCAGTTGGATTCAATGATCTTCAACTAAGATCAGGTAATATTGTAGCCACAGAAAAATAAAAGCATCCTATGGTGATTATTGAAGAGAAAGGTGAAGAGGAAACTCCTAACTGTTTTGAAAAGAATGTCACTATTTAGCCTATCTCGGTACGTCAGAGCCTTTATCATCTTCTTCCAACTCGCCTCCCTATCCAGAGAGGCTAGTTGTGGAGAGGAATGACCCCATTCTAGATTCTAGCCTAGCTTCTGAGCTTAGGAACCTTTTTATAAAGGCGCCTTTGCTCCAAGATATTAAAGAGATCCAAATCTGTACAAAAATCATTAGGGAACTCTGTCTCAAGAAGCCAGGGAGGAGAATATTGGAACCTCAAACCATTCAATTCGTCAAGAGAGAAGCAAAGAAAATGATGGGGTGTATGCACATAGAGAAATATACTAATCATGGAAATCTTGTTGTCTCTATTCAAATAGGTGATTTCCTTGTCTTTAATGTACTTATATACTTGGGGGAAGCCATTAATGTTATTACCAAGTAAACCATGGATAAACTTGGATTGGTCCATATTCGTCCTACTCCTACTGTTCTTGAACTAGCAGACATATCTAAAATCAAGCTGGAAGGGGTATTGGATGATGTGGTCGTTTCTTTATGTTCTTGGGAATATCCTGCAGACTTCATTGTGCTTTAGCTAGAGAATCCTATGGGAGGACATCCCTTTATCGCTTGCTACAGTCAATGCTTATATTGGATGTCACTATGGTGATATGTATATTTCCCATGGAGAATCTAGGAAGAAGGTCACCTTGTATCCACTCGCTAGATCCATTCAGGATATTAGAGATGCTTTATGGTTGGACTACAATAGTGATGAGGAGACTCAATCTGTTTCCATGATCCATCAATATGTTGAGTCCTCACAAGAGGGTGAGATTCAAGACTTCCTGAACAATTTAGACACTATGCCTAATTTTGAGTCATTGAGACAAATTTTCAGTCTAGATTTTCAAGAAATTCATGACTCTCTACTTCCCTCACCACCATCTTTAGTAATACCTATATGTACTCTTGAGCCTAATTCTACTCGTGTTGAGATTAGTCTAGGAAAATATTTACATATCATGTCAGACTTGGATTCATCCCAACAAGAGTAGCTTCTGAATTTTTTGCCAAACCATATTGATGCCTTTGCATGGGGCTATGAAGATATGAAAGACATCCCTCCTAAAATTTCTACTCACCATATCTATATTCAAGATGGATCCCAACCTGTCTGACAACCCCAAAGGCATATGAATCCATCTCTAAGAGATGTTGTAAAAGAAGAATTGCAAAAAATCTTGGATGTTGATTTTATCTATCCTATTTCCAATAACCAGGGGGTCTCTCCATTGTCATTAGTCCCAAAGAAATATGGGAGATGGCACATTTTCATTTACTATAAACAACTGAATAAAGTCACTCTTAATATTACTTCCCCCTTCCTTTTATCGATCAGGTACTCGATACCTTTTCTGGTAAGAATACTTTTATTTTTTAGATGGCTTTAGTGGTTATAACAAGATACAAATTGCACCTGAGGATCAAGATAAAACCACATTTACATGTCCATGGGGCACATTATCCTACCGAGTACTCCGCTTTGGGCTATGTAATGACCTGACTACATTTCAAATGGAAGTCTTAGATATTTTTGCTGACCTTGAGTGTGTAGAAATATATATGGATGATTTTTCTATGTTTGGTGATTCATTTCAGGGAGCCCTCAAAAATCTAGAAAAAGTGCTTCTTCGTTTCCAAGAAGCTCATCTTTCCTTGAGTGAAAAGAAGTGTAGATTGATGTGCAAGGCAGGAATGGTTCTTCACCATCTTATTTCAGAAAAATGTATCCAGGTTGACCATTAGGGGAATTTTTAGGTCTAAAATGGGCCTCCTAAGGAAATTATAAAATAATAGTGGAAATAATGAAATAAGATTTGATTACATCATCAAATTTTAGAGGGAAAAAAAATTACTTTTTCAACTTGTATTTTCAGCTTATCTCCCAAATGCTTTACTCAAATTTCGAGCGGGAATACTTGTTGGATGCAATTTTTAATTCCTCATCCAAGGAGTACCCATGTTGCACACTTTTGATGGATATTTTTATGCAAAAAATGAGAAAAACATGAAAAACATGATTGCAATCACGTTTTCCATGTATTTATCATTTTTCGTGTAGCAGGATCTATCGAAAGTATGCGACATGGGTACTCCTTGGATGAATAATTAAATTTTACATCCAAAAATTACTCCTACTTGAAATTTGAGTTAAAAAATTGGGAGATAAGCTGAAAATACGAGTTGAAAAAGTAGTTTTATTATTTTTTAATCTTTTTACCCTTTTACTTAAAAAATAGTGAATCATCCCCCATGGTTGACATCATCATCTTGAATCCTATTGGTTCTTATAATGTATATTTTGGTTTTACATTTTTCTTAGGAGGCCTACTTTAGACCTCAAAATTCCCCTAATGCCTACAAAAATACAAATTATTTTGAGTCTTCCTGTACCCAAAACTAAAGTGGAAGTGAGAGGTTTTCTAGAACATGAGGGCTACTATAGGAGATTCATTGAAAACTTATCCAGGATAGCTACCCCCCCTTTTCTGACTTTTGGCTAAGGATAGTGAGTTTTCTTGGTCTATAGCTTTCCAACAGTCCTTTGAGACATCGAAGGGAAAACTAGTTCAGGCACCAGTTTTGAGAGGACCAAACTAGTCCCTGCCATTTCATATTTCCTATGATGCCTCAGATGCTACTATTGGCACAAGTTTAGGACAAGAAGAAGATAAAAAATCCTATGCTATTTACTTCAACTATAAAAACTTGTCACATGCTAAATTAAATTACACAATTACTGAGAGTTTTTAGCTGTAATATTTTCCATTAGTAAATTTGGACACTACATCAAAGGATATGAATTATTTGTACGTATTGATCATTCCACAATAAAATATTTAATGAATAAACCATTAACTAGTGGTAGAGTGATTAGGTGGTTATTATTGTTGTAGGGATTTAACATTACTATTGTTTATAGACTAGTAAAATCTAATGTGGTAGCATATTTTCTTTCAAGGTTAAATAATCCTGGTGAAGCAATTCCTGTTAATGATGATTTTTTGACGAACATAGATTTGATGTGTCAACAGAATCCCCATGGTTCACTAATATAGCTAACTATTTAGTCATAGGAAAAACATCACCTCACTTATCCGCTCGTGAAAAGCTAAGTATCATACAGAAAAGTGCTGGATATTCTTTTGTTCAAGGAGACCTCTTTTACACTGGACCAAACCTTCTCATACGTAGGTGTGTAAGAGAGGAAGAAGTGTTTGATATCTTAAAATCTTCCCATGATGAACCTTATGGGGGTCACTTCGCTGATAAGCGGACTACATACAAAATTTTGTGAGTTGGCTATTTTTGGCCTTCGTTGTTTAAGGATGCCAAACAATATATCAACTGATGTGATAACTATCAGAGAGTTGGCCAACCTAATAAAACCAATGAAATTCCTTTGTGTCCTCGGGTTATGATTGAGCCTTTTTAAAAATGGGCCATTGATTTTGTAGGACTAGTAAATCCAACATCATTAAATAAAAATCATATTTTGGTTTGTACAGATTTTGTTACAAAATGGGTAGAAGATAAAGTTGTTTGTTTTGCTACTGAAAAAGTTGTTGTTGATTTTATTTTTACTCATATATTTACTAGATTTGGTGTGCCTAGAGATATTGTTTCTGATAATGGTCCGCAGTTTATTTCTAACTAGGTACAAGGTGTGATGGAGCAATACAAAATTCAGCACAGGAAATCTACACCATACCACCCATAAGAAAATGGTCAGGTGGAGTCCACAAATAAAGTAATTAAGTCCATCCTTACAAAGATAATCAATATCCATAGAAAGGATTGGGAAAATAAATTACCGGAAGCCTTTTGGGCATATCGAACCACTTGGAGGACTAACACAGAACATACACCATATGAGTTGGTGTATAGGAAACAAGTCCTTTTGCCGATAGAGTTCCAGATCAAGAATTTCAGAATTGCGGTCCAATTGGGGCTAGATCTCTCTGAGGCACAACAATAGTGTCTCCTACAATTGAATGAGTTAGATGAATTTTGAAGGGATGTTGTTAAGAAAAACATATTGGTTCAACAGAAATGTAAGAATTGACATGATAAGTATATTCAGAAAAAGTAGTTCCAACTAGGTGAGTGGGTACTCCTTAACGATTCTAGATTTAAATATTTCAAAGGGAAATTCCATACACCCTAGATGGGACCTTATGAGGTAGTTAAAGTGTTTGAGAATGGAGCAGTAGAAATTAAAACCATTTATGGACAAAATTCTTTGTTCTTGGTAAATGGGCATAGATTAAAGGTATATTTTTAGCCCCTTACTAAAGGAGATTTTATGCAGCAAGTCCAAAAACAATATGAAAAGGAGATGGTAAGTGGAAACACTGACCCATTGAATATTTGATTCTTTATTTTCCTTATAAAAAAATGAAAAAAATGAAAATAAAAATGACAAAAAGAGAATAAAAATTTCCTATAATTATGAAAATTAGTTAATTGACATGATTGTAGAAGGATCAACCTAAAAAACAACATGCTGTTAGGAAGATCCAAGTTTCAAATAAAAATGGAATGTTGCTTCATTTTTAGATATGTTGGCTGTCACCAAGAAGAAGCAAGTTCAAGGAACCAAGCCCTTACCCAAGTTTGGGATAACTAGCATGGAATTTTTTGTCCAAGTAACGCTTAATTCCCACTGCATTTACTTTTTCTGACACGAGTGCAGGCATATTTTCAAGGTAAAAATTATTCCTTTCTTCTATTTTTTGTTTCTTAAATTCCCACTATCTTTCTTATCTTAATTCCTGTAATGAATTACCCTCCTCTTTCTTCTAAGGAAATTACCCTTACCCAATTTCGTAAAATCCCTCTTTCTCCCTTGAATTTTTTCCATATACCGTTTCACTTATCCCTCTTGGTGACATTATTCTTGGAATCCCTACTGTAATGTTCCTTCCCATTCTGAAAACTACCCCCTTCCCACTTCTTTATTCCCTCATAGATTGATTGCAGGATTTTATGCAGTCAATCCAAAAGGCATGCTCATGAAACACCAAAAGATGTCGAATACAAGTTTTCTTGTATATTCAAAAAAAAAAATTAAGTCCAGGTAAAGAATTGTGTTCTATCAAAATTTTTATTTTGGTAAAGCCCCTGGTGCAAAAACACACAGTGCAAGTAGGCTTAGTGCAAGCACAATGCAGTGCAAGCAGGATCATTGTAGGCATGATTAGTGCAAGAATGCGACCAACTGTGAAAGCACAGTGTAAATTTTTTTAGCACAATATAGGAGTGATTCATGCAAAATGTTTATGGAATTTTATTTCTCTGCACTTGAATGATTACTGCACTGATAGATCGTAGCATTATATTTTTTAATTAATACCTTGTTTTATCATTTACTGACTTAGGGAAAAATACAGTTCAATATATATTTGGTTTTGAAATCTAATCTTTTTAATATGTACCGAAATATGTCTTAATTGAATTATGAGGTAAAAATGTGGGATAGTACATATTTTCTGAAATCCCATACTTACCTTCTTTGAAAGGATCCCCCATCACTTGTTCATCATTATCTTACCTCATAACCCGATCATCCATGACCATTACACCGCCACCGTATAAGCCTCTGCCACATCCAATTATTATTGATTTCCCGTAGCAGAGTGATATGTGTATGCATCCGCTTCGAGGAGTCATTTTTAATCATTAAACAAGATTGGATGGATGGGACCGAAAAAACAGTGGATGGATGAACCGCCGACATAAAATTATTGGCAACCTTTGATACTTCTCACTATGAAATCCTTTTGAGGTTGTGACAGGGAATTGAGAAGGATTTGAATATGGCACCTGTAAGAAATGAGGCATCTTCCTTGAGGGAGATAGAATAGATCACGGAATACCGGAAAAGTCATGCACTATTGCAAGAATCCAGGTTGCTTTCATTTTTGCAGAAGTTTGATGGCTTCAACATGGATGTGGTTCTGGAGTTCACAAAGATGTTTGAAGGAGGTCGAGCTAGAAAAAACTCATTAGAATTGGAAGTCAGAGAGGAGTCCATCACGCAAGACACAGGCTTGCCAACTATAGGGGAACAATGGTTAAAAAAATAAGCAGCTTGAAAAGAAATGATTGTGTCGATTTGTGGTTGACAAAAAGCTAAAAGTTGATTGGAAGAAGGGGCTTCCATGCATCTCCGTGATCGGAAAATGGCGAGACCTCCTCTTCATTTTATAGAAGTTATTTACTTGTGAGGGACATTATTCCTTAATTTTTTTATATCACCTTCGGTTATTTTTTCACTTTGAGTTGATGAAACTTATTAATTTTCCCTACTACGTGCTCCTAACTCTCGAGAAGATGGTGAAAGGTTTGTAGAGTGGGGATGCAAGCTAAGTTTCACATAATTTATATCATCATTGGCTCATCACAATCTTCATCAAGAAAGCACTAGAAGAAAAGGGAGTGACCTAGAAGACATTCCTGAAAGAGTTTCAGGTAAGGAGTGCAGGGAATTCTATTGGCACGAGTGCAAGCAAGAAAAGGAAGGCAAAGACATTGTCCTCTGCCAAGAAAAAGAGTAAAAGCAAGCCAGTGCAAGAAGAAAATAAGTCTATCAAAGAAACTCCACCCTTAACAAATAAAAGAGTGACGAGAATCTCGACCAAGAAAAGGACTCCCTCTTTGAGGACAATTCAACATCGGTCAAGCTCTCTGATTGTGATCAATGAATCACCCCAGGTTTCACCTAGAAATAATAACCGTTCAGTGATTGCAGACGTGACAACTCACATCGTGGTGAATGAAGAGAATGTGGAGAGGGAGGATGAAATATATTTTTCGGCCTTCATCCACATGTTAAAAAGACATAATATGACACTGAGTGTAAGAGAAAATCAGGAATAGGGTCAAGAATATGATGAGGCACAGTAGATAAAGACCCTCGACAATTTTTATGAACAGGGTACTGAAGTCCCTGATGGTTTGAATGAGAAGGGTACTGAAATCCTTGAAAAGTTGGATGAACAGGGCACTGTAGTCCCTAATGAATTAGGTGCACAAGGTAGTGAAGCCCTTGGCACAAAGGTTGTGGAGGGTACCGAAACCATTAGTGAAATGGAAATCTCTAACGCAGAAACCTTTGGAGATTTTGATATTGGCAATGGCGATACTTGCTTTGAGTCCATTGCATAGAAGGTATTAACACCAGAGGAGCTGGGCACAGAGACCTCTACCCTCTACCTCAATAACCAGATAGTATAATTGGAAAAACAAGTTCATGACCTGGAGGCTTTCAACCAGGTCATGAAGGAGCAAAATTGGCAAAAGCAAGGCCAGGTAGGGTCGGTCACAGAGGTAAAAGAAAAGAAACGACATATAAGAATATGAAATTTTCAGGCTCCTAAATTCTACAAGCACCTCAATAGGGTGACCAAAAAATCGAATAAGGCTCGAGGTAAAAAGACAAAGGTAGTGAAAGCCGAAATCAACATTGAAGTGCAGGATTGAAAGACGGCCCCCATTTTTGAAGATTTTTTGCAGTAGGTAAAACGTTGTGTGAGGACACACAACAGATTAGGGATGGGAGGATGTTGGTGTGCCAAAATTCATTATTTTTATTCTCTTCCTATAACCATTAACCTATGTTTCATCTCTATAAACCTTTTCATTCCTGCACTAGTCCAAGATAATCGTCTATTCCTACATATACTTTGTATTTCATAATTAAGGGTTATTAGGTGCTTAATTAATTATTTTACATATTTTTCATGCTTTTAATTATTTCGTGTAACTTATGATTATATTCCTAAAATTAATTGAGAAACTAAGTTTTAATTATTATGTAGCGTTATCTAGTGCAGGCATATTCTTGCACCGCCAACAAATATTGTTATGTGATCTCCGTAACAGCTCGATCATTCCACATGGGAGTTTTGATCCACGTATCCTAGTTTGGGTGTGGATTACCTGAATATGGATATAGGTGGAGTATAGTCAGGGATACTTGCCAAAGATATGTTCTACGGCTAGCAAAGCTCGTGCCCTGTTATAACCATTAGCCAGTTTTGTAATGGTGTTTGTTAGTCTGTTCAGCCGAAAGGCTCAAATTCGAAATGGCTCTGTAATTAGTAGATTATGGCTATAGGACGAAATACTGTATATAATATAGATCTTAGATAGATCCAAGTTAGTGATATCAGGAGATCGTAATTTTGTTTACTTTGTAATTCCGTATCACCCTCGTTTTGGGCTGGACTCTCATTATAATGTATGTTTGCGGATCAAAGTTAATACAATGAACTACGCCATGATTTATTCATGATGTGTTTAAATCTTATTTATGCCTTCATTAAGTGTTGAATCCTTTCGTTTCCTAAATGGGAAATGAGTTGGCTAGCTAGGGCACAACCAACGCAACTCGTTTACCCTTGTGTGTTTTTCATTTAAAAGCTTCGAGTGTGTATTTATTTATTTGCATATGCATTGTTTGAATAATTACTTCTTCTTTTTTGAGTTATGAGCTAAATTCATTCCATAGTCAAAGTGTGAACGGAACCGCGTGTGGAAGTTTTAATTAAGTTAATTTCTTTCCTGCAATTTCTTCCTTAGTTTGCTTCTGCTCGCATCATGTAGGAATATTATTCCTACACCAGTGTATGCAGGATTCTCCACTCCAGTTTACTCATTTCTTTCACAGCAATTGTTTCGTTCCTTTTCCTACTTACAATTTCATTTATTCTTGCAAGTAAATCATTATTAATTCAAGTAACCATTCTTAAAATTAAAAGTCATACTTCTGAAGGTTCTAAGAATGACTATGTGAATTAAGAAAGGACATCATTTCAAACATCATACTTTATACTTGCATCTCATGAATTGAGAGAAAGCATCATAAGTAATATGTAACATTATAAGTGAATTGCCAAAAGATAGTTTGATTGCATGCAAAATTGCTTTGACTATTTTTTTTATTGTTAAGAAATTTTTCTGCATTGTGAAGTTTATTTTCATTGAAAATATCAGTCAATTAAAGAATTCATTTTTTCTGTGTAATTTATTTCAGAATTTAGCCTGCAATTGAAATTATTTTTAGCATGTCTGTAATTCTTTCAAAAGTAATTGGAAACTTTGGTGAAGGAAGCTTTGTCCCTGTGCAAGAGCTGGTGTCTTGTCATAGGAACAGGGTGCTCTAAGCCTTAAGGCTTAGAGCACCTATAGAAAGACATAAGTCTTCAGTAAATAAGGGAAATATAAATTTTCACATAAGTTCTCTACCTGCACTAGTGCAAGCAGATTTCAAAAGTGAAAGAACGGTTGCTTAGTGTAGAAGGAAAATAATTTTCAAAGCAGATCATTGCAAGGGCCCGCTTGTTAAACTGTCAGCCATCTATACTGAAGATAAACATAGAGTTAATTTCAACATTTAAGATTGCTTTTAGTTGTGTGAAATTTCCTTTACTTGATTTCCTCACAAACCCATTATTTTACATTCCAACGCTAGAATTGCTTTGGTGTCAATTTCCTTTGAAATTGTATTTTGTTTGATTCTGCAATATTTCAATTAAGAAGTAGGAATAGGAATAGGAAAATTTCATACCACTTCTGCCATTTCCTGTACTTCGTATCTAAGTTTATGAATCCCCCGGGTTGACAATTAAGAGTTGAGGAGTTTGATTAAGTGCAATTCCTGCACCCAACAGTAACCGTCGGTTAGGTCTTGCTGTGAAAATTGATAACCTTGAGGAACAATACTAGTACCCAGAGGAGGATATCCATGAAAACCTGGAATATCCTATGCAGTTGGTATTGGAATACCTCCAAGGTATCTAGGGTTATCCATATCAAACTAAAGTTGAGCTGGTATTTGATATGTATAACTAGGATATGGTTGGCTCTAGTAAATTGGATTTTTTCCCATTTTTCCATATTGAAATTTCCCTTGAAATGGTTGACTTTGAAAAAACTAACCTCGAAAGTTTTGACCTATAAAAGGTAGACTTGTTTGAAATGTAGTTGCACCAGGTTTTCCTACAGAGATTTAAGGAATGGATTGAACTATAGGTCCAGTTTGATGAGTGGTAATCTGAGGAATTGCCTATGTAACGGTTGGTGTTGTCATTTGAAGGGGTGTAACAAAAAAGGTTTGAGAGACTCTAGGGATAGGTGTACTCGGTTGTTGAACATAAATTTTTGCAACAGATTGGATAGGAGTAATTGGAGTACTCGAACCACTCGCTGAATACTTGACATAGATACCTATGGGGTGATTTGAAGTGCACTTTGAACAAGTTCTTGGACTTACGTAAAACCAAAATTTCCAACTGACTGAGTAGGTTTATTATAAGGTAGTTGTAAAGCAGGCTACAAATGTTGTTGATTCAACAAGAGATTCCATACAGTATTAATTCCTTGGTAAGGAGCTCCCATTAAAGGTTTTGATGCATAAGGTTGACCATAACTAGTTTGAGGCATTGGAACATAAGTTTGATAAGTACCAGGAATATTTGGTCCTACAAGCAAGGGATAAGTTCTAGCTAAAGGTTTTCCTCATTGAAAGGATGTATGCTCTTGATAAGGCTGCAGCCCTTGGAAAGGTAGCTTCCCTTGGAGAGGCTGCTACCCTTGGAGAGGCTTCTGCCCTTGGAAGGATTGCTACCCTTGAAATGGTTGCTGCCCCCCAGGCACTATATATCCACCTTGAGAGTTATCTTAAGGAATATTTTTGGAAACATATAGACATGTTACATTTTCAAAGGTTCGGTGATAGATTCATAGAGACCAGTTAATTTGCTAAAAGTTTCGGAAGATGTATATGCTCCTAAGAAAGTGCCAAAGAGCGACTGGTACCTAGTAGGAACAGATGGACCACTGTACAAAAATTTTTCTGGTTATGAAGAAAACATAGATAACTCAGTAGGCATGTTTGGTGAAGCCATGTAACTGCCTCTAGGTATAGATTAAAAAGGTATGCAGCGTGGTGAATGATTATAACCCGAGTTATGCAAAAATCTAGTAATTTTATGATACCAAGGATCTGATCTAAAAGGACTGAAAGGGTAAATTTGTTCACTATACCTTAGATCTAAATATTCTTGACGTGAAGGAATTGTGATCTCTTCTTCTACGTCAGAAATCTCTTCAATACTAATTAGGCTAGGAGGAATATTCTCAGTAATAAGAAGTTTCACTCGAGGTGAACAAGAATGACCAAGATTCAGGGCTACGAGATTCGAAGGTGACTTAGACTAAGTGGATTCAGATTCAGGCTCAGATATTTTGGGTTCAGTGAATTGGGTATTTGAAAATTAACTAGTAACAGATTCAACTGTAATTACTTTGGAAATTTCTGGTTGTTCTTGATCTTTTTCAATTATCTTAGGTTGATTAACTTCGAAATAGAGATGTATTAAAATGGATGTCCCTCCTTGTTTAGTAGACCCAGTTCCTGATTATTGAAGTCTTTTAGTTTTAATTTTTTTCCAATTGACTAGCTATATACTCAGGGGGTTTCCCCTGCATTCTATGTGAATCTCGGGAATTCAGCCACATTTAATATTTTAACACAAAAAATAAAATAAAAATTAAGAGAATACACCTAATGTCACTAAAAAAAATCAAGCAAATGAACACGCGCCTACAAAATCTAAGCGAAAAACCACACACAAACAATATGTTTCCACAATAAAAGCACTAGTTGGTGATGAAATCCAACGTCGCAAAAATTAATGTGGAAAAGTGGCAGTTGGAACAGTTACCCTGATAACCTCCTTAATGAAATAGTCTATTTCAAGTAACTCCACTATGCCATCTCTAATTGAAGAGTACCATCCAGAAACTCCAAGTGAATCTAGTCAACGTCTGCTCCAAGTACAGTGGGACCTTCCCTCCACCGTCACCTTGGGAAAAATCCTAAATATTATGGCCACTAAGGTCATCAACTGAGATAATTTCACCTTGGGGAACAGTCTACGTTGCGATATACACGCAAGGGAAGAGTATCAAGCTCAATCCCCTTGAAATATCCTCGACAAGGTAAATCCGATGTTTTCTAACAAGTGACCCCAGGCTCCTCGAAAATGGTTAATCTGAGGTTTACCATTTTTATTATTTGCATGCCTTCTATCTTCACCAATGAAGTGGTTATGATTACTTCATTCTGTCTAACATGACCTCATGCTTGACTCTTTTAAGATGAGCTTCCCAAAGTAGAAATGCAACAATTAGATTTTCCTACAGCAAGATGCTACTTGTTTGTTTTAAATGCCTTGGAATGTTTATTACAACCTATTCCAAAGCACTAGCCTAAAATAAATTGATGGAATGAGCCCTAGAAAATGTAAAAAATATCTATATTGATTTTATTAAGTGTTGTATTGATTTGGTTGTTATTAACGCAAATGGGTATGGATATGAAACGTGATGATATTGTGATGTGACTCAAAATACTCTAAATAAATCAACATGAAAAATGCATCTTGTTTATTTCGATGAATTCTATTTAGAAGAAAGTTGAAGGAATTTTGAACTCAAAAGTACAAGCTTCCTAAAACTTCAAATAAAATTTCTTTTCGACAAGAAAATAATTTCATTAAGAACAAAATTTCCAAGCATGATCAATGTCTCTTTTGTGAAGAAAATTTCGTTGATTACAAAGCCAAAAACTACAATTTTGATAATAAAAAAAAATCTCAAAAGAAAGCAACTCCAAAATACCCTAAAAGTACAAAAATTTCAAATAAAATCCAAGTTCTAATTATCAATCCTAACTAAGATACCTATGAGCATATTTCTAATAATTTCTCTTAGTTGTAATCAGACTAAAAATGTTTCCTCTTCACATCGCATAAATGAAATCATGAAAGAATAGCTTGAGATAAATTAGAATTCAGTGATCTAGAAGCTTTTACGTTTTGCAATCGAATAAGAAACAAATTTTCAAAAAAGGTAAGGCTGGAAATAATCCTGGTGGCTCAAGGAGACAATAACATAAAAATGATGATCTTTGGCAAATGAATCTATCTTCCAAATGGAGCAACAACAATTCAGGATAAAGCATAATTGTATAACGCAAAAAGGATGATTTATCAAACAAGACTCTAAGGTGTTAAAGAGGATTTCATACACAGATTATGACAACTGGTATAGATCAGGTTAAACCTAATAATTTGGTTTTATATTATGCACACTGAACTAAGCTGACAAGTTGCAGAGGTTGCCGCTTTGTTTTCCACAGAAAACCATGCAGGGCAGAGAAAATTTGGAAAAAATAGTTTTAAGGTTTTCTATATTAGAGAATCTACAAGGTTATGTACCCAACCACACTCAGAGAAGTCAAAATAAGAAATCTAGAATGTCAAACTGAACAGAACCAAAGAAAACTAAACTTGTATTCCCCAATGGAATCACCAATTTGTTTTGTGGATTAATCCCTCTTGCGGACAAGTGTGATCTCCCTATTACTTAAACAAGTAACTAGAAATAAATATCAATTGAATATCTCTTTCTCTAGATTATTTTTATTTTAGATTATTACGACTTTGAAACAAGGAAGTTATGCTCCTACCTTTCAACCGATATGTTCGATGTAGTCTTTTTCCTTTCGCTCCAAAGTAATTACTAAATGCTGAGAAGAACCTGCAATCACAAACAATGAAAAAGATCAAAGCACCTATAGTATATAATAATCATAAATACTAATCCAACTTAGTGATCAGGGAGTCTAAGTATTGACATCATTTCCATGAATTCAGAAACAAGACAATGAGAAAAAGAGATCCATATGTATTATTATAAATTAAAAGAGAGATATTACAACCTATGCATTGATGTTGTACAAATTTCTCTCGCGTGTCTACACAATCGTTTCCTTCAGTCTGATAAGCCTTCCCCTCTAGAATGACCAGCATGAAGTCATATGCACAAAGGTGTAATATTCAATGTGCCAAAAACAACTTACTAGTTCAAAAACTATGAACTCTATGAACTCTCTTCAGCTTTGAATCTATACAAATTATTATCTACCCTTCAATCTGAAACTTCAGCTCAATCTATAAAGAGATTGGCGTAGTTTCATATTCATTAAGAGAGGGATGAATTCCTCCCATGAAGGTATTTGGGTTCCTTTGGCCAATGGATAAGCTCCATGAGTAGAGGGATAAAGCTCGAACTGGTGCGACTCTATAAGTTTCCAGTTGGGAGAATATTCGACCGACTAGGCTTGTAGAAGTTACTTTTTATATTTACTTAGTTTTTATGGGGGTGCGCAGTTTTTCGTGGAAATCAAAGCAGAAATCGCCGCGGCTAATAGAAGAAGCATCAACGCATGCACAGGAAAAGGCTATAAAAAGCATGTAGGTAATCTTTTAAAGGTTTTAAAGAGATTTTCTCCAATTTCCAATACTTGGTTCAGGAACATAGTGTTTTTTATCTCTAAGGGAACATGATATGGATGGTGATAGACCCATATTGATATTAAAATTTCATGGTGACAAAATGAAGTCTAAGATTCATTGCACGAGCAGTTCTCCTCTAGGCTACCTAACCCGTGGTAGGGAATTTCAGGCATTGAATAATCACCAAGAAGCTCAATACTCGACCACCCCCATGGGACAAAGGTAAGTGTAGTGATCAATATTAAGAAAACACCTTATAGGAGTGGTTTTGGGAAGAATTTGGTTCTCTACCCCACCTTTCCCTGGACATCTCTGCTTTTGAGGATGAGTGTCCATAAAGTAAAAATTTATTTAGAAGGCCATATAAAAAAGTAGATTTAGGATTGTTTGAGGAATTAGGTCACCTTTAGGATAGATTTCATTTTATTTGATAGGATGTTTTTTTTAATATTAGAGTAGCATCATTATATCGTTAGTTTACACTTGGCACCACTACACTAGGTATTCGCTTGTTTCTTGTTACTCTGTTTTTTCCCATCATCCTTTAGTCATTTAGTGTCTTCTTTGTCTTGACCTCATTGTGCCACATATGAATTTGTTGAGGCAAATTCGAGTCCTTCGACCTCAATTCCCATTAGGAAATATTACTCCTCCCTGTCGGGTTCGTGTTAACTGTCCCAGTCCTCCATCAATTCCTTCTAACTATGAGTATACTAATTCCTTTGATTCCATGTCTTCTCAACCTCATATCGCCACCATGTCTAAGAATGGTGAAGAAGGAGGAGCACATGTGGGGTTCCTTCATTTGAAGACCGTGTCTATATGGATTGGTTCCTTAGATCGAGGTGTGCCAAATAGATTTAAAAAATGACTTTATCTATGCTCAATTAGGTTATGTTTATACCTTCCTCCCTGATTTTCCTTGGCCTGGTGCTGTTAATGTATTAGGGGAATCTCATCCTACCAAAAGTATCATTGGATCTGTTTCACACCCTTATCCACAACCATATTATCTCCCTCATATGAGTTATTTTCAATGCCAAGGTGGACCAATACCTCCTAAAACTATCCCCCTACACCAAGCAACCCTTATTCAGGTCAAAGCATGCCATATGCATTTCTCCAATCGCATCAAAAGATTCCAGGTATATCTATTTCTCAACCTATTTATACAAATTTTTCCCCTCCTCCATATGTTCCTTATGCACAGCCTAGCACTCCAGCCCCCTCCAGCACAAGCACCTCAACCTCCCATGTCTCCTCAATCTCTGCGACAATAGCCACATCTTCCTCAAGGTCAAGTGTATGCTCAACATAGCGTGACCAATTCCCCAACACTAAGAAGAAGAATAATGGAAAAGGTAATAGGAATCATAAAATAGAAGGTAATGAGGGTAACCAAGGTCCTCCACCTAATCAAACCTAGGGAAATTAGCCTAAGCCCGCAACCCAACAATAGGGTGGACCACCCAAGAATAACAAAGGCCTTCGTACGAATAAGTCTTGTGCATGTTACAGCATATATGGAAATTATACTCATGATTTTCCCCTTTTAAATCAGATGTTTCAAGCATGGGAAGTCAAAGAAGTTTCCTATAAAGGATATTCACCCATGACTCAACTTCCTTCATCTCCTGCTTCATCTCAATCGAGTGTGCTTACTAACCCATTTCCTCACTAAGGATACATAGCTACCCAACCCACACAAGGTCAAGAAATGCCTCAACCTCTGCTATCTGGTCCCAAAAATTATTAGATTCTCATGATGAATTATGATGAGGTCAACACAAAGAAAGTAACCTTAATACTCGATCATGCCAGTATGAAAAGACACCCGCTAATTTTGTGACTAAGTCCTAACCGAAAGTTTCCAATGAGTATATTCTGTAATCAAATGGTACCTTACATATCCCTCAGCCTAAGGCAAATTATATTACCAATATCCCCAAAGGACCATTACGTCGTAATGATGTTTTAGCCAAATCTGTCCATACCTACAACATAGTAGATGAATTGGCACAGTCTTATGTTGCCATGTCAATAATGGAAGTCCTCTACTTGTGCCCATCCAACCAAAAAGTTATACTTAATGTCTTGGGCACTGCGTATCCTTTATATGGTCGTATCATTGTATTTGATGTTGACCAATCGTAACATCCCCCACTTCCTTTATATATTTCTTTCCAAATACCAGTCTCAATTAGAAATTCCATTGTTTAACAGTGTATCATTGTCAAAGGAACATCCACCTATGTGATGGCTATTAGTGTTCGGAAATAACTTGGTTCACCGTAAATTTCCCCATCCACCATCACTCTCTGTGCATGGGACAGTCATCCATCTCAACCCCTTGGCTTACTTCAGAACTATCATATCACTGTTTTCAGCAATACCATCTCCATTGATATAGAATTCATTGATGCCCCATTGGATTACAACAACCTTATGGGTCGTAGTTACACTTATGCCATGTCAGCTATAGCATATGCAATTTTTCGTATGATGTGATTTCCCCACAAAGGAAAGATTTTCACCATATATTGGCTGACATACTATGATCCTAAGGTGTATACTTCTCCTCAGTCCAAAATTTCATCTGTGACTAACAATACAACTGTCTCATACCTCACCAACGTTTCACCAGGAATCTACAAATATACTGGTTTTCTTGCTGCCTACTATGGTCCACCACCTACCCCTTATCAGCCCAACTCACCCAGTGTTTTCATGCTGCAAGAGTCAAGGGATTCTCAAAAGAGGTCTGGTATGCCCATCCAATAGAAAGTGCATTTGCAACCTATTGTTACCAACTGAACCTAGCATATAGGTATAATTCATCAAGGACCACTTCCTTTTGCTGGTGTGTCTCCTAATCCATTCCAACTAGGAATGGTTCCTCCATGCCTTAACCATCCAGGAGAAGTTACCCCAGGTAATTATCCTTCAGGTCAGATACCTTTCTTATTCCCCCCACTAGGAATTTTTTCTGTCCCTCTCATGGCTATGTTGAGTTTACCCAACATTATTGTGGGTATCCTAGTCTGGTAATGCATGAATAGTGGATAGACACTAGAAGAAATGCCACTTGATAGATTTAGTATGTGTTCTATGGATATGTAGTACTACTATTTTACATTTTGTACATGTTGTACCTATGATTTTTTGTACATACGGTGTTCCGTATATATGGTGTTGTGTACATGTTGTTTATGCAAAGCTGTGTATAGATGGTGTTGTTCACATGATGTATCATGATTCTATGTACATATGGTGTTGTGTACATGTTGTATATGCAGTTCTATATATATATGGTGTTCTATACATGTTGTATATGTGGTGTTATGTACATGTTGGATATGTGGCATTGTGCACATATGGTGTTGTCCACATGTTGGATATGCAATGTTGTGTATATATGGTGTTGTGCGTGTTGTGGATCATAGTCGTATCCTTTTATTTTTCAAATGTTTGAAAAAATAAAAATATAAAATGTGGGAAAATATGTTAAAGTATTGAGCTCTTATACTTTATCATAAAAAATATTGATGTTCATTAAAGTTTAATTTTAAACATTTGAACTTTATAACTGTGGGTCCGTATTAAAGGTTAAATAGTGATCGGTTTGAATGGTGGAAAGTGTCGATTGTTAAAATATCTATCAAGAATCCCAACCCACGGGCATGACTAGCATGATAGATATCATGTGGAGTGCCTCCGCACTTGACTGGGTTGACTGTGGGGACAACGGAGATCTAATGTGGGGGCACCAGCCATATTTTTCCTCCATACCCCGAGAGCCCCCATAGTGATGTAGGATGCTTAGTTGATCCCAACTGTCTTCCATGTCAGGCAAGGTTAACGGTTGCTGGCATGTCTTGTCAGCATTTAATTCAAAACCCGCACCACCTATTTAAAGATTTTTTTGTCTATTTTTCAAATTTACTTGTGAATTGCTACGTTGCACCCCATTTGGGCTCTCCGCCACCTACAAAATTTGACCATCCTGTCAACAGTTTTCCACGTAAGCTTTAAACCATGGCTAAAAGGTCATCCCTGTCAGGTTCCACCAACCATATCCCTCTCATGGATATTGAGATGGATATTCAAGATACCATCTGTTCATTAATTCACCTACCCTTTTACCAACAAGTTGTCTTGAATGCTAATGTATCTCCTGTATATTCTACCATGATTAAGTTCGGTGTCTTGTCTGCATGCATCCCTAAAACCCACCTTTTCCCTGAATTCATCTATTGGTTGGTATCTTTTATGTATCCAAGGAAGTGTTTCGTTATGAACTCCCAAGGAGAAAATGTTTTGCAGGTGTCTACCCTATTAATCCGCCAAGCTCTGTGCTATCCTGAGTCGGAGTCATCTATTCATTTTTTTGACGATTCACTAGTTCAGTATTATGATAATATTGCAGGAGAAGAATTCAATCAATTTATGTTTCATTTGAAGCCTGACATGAAGCAATTTGAGCCAAATTACAAGGAGTTTTATATCAAGGTTTTTGATGTTGATACTCGTCCCGTTTTGAGTCATATTGCAAAAATTCTGGGTGAAGATAATGATAATGTAGTGGATAAATCAGTTCTAGGAATGTTTTCTATGATGATGAAGTCAGGAATGGTGCTGGATATTCCATCATATTGGCAGGAAGCAGTCAACGCACAGCTGATGAGCCTCTCATTAATAGGTTCCTTTAAATTTCCCTCTTTAATTGTATATTTGCTTTTATATTAAAATGTGGAAGAGTTCATGCATTTAGGCCTAAATATTATGGATGTGAATAAAAGAAGATAATCAGTGATATTCTAGAAAGATGTAGTTAGAAGGGAACAAAATGAGGCTGGGTTATTTGATTTTCCTACATATTACATGCCCACTGCATACAAACTACTAAATGGAAGTCCTCCTCCCCATTTTCTACCTAAATCTTAGGATTTTTTGCATTTAGGAAACAATTGTAAATATGGAGACTGGTTTGTTTTTGAGGAATATTCTGAAATAAGGCTATATGGAGCAAGTATTGAGCCTTACAGACTCCCAAATTTTGTGCCAATGAGGCTTTTTGCTTTAGAATTCATTAGACAGAGTCTAAATGTTGATCAGGTTCATTTTGTGCCTGTGAAGAAAGGTCACATGTACAAATTATCCATGTTTTTAGGCCCCTTCATAGTAAATATGAGACAAGCATTTGATGAAGTGACAAAAATGTTAGATGACATGCATATGTTATTAGGAGAAAGTTGGGCTTATGACCCATACAATGTTATTTCAAATAGAAGGGTTGAGAATGGATATTCTGCTTTTATTCGTGAAAGTAGGCTAGAGAAAGAGAAGATAGCGTGTAAAGATGTGAAGAACTCAGTAGATTCTAACATTCAAACTCTTATTATAGATGAGAAAGCAGCTAAAACAACCAAGGAAATGGTGACTGATCTGGATGATGAAAAGCAGGGAGCCATGAAGAGAACAAAAATTATTGAAGAGCTTGCATCTAGTGCTCATGTATTTTCTTTGCATTTGAGAGAAGAAAAAAATGTCCCTGCCTCACCCAGGAATCATGAAGATTCTCATGAACAGGTGCCCTTGATTAAACAGATGTTTTCTCAAACTGAAGAAAGGAATCAAAATATGAAGGCAAGCATGGAGACCCAAGTTGAACATCAAATTACTATTGAACAAACAAGGTTTTTGACTGTAATGGATCTTGAAAAATATCAGTTTATAATTTCCCTCTCACATGCTACATATATGTCAATTGGTCCTTCCAGAAATTTCAACATTGTTAATGTGACTGTAGATGTAAAGAAGATTCCTCTAATTGATAAAATGAACTTTCATATGCAAACAGGTCAATTGATTGTAGATGACCTCACAAAGACTAATGCCATGGTAATAAAGGCAGAGAATATGTTGGGAAAAGTAATTAAACAGTTGAAGTTAGAAAAGGCTAACTCAATAGCCTTAACAATTCAAAATGAAGAATTGAAGAAGATTATTATAAAAATTGGAGTAGACCCTAGTGACAAGACTGATGTGCAAAAGTTCATGCAAAGTGCTAAGGTAGATATATGTACATTAAGGAAGAAATTGAAGTTACCTACTGGTGAACATTCAATGGCTACAGAAGTTGCAGAGGTTGAGAATGAAAAGGAAAAGTTTTTGCAGTATCTCATGCAGAAGGATGAAGAACTTTCCAAAGTAAAGCAGATTGCAATTTCATTACAAAATCATATTGATAATCATAACTATACTTTGGTTTTTCCTACAGGTGATGAAGACCCTCAAAAACGAATTATTCAATTAAATACTGAGTTGCAAATGGCTGAAAGAGACAGAAAGAAGGCTCAAACAGATCTGGAGTATGCAACAAAGTTGATGAAGATCATAGAAAATGAAGCAAATAAATACAAAATGGATTTTCGAAATGCTAAAGCTGAGATTAATAATCTCAAAGAAAAAATGAAAGGTAATCTGTCACTAACACAAGCTAAAGATATCATTTGGACTGATATCATTTCAGAAATGAAATCCAATTGGTGCTTCCTGATGATCATTGCAAAAGAAAAAAGCCTTATTGTGGAGTGTGAAGAACCAATTATGTCCGATAAGAAAAAGGGGATTAACAGAGCCATTTGGGCCAGAAGATTTATTGATTTTTGGAATCTATGATTCTGTGATCCATCATATAATTTGTAAAAAATCTTTCGGTAATAATCACATGCAATGGAACATTATTGACGCGTTTCGAACCAAGGTTCATCATCAGGACATACCTAGTCTAGATGATGAACCACACTAGTTGGTTCGAAACGCATCGACAATGTTCCATTGCATGTGATTATTACTGAAAGATTTTTTTACAGATTTATATATTTTATCAATTCCAGATCAGATCAGGAGTTAGAGGAGAATAATATGCAGGATAGAATATTATATGTGGTGGAAATTAATAAAATTATTATCAAGAATGATCTCAGAAAGGTTGCATAAAAGAAACTAATGGAAATAAAATAAGCAATGAGTCAATTTGATAAAATGACAAGGGTAGGCTTGCCATCATGTTGGGGAGCTGAAGGAAATCTTGTGACATGGAGCTCTTATGAGAATTTTTTGGTGATGACAAAAAGAAAGATTTATAACATGCATGAAAAGACTCAGGTGCTAAAAGGAGAGACAATGGTAAACTTCTTGTAGAGACATTTTCAACTCTTGTGGATGGTGAAAACTCTTTTCTCTAAAAGGCTTTCTTATGAACAAATTACTGCATTCAGATTGGAATATCATAATCTGACACATTCATCCATAACAAAGGTAGAAATATGGAAAAAGTGCAAAGCTTGGACAACTGAGCTGCGAAAAGGATCAACATCAAAGAAACACAAATCAGTTGACCAAGAAAATGAAGCCACATCATCAACAATTCCTATATATTAGGATATTTATTTTATGTTATTTTTTGAAGACAATGTAATTGTAATAAGACATTTTCAAGGCATGTAATAGACAACTTTTGAAGTCTTGAAGTAGCTTTGGTAGTTAGGATTGGTTACAATAGTTCCAAACTAATTTTTACTATATTTAATGTAATTTTCAAGAGGAAGAAAGGTTTGGAGTTTTGGACCTCCAGAAAAAATATTTTTGTACTCAAAGATTCAAAGATTAATGAACGAGTAAGCAATTTTCTAGCATTTTGTTTATGTTGAAGTGTATTCCAGTTTTCATTATGTATTTCTATCTATGAATAAAACAAGGTTATGAGCAACAGGTTTCTTTTAATTTCTGTGTATAAGAGTTAAAAAACCTTAATTGGCGCTCCTTTGTTTTAACTATTTCCTTCACATATTTCTTCTGACGTTTTGAATGGTATTTTCTGTACAAAGAAAAATATCAGTTTGGACTTCTTCTTACATTTTCTTCTAGTCACTTCATTCAACATCAATAGATGGTAGCATTGTGAAGCATTCATAATATTTAACATTTAAGAATTTGATTATAAATACTTGAAGGTTAATAAAACAGAGACATCAAAATTTGTGACATAATCATAAAATGTCTTAAGCACTGATTCCTTATCATAGCTAAGGGATTTTCTCTTAAGGTACAACCTTAATTAACACATTTTCCAGGGATCGAAGATTCAAAATTTTTCCCTAGGTTTTTTTCATATTTCCTCTGGTTGTTCAAAGAAGAGGAAATACTAAGTTGTGTTCTATTTTTAATAATTCTCACTCCTAAGAGGCCTTAAACGAGGTCAGATACCTCTCATAAAAAATCCCCTATGCTGTCAGATCTAGAAAATATAGTTTCAAAGAAGGGCTAGAAATCAAAAATATTTTCTACACCTAATGCCACACTGCTTGCACCAGGCAACAGTTCTCATATTTTTCCATCCAAGGAAATTTCCCGGAAACTCATTTTCCCTGAAAAATAATCCTTGTCATCACCCATTCACTTCCAAGAACCAACATTAGAAGAACTATATTTTGATTATGTATCATTTCCATTCACAGAATCTCAACCTAATTCAGTTACTAGTTCTTTTTCTATCGTTCATATACCCCTTCCCATAACAGTTGTTCCACCCCTTTTCTCCCCACATACAACTGGTATTCATTTTACACCCGCTCAAGGAGCAGTCAATCAGGGCATAAACATGGAAGCCCATGTTTTCTTGATGAATAGATATCCACCATTAAATCTACCCCAACCAATGAATGCAATGCCTCAGGAGTATCTTATGTTACTCCCTATATTTACTGGTGAAGATGAAATAACTGCAGAACAACGCTTGCCTTTGTTTTGCACTTTTGCTGAAAACTTTAATGTAGAACATCTTGATGTGGTAATGAGACTTTTTGTACAATCTCTAAGTGGAGAGGCAAGAAAATGGTTTAAAGTATTACCTAATGGTTCAATCAATGATTGGGATGAATTATAAATACAATTCATCCAGAGATGGGGTGAAAAAAGAGACCATGGTTATTCTTTAACATAATTTAATGCTATAAATAAAAAATCAAATGAAAGTATGAGTGATTTTTTCAAAAGATTTAATAAGTTGTACAATAGTTTTCCTGTGGAAATGAAACCTCCCCCTATTGGAGCAAGGGTTGTTTTTGCTGGTGCATTTGCATCAGATTTCATTTTTACCTTTAGAGAGAGAAGAGCCACTACTCTTGAAAAAATTCAAATTGATACCTTAGAAATTGAGGCAAACATGACCACTGCTGGAAAGGTTCAAGACAAGGGAAAGGCTAAAGAAGAAGATTCATCACAAGATCAAAGGATAGATGATATGACTAAGGTCATTAAAAATTTGTCAAATAAATTAGTAAAGTTGGAATTAGATAACAAGAAACCTGCACAACAAAACAGAGGGGTTTTTAATCTCCAGTTTAGAAAACAACCGCTACAGATTCTACAGAGAGAAAGAAAAGATCAAGATAAAGTCGAAGCACCTTTATATATAGAGGCAGCCCCATCACATTCTACTGATAATTATCAAAAAGAATATGAAAACCAAATCTCTGCTGTATATATGCAAGATGATGAAACAAAAGAAGAGAGTGAGAAAGAATATGTTGAAGAATGTAAAGAAGCTGATATTTCATTTGATCAGGAAGATATGGATGATTATTGCAAACAATTTATTGATTTTATGCAAACAGAGTTGCATAAGAAATATGATTTGAGGTCGAAAAAGAGGTTGAGAACTCAGGATGATGGAGGAGAGGAATCAGAATCAGTACCTACTTCAATGGGGACTCCATTACAAAATAATCCTATTAAAAAATCAGATGAAGGGAAACAACCCATGAATCAATAAAAAGAGAAAGAGAAGAAGCAAGCTGAAGCTCCTTAAATAAAATCTAATGACCCAAATATTTTGGAGAAAATTTTTAATATTCCTTATCAACATGCAAATTCAATTAAAAATCAAGAAGAAAAACAAAATCAAACTTTCATCTTGTCTAAAGAATTAGAAAAAGTAAAGATTCAAGTGCCACTTCTTGAGTTGGTCAAAACACTTCGTTATAAGAAAGAAATTGCAGAATTTATTAATTTATCTCAGTCTGATGACATGGGTGATATAGTGAATCTGCAAGAAGAGAAACCAGTGGTTACTTTTGGACCTCATGTTGAAGAGGTAGATTCTTTTGTTCCACCTTTTTATATATTAGTTCTGTTGCATGATTTCATTTTACATAATTGTATGCTAGATTCTAGAGCATCACATAATCTAATGCCATTGTCTCTGATGAAATAATTGAATTTACAAATCACCAAACCATATAGAGACTTTATTCCTTTAATTAAAAAAGGGTGAAGTGTGTGGGTCTTATCAAGGATAAGGTTGTTTCCCTAGCTCAAATTCCAACTAAGAGTATTATGATGGATGTGGTAGTAGCAGATATCCCAACCAGATTTGGTATGTTGTTGTCTAGATCTTGGGGGGCAAAGCTTGGAGGAGTTTTGAAATTGGATTTCACATATGCTATCATTCCTATTTTTAATGGGGAGGAAAGGAGGTTATACAGAGAAACTAGATTCTTGAAAACTACTACCAAGAAATATGCAGGAAATTCCCCCATTTATGGCCAAGAGAAGGAGGATCTCTCTTGTTTCATGCTACATGAGGATGTAGAATTTGGTGAAGATTCACAAAAGCACCTCGCTTAAGCTAATGTACATAAAGAGCTGTGTTTTGTAATGTTCCAAATTTTATGGAACATTAATTTTTATTAAGGAGATGAATAAAATGGGTAAGGGACCCATTGTTTGCATGATTAGAGAATAAAAATCCTCTAAGTATGAAAGAGGATCATGTTGGAGCTAGATTTCACACCTTCATGTGTAAAAGGAGGTTTTTTCATAAAGGTTTGGCCAAGGTTGACCAAGTCAAAATTCGTTGGCTTGAGTTGGAAAGCACTAAGTGGGACAATGTAAGAGGGAAGCTTCTAGAGGAAGGAAACCCTAATTAAAAGTAGGGCCCATGGAGGAAGGCTCACTTGTTTAAAATAGGAGCAAGGCAACCATTGAGATTATCTTTTGTTCATTTTACATTCGAGTCTTAGAGACTTGTTGTTGCCTCTTGCTGTTCAGCAGAGCTATAGTGCCTTCGGGCACGAGGGAGTCCTGTTTAGGAATTCCTCTCCTTATTGAGTATCTCATGAAGGATTGCACTTCATTCCCCATATTTAGGCATTCAGGCCATAGCTTCAGCCATCTACATCATCGCAGTTTCTACAGCAGATATTGTGCAGTGTTGCTGGGTGTTGCTGGGGAGGTTTCCACACACCATCCGGAGCTAGTTTTTCAGTGGAGAGAGGTTCCATCCATTGGGAGATCAGAAAAGGTGGTTCTTGAGCATATCCCACCATATTTCGTACCATGCCAACCACATTTCATCATTGGCAGCGCAGTCCCTCTCTTAGACAATGTTCTTGTTGGTGAATATTTGTCGTGAGGGATTAGGAGATTTTGGGAGGGGAATTCTTGGGTGAAAGGATCAGCCTTTCACTTCAGATTTTCATTGGATAAGGGTTATTCATCTACAATATCCATTTCAGCCTTCTCCATCCATTTCCAGCTCTTGATTTGCAGCAGTTACTGCAACTCCGGCATTCTGTGTATTCAGCGTTTTTGTATAGATTTTAGCCAATCCTCTTAAAATATTGTTGTATTGTATTTTTAGGGGTTGATAGCTTTCTCCCCCACTTTATTTGAGCCTACATTTATATATAATTTTATTTTCATTATTAGTGCAGTATTTCCTCTCTAAAACTGCGCAGTCATGGCCTAGGGCTTTCTTATGCAGCAATGTATTCTGATATTTACATGTACAGGTTTCTTGAGGCTTCTAGTGCCTTGCTTGAGTGATCGTTCCCTCAAGGATTTGTATTCTTATTTTTTTCTATGTCTTAATGTGATGGCCATTGGATTCTCCAGCATTTTATGTGTTCATGAGTCACTGATACTTCCATTTGATGTATTTGTTATTTTTGTAGCTGCAATGTTGGGAGATTCCCAATCTTGTTGTTTTCCCCTCTTGGGGATATTGTCCCTTGACAATCACTCTATAGACAGAGTCTAATAGTGGGCCAGGTAGCCTCTGGAGCTCATCCTTCCTTATGAAGGTGAAAAATCTAGTAAATTCCCCTACAGTCTATCTCTGGAATACATTTTCTTTGTCGATTGATAATGTTCCTGAAAAAAGAACATTACAGTGGTATCAGAGCACAGAACTGGCACAGCCTATGAGTTTGATTTCAGAGGAGAATGATGAAGAATATGAGACTAATCTCATATAATTTTGGAATAAGGAAGATCCTCCTTGAGGAGGAGGAGAAGAAAAGGGGAGAAGAGGAAGGTCCATGCACTTCCTATTCTCTTGAAGACCAGCATGGGAGATGCTTGGATTTTCAAATTTTAAGAAAGTACCTGGGTGACTATAAACCCCATTCTGCAGCATTCATGGGAGCTACAACATTCGCACAGTATATTCAGTAGATGGAGGAGAGAAGAACCTGTATAAAATAAGAAAACCGAGGCAATAGGCTTCTATTGTCTACATTTTATGGGGTTACTTCAACTAGAGCTTGGGAGAAGAAGTTGGAGGCATTTTTATTGCTACATCCGGTGGCAGAGAAAGAAGCAGTGGAGATGGCAGCATTGTACATGGAGGAGGAAACCTCTGTTTGGTGGTTCAAACCCTTGGTCCATTCAAGGGTGAGTTATTTTGAAATATTTACTCAAAGGTTGATCCAAACCTTTGATGGAGAAAGAACAAAGGAAGAGAAGCTCACACCACCATGGGATGAGGATTGCACCAACGCTGCTACAGCTTTGAAGGAGCAGCCTTCAACATCTATGGATGAAGAAGCCATTGGAGGAAAATACATTGTAGCCACACAAGAAGGTCCCAATATCCACCAAGGTATGAGTAAAGTTTCACTTTCTGTTTCAGCAATTAATCTTAAGGATGGTGGAATTTCATATGAAAAGGTCCAAGGATCAAACCACATGGCCACTTTAGGGCCTCATGTTTGCACTCTGCTGTGGAAAGGGTTCAAGGAGGAGAATAACCCTCATCCTCATAAATATTTGAAGAGTTGCATTCAGCCTTTAAGGTTGGAGTGTGAACTATTGGAGGGTGAAGTAAACCATGACACCTCCATGAAGAATCATGAAACAATTTGTGAATCAGAGGAAGAGACAACTGCTACATCATTGGAGGAACCAACAGCGCTGTTGAAAATGGGTAGAGAGGAGAAATAACCTCCATCACATTTGGATCCTCATAGATCCAACATAGTCATGGGTGAGAGGCCTCTCCTAAGAGGTCTCCAAGAAGCCGCATTTCAAACTCTCATGAAATGCAACGAGCAAGAACTGATCTGGGAGGATGGTAGCCCTCATGGGAGGAGTACCAAAAGAATGGAAAAGAAGTGGCAGGATGTTTACATCATTGGGAGGAAAGGAGAAGGGATACATATTTCTTATATAACCTATATATCAGTCATGATACCTTAATCACATGAGTCATATGATGTGAGCATGAGGATGTAGCAAGAACTTGAGTTGCTTGGGATCGATGGGAGAGAACACAAGCATATTTTCTCTCATATGATTGGTGGTGTTGCAGGAGTAGAGGAGGGCACTCTCATAGTGCAAGGGGATCACTCCTTAGCTGGGATTTATTGGGAGGAATTTCCCTCTCGGGAGAAGCTTCATATTTGTAGCAGCATCACCAGAGTTGTTCTTGGCAAGGAACATGTCAAGGAACAAAGATTGGCATGGGCAGGAGCCTTTTTGCATGAGCTCACAACGTTTTCATTTGGGAAGAGTATCAAATGCATAGATCCATCTATCATCTCAATTCTAGCCTATTTTAAGAGTATTGTATGTAACTTTTCTGATTTACATACTCTTATCATTATGATGCAGTGTAGGGCTTTTCAAGCAGGCGGATTTTTCATGTTGCTCCATGAGCAAAATTGGGCCAAACTATGTGATGGAGACAACCATATTTTATATGGCCTTGGGCAAGTGTTACCTTCCATGTATGTTCATAATTTATGTTCAGCCACTTACCATGCATTATCATATGTAAGAACATACATTGTTATTCATGTGATGAAAAACAACTTGCTATATCATTTCTCAAAGCAGCAATTTGGGAAACTGCGTTGTGACTACTTGGGAGACTGTTGGTATAAATTTGCACAACATGAAACCTTCAGTAATTTCCTCATTTTATTTCTGATTATGGTCTCCTTGGCTGATATTTCTGTTATCTTAATGGAGGACATGATCAGAGGAGAGACACATGGGATGAATGTGTCCTTGATGAGGAAAGACTCCCATATTTTCTGTAGAACATGTTCTAAGGGGAACATGAGAGGAGGCATGGCTACAACCACATATTTGATTATTTGTGGGTTAAGAAATGGGCTTGGTAATGTTATCCATCCATTTTATGTATATGGGTAGGTGTTTGACCTTATGTTGCTGATTCACTCATCTATTTACTATTTAGTGGTAGATGTGATATTTGTTGTGCAATACTTGCCATGTTATTTTCTGCAGCTGCAGTGGATGAGGTTGCATTATAACCATATGAGGAATTTTTTTCACTTGATGCACATGTTATAACCTACAGAAAACATGTCATGGGGGCATTATATGGTGATCTTGTCCTATTCATCATAGATGACATGTCTTGGGCCAGCTGATTTTTCATTGATGGAGGAGAGATTCTTGGGGAATTACTCTTCATTTTGCCATTTGAGGGAATAAATTTGCAGCCCAGGATCAGCATACACTCCAAACTTGTCATAAGTGGCAGAGAGGACAGCATGGGGCAAGTTATCGTGCTTCCCATGATCAGATTTTCAACCCACCTTCATTCCGGGAGCTCAAGGTGGAGGGAGATTTTACATGAGTTGCCTTGTTGGAAGGCAGCTTATTTTTGTGATTGATGGTTTGGGGATGAGATATTTATATGGGGATGATAACTCCCATTATATATCAGATCTTATGCCTCAAGGAGGCCCTTATACATGCTCTTTGTTCCTTCATGGATATTTTTTTCTACATGATAGCTATTTTGGGAATGTTCACCCCAAGGCTAGATTGCATATGTTGGAGGGACAATTTGAAGACTTGATTGCTGATATGGAATCCTTTCAAGGAGATCATCATGTAAGGATGATATAGGAGGAAGGGAAGAAAGAAACTCAGTTCATCCTTGCAATTGCTTGAGGGCGAGCAATATTTTGAGAGGGGAGGACTGTAATGTTCCAAATTTTATGGAACATTAATTTGTGTTAAGGAGATGAATAAAATGGGTAGGGGACCCATTATTTGCATGATTAGACAATAAAAATCCTCTAAGTATGAAAGAGGATCATGTTGGAGCTAGATTTCACACCTCCATGTGTGAGAGGAGGTTTTTGCATAAAGGTTTGGCCAAGGTTAACCAAGTCAAACTGCATTGGCATGAGTTGGAAAGCACTAAGTGGGACAACGTAGGAGGGAAGCATCTAGAGGAAGGAAACCATAATTTGAAGTAGGGCCCATGGAGGAAGTCTCACTTGTTTAAAAGAGGAGCAAGGCAGCCATTGAGATTATATTTTGATCATTTTACATTCAAGTCTTAGAGACTTGTTTATGCCTCTTGCTGTTTAGCAAAGCTGTAGTGCCTTCGGAATGAGGGAGTCCTGTTTAGGAATTCCTCTCCTTCTTGAGTAGCTCATGAAGGATTTCACTCCATTCCCCATATTCGGGCATTTATGCCATAGCTTTAGCCATCTACATCAGCGTAGTTTCTGCAGCAGATATTGTGCAGTGTTGTTGGGTGTTGCTGGGGAGGTTTCCACAGACCATCCCGAGCTAGTTTTTCAGTGGAGAGAGGTTCCATCCATTGGGAGATCAGCAAAGGTGGTTCTTGAGAATATCCCACCATCTTTGGTACCAGGCCAACCACATTCCATCATTGTTAGCGCAGTCCCTCTCTTAGAAAACATTCTTGTTGGTAAATATTTGCTATGAAGGATTAGCAGATTTTGGGAGGGGAAGTCTTGGGTGAAAGGATTAGCCTTTCACTTCATATTTTCATTGGAGAAGGGTTATTCATCTACAACAGCCATTTAATCCTTCTCCATCCATTTCCAGCTCTTGAGTTGCAGCAGCTACTGCAACTCCAGCATTCTGTGTATTTAGCATTTTTGTATAGATTCCAGCCAATCCTCTTAAAGGATTGTTGTATTGTATTTTCAGGGGTTGAGAGCTTTCTCCCCCACTTTATTTGAGCCTACATTTCTATATCATTGTATTTTAATTATTTATGCAGTAGTTCCTCTCTAAAACTGTCCAGTCATGGCCTAGGGCTTTCTTCTGTAGCAATGTATTCTCATATTTACATGTACAGGTTTCTTGAGGCTTCTAGTGCCTTGCTTGAGTGATCATTCCCTCAAGGATTTGTATTCTTATTTTCTGCTATGTATTAATGTGATGGCCATTGGATTCTTTGGCATTTTATGTGTTCATGAGTCACTGTTATTTCCATTTGATGTATTTGTTATTGTTGTAGCTACAATGTTGGGAGATTCCCAATCTTGTTGTTTTTTCCTCTTGGGGATATTTTCCCTTGACAATCACTCTATAGACAGAGTCTGCTAGTGGGCCAGGTAGGCTCTGGAACTCACCCTTCCTTGTGAAGGTGAAAAATCTAGTAAATTCCCCTACAGTCTATCTCTGGAATAGATTTTCTTTGTCAATTGACAATGTTCCTGAAAAAGGAACATTACATGTTCAAATAAAATTTGGAAGTGTTATTTTGATGGTGCATTCTCTAAGGAGGGCACTGGAGCTGGATTCATATTATACCTCCTGAAGGTAAATTTTTACCTTTTTCCTTCAAATTGGAATTTGAATCTACTAACAATGTGGCTGACTATGAAGCATTGATTCTAAGTGTGTAGATAGCTAAACAGATGGGAATTCAGTTTTTATCTGTTTTTGGTGACTCTAAGTTAATCATAAGAGAAATTAAGAATTGGTGCCAGAATAAACATCCCAGATTGAGATCTTATAGAAATGAGGTGTGGGATTTAGTTGAGAATTATTTTGAGGCCTTTAATTTACATTTTATTCCAACAGAAGAAAACAAAATGGAAAATTCATCGGCAGTTGCAACTAGCACATTTAACCCACCAATTAATCCAAGATTGAGATATGAAATTGAATTAAGATACAGGCCTTAAATACCTGATATTGTAAAACATTGGTAGGTTTTTGAGGATGATGAACAAATTAATCAATTTTTAACAATGATTGGAAGTTTTGAAGATAGTCAAATTGATTTAGAAGTTTATGAAAGTGGTCAACATGATATGTCCAAGAATTTGAAACATTCAATTAGTGATCAAAAGATAATTCAGCTAAAATATAATATTTTTCTCAGATGCCTCCTACCTCTTGAAATATTTTTTGATGCTAATGATGTGTCAATGAACCAAAAAAAAAGTATCCCAAGAGGGGGAAATGGAGGACTGCAATTTAGGGACTCAACATGAGCCTAAATTAGTCAAATTCCTTAGAGGATTTCCTAAAGAGTATAAGGAAAGGTATGTAGATCTCTTTAAACAATTCAAGGATGTTTTTGCATGGTCATATGAAGATTTGAAAACTTATGATTTGGATATTATTCAACATAAAATACCATTGAAAGATGGGGTTAAACCACACAAGAAGAAGCTCAGAAAAATTAACCCACTATTGTTAGCTTCAATTGAAAAAGAGGTGAAAAAAATTTTGCAAGAAAAAATTATAGTTCCACTAAGATATTCAGAATGGGTTTCGAATCTGGTACTAGTCAGGAAGAAAAATGGAGAGATAATATTATGTGTGGATTTCAGAAACTTGAACAGAGCTTCTTTAAAAGATAACTATCCTTTACCCAATATCGATTTTGTTCTGTAGAAAGTAACTGGAGCATTCAAGTTATCTATGGTTGATGGTTTTTCTGGGTATAATCAGGTGGCTGCGGAGAAGGAAGATCAAAAGAAGACTGCTTTCACTACACCTTGGGGAACATTCATGTATTCCAGGATTCCATTTGGCCTCATTAATGCAGGAGCAACTTTCCAAAGAGAAATGGATATTGGTTTTGTGGGTGATAAATTTTTAGTTATTTATCTTGATGATGTTACTATTTTTTCAGGTTCTGATGATGAACACTTAGAACATTTGAAGAAATATTTCTTGAAATGCAGAAAATTTGGATTATCATTAAATCCCAGGAAATATTTTTTTGCTTCAGAAGAAGGTAAGTTTTTGGGTCATATAGTTTCAAAACAAGGAGTAAATATTGACCTTGCAAGAGTTGAAGATATACAGGAAATTCCAATGCCTAGAAGTAAAAAGGATATTCGAAGGTTTCAGGGAAAAATAAATTTTCTGAGAAGATTTGTTCCAAATTATGTTGAAATTTTCAGGAGAATAACAGATATGTTAAAGAAGAATGCTGGAGTATAATAGGATAAAGATGCAAGAGAATCATTCAGTAGAATAGAAGAAGCTCTCTAAGAAGCTTCGGTCTTAATCAATCCAGATTACTTGAAACCTTTTCAGGTCTTCTCATTTGCATCATCTTCTACTATTGTTGTTGTAGTATTACAAAAGAATGAAGAAGGGAGTGAACAACCTATAGCCTTTTTCAGCAAAGTCCTCAAAGATGCAGAACTAAAGTATAATATCTTGGAGAAACATGCATATGCTTTAGTAAAATCATTAAAGGCTTTCGGAACTTATATAATTCATTCTCAAATAGTATCATATGTGCCTAATTCTGTTGTAAAGGATGTGCTAGTATAGAGTGATGTGGAAGGAAAAAGAGGAAAATGGATTGCCAAAATCGAGGAATATGACCTAGATATCAAACCAACAAAGTTAGTCAAAGGACAGGCACTAGCCAAATTGCTAACATAATCTAATTTCCAAGCTTTGGGAATTAGTTTACTTGCGCATGTAGATGAAGTAACTAAAGAAATAGATAAGATTAAGACAAAGTCAACAATTAAGTACAAATTTCTCTGTTCAGGCTGGTATAAGGATATCATTCATTATCTCTGTTTCTTTTCTTGTCCTTATTCAATAAACAAAGCTAAGTATAGAGCACTGAAACTCAAAGCTCAACCTTATGTTATAATTGAAGCTAAGTTGTATTGGAAATATCATGTTGGTGTATTGTTGTTATGTTTGACAAAAGAGGAAACCATGGAGGTGATTAAAGAATATCATGAATGCTTGTGTGGAGGTCATTACAGCTGGAAGGTAACAACTCATAAGATTCTTAAATTGGGTTTTTATTGGCCCTCATTGTTTGCTGATGTATACAGAACTGTTAGAAGTTGTCAGAAATGCCAATTGTTTGCAGAAAAGAAAAGACTAGCTCCTTTACCACTTCTTCATGTATTTGTTGAAGAACCTTTCAGACAATGGGGATTTGATTTCATTGGAGAGATTAATCCACCATCAAGTGGGAAGTTTAAGTGGATTTTAACTGCTACTGATTATTTTACAAAAAAGGTAGAGGTAGTTCCGACTAAAAAGGAAAACGATTTGGTTGTGATGAAGTTTTTGGAGGAAAATATTTCCAGTAGATTTGGATGTCCAATAAAAATTTTAACAGAAAATGCTCAGGTCTTCAATTCAGTTAGATTAAAAAAAAATACAGACTTATAATGTAATATTATCACACTCCACAACATATCATCCTCAAGGATATGGATTAGTAGAATCATCTAATAAAACATTGGTGAAGATATTGAAGAAAACAATCAATGAGAATCAAAAGTATTGGGATTCAAAGTTGATTTTCGTTTTATGTGCATTAAGGATGACTACTAAAAGATCCACTGGTAAGTCCCCATATGAATTGGTATATGGTGCTCAGGCACTATTTCCTACTCAGTTAGCAAGACCTATATTTTCTTTTCTTCAAGACTTTCAAGAGGAACCTAATGCCTTGATCAGAAGAATAAACCAAGTGATGGAATTAAATGAAAGCAGAAATAAAGTTAGAGACAATTTGATCATTTATTAAGAGAAAATGAAATCTATTTTTGACAAAAAGGCAAAAGAAATCATGTTTCAGATTGGAGATTTGGTATTAAGTTGGGATACCAAGAGGGAAGAGAAAGGGAAACATGGCAAATTTGATCCTTTATGGTATGGTCCTTACAAAATATCTGAATTGAGATCAAACAACACTTTCATGCTGGAAAATCTTGATGGAGAAGCAGTAGAATTGCTTGTAAAACAATAGTATCTGAAACATTATTTCCATCACTAAAAGAAGTTAGTTTACTATTTGTACATATTCAGTTTCCTCTCATTGTACATTTCTCATCAAACAATTTTTGACTCCATGCCCGAAGAGAAGGCACTGATCTGTGGGTTCCTAGTGTTTCGTGGCAAAAAACACTATCCCCAAGTGGAGAAAGATGTTTTGGATCATAGTCGTATCCTTTTATTTTTCAAATGTTTGAAAAAATAAAAATACAAAATGTGGGAAAATATGTTAAAGTATTGAGCTCTTATACTTTATCATAAAAAGTATTGATGTTCATTATAGTTTAAGTTTAAACATTTGAACTTTATAACTATGGGTCTGTATTAAAGGTTAAATAGTGATCGGTTTGAATGGCAGAAAGCGCTGATTGTTAAAATCTCTATCAAGAATCCCAACTCGCAGGCACAAATAGCACGATAGATATCATGTGGAGTGCCTCTGCAGTTGACTGCGTTTACTGTGGGGATAACGGAGATCAACGGCGGAGATCTAATGCGAGGGCACTAGCCATATTTTTCCTCCATACCCCGATAGCCCCCACAGTGACATAGGATGCTTAGTTGGTCCCATCTATCTTCCACGTCAAGTAGGGTTAACGGTTGTTGGCGCATTTTGTCAGCATTTAACTCAAAACCCGCGCCACCTATTTAAATAATTTTTTGTTTATTTTTCAAATTTACTTGTGAATTGTTGTGCTGCACTCCATTTGAGCTCTCCACCACCTACAAAATTTTACCATCCTATCAACAGTTTTCAACGTAAGCTTTAAACCATGGCTAAAATGTCATCCCTGTCAGGTTCCACCATCCATATCCCTCTCATGGATACTGAGAGGGATATTCAAGATACCCTCTATTCAGTAATTCACCTCCCCCTTTACCAACAAGTTGTCTTGAAAGCTAATGCCTTTCCTATATATTCTACCATGATTAAGTCCGGAGTCTTGTCTACATGCATCCCTAAAACCCACATTTTCCCTGAATTCGTCTATTGGTTGGTATCTGTTATGTATCCAGGGAAGTGTTTCGTTATGAACTCCCAAGGAGAAAATTTTTTGCAGGTCTCTACCCTATTAATCCGCCAAGCTCTGTGTTATCCTGAGTTGAAGTCATCCGGTCAGTTTTCTGATGATTCACTGGTTCAGTATTATGATAATCTTGTAGGAGAAGAATTCAATCAATTTAGATTTCATTTGAAGCCTGACATGAAGCAGTTTTAGCCATATTGCAAGGAGTTTTATATAAAGGTTTTTGATGCTTAGACCCATCCAGTTTTGAGTCATATTGCAAAAATTTTGGGTAAAGATGATGATAATTTAGTGGATAAATCAGTTCTAGGAATGTTTGCTAGGATGATGAAGCTAAGAATGGTGCTGTATATTCCATCATATTGGCAGGAAGCAGTCAACTCACAGCTAATGAGCCTCTCATTAACATGTTCCTTTAAATTTCCCTCATTAATTGTATATTTGTTCTTATACCAAAATGTGGAAGAGTTCATGCATTTAGGCCTAAATATTATGGATGTGACTAAAAGAAGACAATCAGTGATATTCTGGAAAGATGTAGTTAGAAGGGAACAAAATGAGGCTGGGTTATTTTATTTTGCTAGTTATTACATGCCCACTGCATACAAAATATTGAATGGAAGTCCTCCCTGTTTTCTACCTAAAGCTCAAGAGTTTTTGCATTTAGGAAACAATTGTAAATATGGATACTAGTTTGTTTCTGAGGAATATTCTAAAATAAGGCTATATGGAGCAAGTATTGAGCCTTACAGACTCCCAACTTTTGTGCCAATGAGGCTTTTTGCTTTAGAATTCATTATACAGAGTCTAAATGTTGATCAGGTTCATTTTGTGCCTATGAAGAAAGGTCACATGTACAAATTACCCATAGTTGTAGGCCCTTTCATAGTAAATATGAGACAGGAATTTGATGAAGTGACAAAAATGTTAGATGACATGCATATGTTATTAGGAGAAAGTTTGGCTTATTACCCCTATAGTGTTATTTCAAATAGAAGGGCTGAGAATGTATATTCTGCTTTTATTCATGAAAGTAGGCTAGATCAAGAGAAGATAGCGTGTAAATACGTGAAGAACTCAGTAGATGCTAACATTCAAACTCCTATTATAGTAGAGAAAGAAGCTAAAAGAACCAAGGAAATGGTGATTGATCTGGATGATGAAGATCAAGGAGCCATGAAGAGAACAAAAATTACTGAAGAGCCTACATCTACTACTCCTTTTTTTTCTTTGCATTTGGGAGAAGAAAAAAATGCTCCTGCCTCACCCAGGAATCATGAAGCTTCTCATGAATAGGTGCCCTTGATTAAACAGATGTTTTCTCAAATTGAAGAAAGGAATCAGAAGATGAAGGCCAGCATGGAGGCCCAAGATGAACATCAAATTACTACTGAACAAACAAGGTTGTTGACTGTAATGGATTTTGAAAAAGATCAGTTTAGAATTTCCCTCTCACATCCTACAGATATGTCAATTGGTCCTTCGAGCAATTTCAACACTGTTAATGTGACTGTATATGTAAAGAAGATTCCTCTAATTGAAAAAATGAACTTGCATATGCAAATAGGTCAATTGATTGTAAATGACCTCACAAAGACTAATTCCATGGCAATAAAGGTAGAGAATATGTTGGGAAAAGGAATTAAACAGTTGAAGTTAGAAAAGGCTAGCTCAAGAGACTTAACAATTCAAAATGAAGAATTGAAGAAGTTTATTATAAAAATTGGAGTAGACCCTAGTGACAAGATTGTTGTGCAGAAGTTCATGTAAAGTGTTGAGTTAGAGATGTCTACATTAAGGAAGAATTTGAAGTTACCTACTGGTGAACATTCAATGGCTACAGAAGTTGCAGAGGTTGAGAAAGAAAAGGAAAAGTTGTTGCAGAAGCTCATGCAGAAGGATGAAGAACTTTCCAAAGTAAATCAAACTACAATTTCATTACAAAATCATATTGATAATCATAACTGTACTTCGGTTCTTCCTACCGGTGATGAAGACCCTAAAACAAAAATTATTCAATTAAATACTGAGTTGGAAATCGCTGAAAGAGATAGAAAGAAGGCTCAAACAGATCTGGAGACTACAACAAAGTTGATGAAGATCATAGAAAATGAAGCAGATAAATACAAATGGATTTCCAAAATGCTGAAGTTGAGATTAAGAATCTCAAAGAAAGAATGAAAGGTTATATTCCACTAATACAAGCTAAAGATATCATTTGGACTGATATCATTTTAGAAATGAAATCCAATTGGTGCTTCCTGATGATCATTGCAAAAGAAAAAAGCCTTATTGTGGAGTGTGAAGAACTAATTATGTCCGATAAGCAAAAAGGGATTAACAGAGCCATTTGGGCCAAAATATTTATTGATTTTATCAATTCCAAATCAAATCAGGAGTTAGAGGACAATGATATGCGGGATAGAATGTTATATGCAGTGGAAATTAATAAAATGATTATCAGGAATGATCTCAGAAAGGCTGCAGAAAAGAAACTAATGGAAATCAAAGAAGCAGTGAGTCAATTTGATAAATATTTTGATAAAATTACAAGGTTAGGCTTGCCATCATGTTGGGAAGTTGAAGGAAATCTTGTGCCATGGAGCTATTATGAGAATTTTCTAGTGATGACAAAAGTTAATATTGATAACAGGCATGAAAAGACTTAGGTGCTAAAAGGAGAGACAATGGTCAACTTCTTGCAGAGACATTTTCAACTCTTGTGGATGGTGAAAACTCTTTTCTTTGGAAGGCCTTCTTATGACTGAATTACTGCATTCAGATTGGAATATCAAAATCTGACACATTCATCCATAACAAAGGTAGAAATATGGAAAAAGTGCAGAGCTTGGAAAATTGACCTGCCAAAAGGATCAACATCAAAGAAAGACAAATTAGTTGACCAAGAAAAAGAAGCCACATCATCAGCAATTCCTATAGATTAGGATATTTATTTTATGTTATTTTCTGAAGACAATGTCATTGTAATGAGACATTTTCAAGGCATGTAATAGACAACTTTCAAATTATTGAAGTAGTTTTGGTAGTTAGGATTGGTTACAAGAGTTCCAAACTTCTTTTTACTATATTTAATGTAATTTTCAAGAGGAAGAAAGGTTTTGAGTTTTGGACCTCCAGACAAGTATTTTTGTACTCAAAGATTCAAAGATTAATGAATGAGTAAGAATTTTTTTGGCATTTTGTTTATGTTGAAGTGTATTCCAGTTTTCATTATGTATTTCCATCTATGAATAAAATGAGGTTATGAGCAGCAGGTTTATTTTAATTTCTGTGTATAAGAGTTAAACAACCTTAATTGGCACTCCCTTGTTTTAACTATTTCCTTCACATATTTCTTCTGGGGTTTGGAATGGTATTTTCTGTACAAAGAAGCATATCAGTTTGGACTTCTTCTTACATTTTCTTCTAGTCACTTCATTCAGCATCAACATATGGTAGCATTGTGAAGCATTCATAATATTTTACATTTAAGAGTTTGAATATAAATACTTGAAGGTTAATAAAACAGAGACATCAAAATTTGTGACATAATCATAAAATGTCTTAAGCACTGATTCCTTATCACAGCTAAGGGATTGTCTCTTACGGTACAACAGTGCGCATGTTGGATATGCAGTGTTTTTTACATAAGGTTCTTTTTGCATGTTTAATATGTGGTGGTGTGTACACATGGTGTGGTGTGCATGTTGTACATATGGTGCTATGTACATGTGGTGTTGTGTTCATGTCATGTTGTGTACATGTTGTACATGGAATTTTGTGTGTAGGTGGCGTTGTGTACATGTCATGCATGTGGTGTTGTGTACATGTAGTGCATGTCATGTTGTGTACATGTGGTCACATGTACACATTGTGCAGGAGGTGTTGTGTACATGTGGTACTATGTACACATTGTGCAGGTGGTGTTGTGTACATGTGGTGATGTGTACGTATTGTCTAGGTGGCGTTGCATACATGTGGTACTATGTACATGTTGTACATGTGGTACTGTGTCAATTTTGTACATGTCATACTAGTATACTTATGGTATTATGTGCATGTCGTACATGTTGTGTTGTTCACATGTGGTATTATGTGCATGTCGTACATGTTTGTTTGTGTACGTGTGGTACTGTGTATGTGCATTGCGTAGTCATGGTATCTTGACATGTGTATTCAATGTGTTATACTTTTTGTATGTATCTGTATTGTATTGTACATTCGGTGTAGGTGTATGTATTGTGTTGCATTGTACACCGGGTGTAGGTGTATGTGTTGTGTGCTAGGTGTTGGTACATGTATCGTATATCGTGTGTGATTGTATGTGTGTGATGCCCACTATGTGTATGTGTACGTGGTTGAAGAGAAGGCACTGCCTATTTTTTGGATGTGGCAACTGATCTTATTTGTGGATGAAAAGGAAAAGGGATAATGGTAGAAGCTAAGGATTCATTAAATGATAAGCATTAGGATTTATTTCAGTTTTAATTATGCATGTGACCTATGATTTTGATTTATGATGATTACATGTGATCTATGATTATGGTTTATTATGGTTAAATGTGATCTATGATTTTGATTATGATGCTTACATATTGAGCTAACCAGATGTGATACATTTATATATGATGATTTGATCAAACAACCAATTTGACCTGTTGTGATATGAAGTGAAAAGAACTGCAAGTGTACCTTATTAATGGGCCACCAATGAGGTGTGATGTGAATTTATTTCAGCTTATTTTGAATCTAATGGAAGTTATGTTCTTGGTATAAGAAAGCATGGATATGGTCAGTTGGGTGGTTGAAAATGACTACAAGAATTAACAACAACAAGAAGAAAAGGAATTGGAATAAGAATCAATATTCCAGTAAAGAACTTCAGGAGTAGGGCCATTGTGATACATTGGTACCCAATAGTTTCCATTGATTTCCATGAGCATTCTATAAAAAATATGATGGTTTTTAGGAATGGATATGCCTTGATTTTTGGACCTTGCAATGCGAGGAAACCTGTCCAAGGGAGGGGTCCCCTAAGGGAACGTGTAGGAAAGAAGGGGATGCCCATGGAACTTGGAAGGTGTGTGACTGCATGGAAGGGGGTGAACGGATTTCCTGAGACAATGTGTAGCAGAGAATGGAACATTAGGGATGTATTTTTTTTGTCATTAGCATTTCCATATGGAATCAGATGCACATTCAGAGTTTTGCCTGGAACAATGAGCCGATAACTATTCACTAAGAGGAAAAGTGGTGCAGGATTGTAGTGCTAGACTTTGGATGCATGTTTTACTTTGGTGGTAGATTTTGGACTTCCTGGGAAGGAGGTGAATCTTGGCACTACTTTTGAGGGTGGAGATGTGAGCCTCTAGATTCCCTTATTGTTGATGCGGGTAGCGTATCCTTTTATTTGTTGGTTGAGAAAATTTGCATATGTATATATGTGTATATTATTGTAAATACCATAATGAGTTGTGTTATAAAGTTATAGTAAACGATATCATTGTCCTATTTTCAGCAGTGGTCATTGTAAATACTACAATGGGTTGATTTATAAAGCTCCATGGGCAGTATGTTTTGTTTTTCATTTATCTTGTTGGTTATAGGTTTTATTGAACATTGAGGATGGTGTTCCCCCAAGGGGGAGGGATTTGTAACAACTCAGGTTAAAAATTCATTAATAAAGTTAATAAAGGAAAAATAATATCAAGTTCATGGGACACGTATTCCAGGATGAATGTTGGGAAAAAAATCCTAGTATGGGTGTTCATTTGATTTATTATGGCTAGGAGAAATTGAAAAGGAAATGGCAAAGGCTTTGAAAAGGAAAGAGGAATTAATTGAAATTTTATTTATGAAAATAATGGAAATTAGGAGAAAAGGAATATGAAAGGTCACATATTTCCATAAGAAGGAAATTGAAGGAAAAATAATGGAAAAAGAAGAATATAAAGGCTTCAATGATAAAAAGGCTTATGAGGATCAATACACAGCTATTGTTAGTGTTATGTTTTGATAATTCAGTTTTTGAGACCTCTCTCTATTCTCTCTCTCTCATACTCTTGCATACTTAGAGTTTTCTTGGAGCAATCTAGCATTTGGGAAAGGAAAGAAAAGGGAGGACAAAGAAGGAAAAGAAAAGCAAAGATAAAGCAAGGAAAAGAAGGTTTAGGAGGCTACAGTGGGATCAATTATAGGTATTAAGTTGCATGTATCATTTCCTTTCTATTTTTTGCATGCATGGTACATGCATGTGTGTATTTGGTTCTCTTGTTGTCATTGGAATGGGTTTTTCTAGGGGTGATAGTGGTTTTAAAACTTTCCTTTCCATTCCCATATAGCCATGGTGTGATGGGGTTCTCTTTTACTTTGTTGAGTTTGATTGCTGAATGGTTTCGAAACTGAGTGGGGTGGTCTCAGGAGGAAACACAAGGCCTAGGAATCCCTGGACCAATGAAGGTGAGATTTTGATAAATCCACATTTTTTGTTAGCTAATTAGGCCTAGGAATGCTCAACTAGTGAATGGTGGGATATATGACAAAGCCTAGAGGGTGGAATCTCCTTGGGCCTAGGAATTCTCGACTGGTGAATGTGAGGATATACGCTAAAGCCTAGAGGATGGAGATAGAAAAATTCCTCACATCTTAGGTGGAGAGATTCAGAGGAATCCATGCTTGTATAGGCCTAGTGATCCTTGGACCAGTATATGGTGGGATTGCGGTAAATATTCATAGTGTGTTTTTGTTTAGGTCTAGTAATACCTTAACAGAATTGCGGTAAATCCTGATTGTATAGATTAGGGATTGGTACTAGGAATCCTTTTGTGGATTGCAGTAAATCCTAAGGAATTCCTCATTGTTTTGTTGAAAGTCCCACATTCGTTCTTGGAATATGGCATGGGGGTGATTCGCTGAAATAAATATTTTTTTCAGCCCAATCTATGGTCAGGTGGTACGAGGAAGTCCCTGAATTGGTTGCATTTTCATATTGTAATAAGAGCTCTTTTCATCTTGTGTATTATGTGTAAACATGCTTGTTACTATGTGATATGAATGGTTATTCTATCATTGTTATTATGTTGGTTATATGTTGGTTATAAGAATGGCTTTATGACAAATCTTAGTCATGGATCTCATCATGTTTTGTTTGGTAAATGAATGAGTAATGAATGTGTTGTAGCTCGTCCTATTTTCTTCATATGTGAAATATGTATATATATATAGATATATGTGTGTGAAAAATAAAAATCAAAAGTTAGGTTAGGATTTTGATTCATTTTGTAATGGTGGATTAAATGTCACTAATATAGTTTAGTGCAACAAAAATTAAATAATAGTGTTGGTGGGTCCTATGCTAAATTCGGACGTAGTGGTAAACTCTGTTGGGTGTGATGCAACAAATATGAGGGCCTAAATGATGGTGGAAACCTAATGACACTACATGCCCGAAAGTTATTCCACCAAGTGCCTCCGCAAAGAATTTTTGGAGTCCCATTGACTAATAGATATATGATGGATATTGATTGTGGGGGAACTCCATTGTACTCGAGCTCGCCCCTGTAGACTTTTAGCAAGCGAGCCTGTGACATCAACAAGGGAGTGCAAATTTGTTTTAACTGTTTTATCACTGCCCTGTCACCATTCTCTTTCCATATCTCCCCTCCACCTCATCCTCCACATCACACTCATCATTTCAACTTTTCATGTCACCACGCCATGAGATAGAACACCCCATGTGCTAATTAATTCTTGTTTTCCATCCATTTTCTCCATTGTTCCTTAAATATTGTTATTCTTCCCCACTTAATTTCATATTTATCTATGTGCTCAGCCTCCATGGATTCAAATTGTGCCCTTTAGTGCTCCATTCAGCATCAATCTTTGGTTTCCAGGTATTTTACACATCAACTTTTCAATCCTAGCTATCAAAATGTCAAAGAAATCCATGTTAACTGATTCTTCCTCGCACATTCCTTTGATGGACTTTGAAAGAGATGTATTTGACCCAATTTTCACTTTGAACCTCATTTAAATAATAAATCAGACTCTCTATTTTATGTTTGAACTATCAAGTCGAAAATTTTAGTGGTAGCGGTCCCCAAACATATGTTTTGCCAGAATTTATCCATTGGCTTGTTGCTTCTCTATACCCACAATTTTTTTTTTTATGAAAAAATTGGGAGATAATATCTTCCAAGTTTCTTCCCTTATAATCCAGCAAGCCCTATGTTTTCCTTCTTTAGAGTGTTATACCTCTTTCTCATAGGAAACCCTGTTGTCGGATTTCCAATTTTTTTCTACACCTAGTTATTCCTAATTAATTTTATTTTTGATGCATGTTGGGAAACACTTGCCTCTAGAGGCTACTCATTTTCCTCTAGAGACTTTTGCTGAGAAGAAAAGACCCATTCTTCAAGTCATGGGAAATTGTTTTGGAAGAGAATATGTTACACAGTAATTTGTCACCATGCTCATTTTCCCGTCCCTAATCCTGAAATGCCCCGTGACAGATCCTGTGCAATGTTTCCATCATCAAGAAATATGTTAACATATCCCGTTCAAGATACAAAGAAGACTACCTTGGAATATTACTGAAGAAACTTGGTCAAATTCATATTTCCTGGGTCAGCACCCTTCCTAGTGCCATGACCGTGCTGATGTCCTTTTCATAGTTTTGGCCTAGCGCTGCCAGTTGGTTGTTGAACGGTGATGATAAGGTCGAGCTCTCTGATTTTAGAGCCTTGATCTCATCCATGGGGGATCATCCCTTAGAAAGTGGGTCTTCCTCCTCCTTTCATGGGCTCCAAACCTTTTTTCCCTTCCTATAAATTTACATCCCTCATTCCCCCAACTTTAGATCTTGGTTGATCATTGTCAGAATTTTCTGAACTATAATCCCTTTGCATGATAGCATCATGATAAAGCCTAAGTGCTTGTGATAAGGACTGCTTATTGAGCTTCGGTGAAGGGCTCAAATTTTCACCTAAGGACACCTCCAACATCAAGGCCTGGGTTGTAAGCTCTCCTTTTGTAACTTATCAATAATAACATCTGATTTTTTCTTTCTATATTTGTCTAAATGTTTATGAAAATATTATGGTACTCCTTGATCTACTAGATAGCTAGTGTTTACATTTATTATTTTTTGTATCTTGTTTTTTGTTGTCTCTCGATCATCCACAGGTATTCACGTGCCATTAGTAGTAAGAAGTGGGCCTACAAGGATTTTGGATCGAGCTCACCATGAGCAGATTCAAGCATAGTGTTTAGAAAAAGGTGTTTATGTCTCTTTCCTCATTGCATTGTAAACATTAGTTAAGAGAGCTTTGCATTAGGAAGAATCTCGTGTTGCTAGACCCACTCTAGGGCTATAGAGATTGCCTTTGTCCACAGAGGGGATTTATCTTGACAACAGAACTAGAGAATCCTCTAGGGAGCTTTAGCCTTTTTGTCCTCCTTCCCTGAACTGATCTTGGATCAGTTTCTATGATTTCAGAAATTTAAATCTGCTTAGGCATTTTTCAGCTTGTGTAGGGATTGATAGTCACTTCATTGTGTCAGGTCTGGTGTTTGTTTGAGTATATTTTTATTTTTTCCTTGTTTTTAGCAACCAACTCCCTTTCTGTTTGCATAGTAGCGCTGGAAGCGTTGTTCTATATAGTGAAGTCAAACTAATTGGCCTTTCAGCACCCTTATGCTTAGCATAGAAGCACTAATCTCAGTCTTAGGAAAACTTAAGTTTCCCTTTTGTTTTTCTAGTGTTTCCTACCCCTTGAAGGAGTCAGTGAGATCTCAGTGATCTCCTTGCTACATGTTTGAGTGAGTCTTTTTCATCTCTTTGATTTTTTTGTATTTTTTGGGAATTATTTGCCATTTCAAACACCCTTTGTCGCATTTTTATTGTCTTGTTTCGAAGTGAATTTTCGTATGCTTTGGTCATCTCTGCATCTCTATTTTTCCCTTCGGTTTAGTTTCAAGCATAGGATCACAAATTGTATGGCGCAAAATTCTAGAAGAGTATGTTTTTTGTCTAAATTAAAAATGAATTGGAAGTGATTTTCATTTGATTTTTATTTATATTATCTTTATCATTTTAAGAAGAGTGAAAATAATTTCATTCGTGGATTCTTTAAAACATTTTTTTTTTGTTCGATTGAAAGAAAAGTGAAAGAATTTTGTATTTCTTCCTTCATTCATTTTTTTTCTTTTGATTACATTTCAAAGTGAAAAACAAAAAAAAATATTTGGCTGCATCCTAGTGGAAAGAAAATAATTTTAATTTTTCAATATGTTGCACTTGTTGGGAAAAGTGAATTCAATTGAAAAGCATTACATTTCATAACTTTGAACTAGTTTCGAGGGCATTATTGTTGCTGCATTGATTGGATTCTTGCTTGTCTCTCTTCCCTAAATAGTTTAGGATTCATTGAAATGGAAAGCTTTCTTTTTTGCATTTAGTCTGCACTATAATGGTTCAGGTGACATTCATTTTGAGCCTTGAAATTGAAATTTTAATCAAGATCAACTTAAAATGAACCCAATTTACCTTAAGGAGCATTGTAATTAATGAGAATATTTAGTGGTCAAGGCTAGAGACATGTTCCGACATCATTAAATGTAGGCTTTGTCACTCACGGTCTATGTTACAACCTGGGGGTGATATCCCGTCCCAAGTATGGAAGTATATTGATGCATGATAAGTATATTTGGGGCGCTCTCACCGAATGGTTACAAATTAGACAACACTACTATGGATTGGAATCCCATGTACCGTTGCGTATATTTGTGGAGACACCACTAAGTTGCAAGCCTGCCATAGATAACCGAGTAATCCACCTTGTAAACGTGATACATCGAACAAAAAATTCAGGGATATTGGTTTCCATATGTTAAGTCCTTGGTCACTTTTCTATAATTTGATCACCAAGGTGTATATTACAGTTCACAGATACTTGGTAAACCTTTATGCCTAGCAGACCCTTTTACGTATTTATTTTTTGTTAATTCTAAAAGTAACTTCCCACAAAAACATCTCATCCGTGAAGTTCTCCAACCTTTTATTGCTTGGTAAATTTTGAATTTTTTCACCTCCTCCTTTTTTATCTTTTGAAAGGTCATTGTGGCTGAATCGTTGAATTCACCCATTCCCTCCTTTGACGGATCTCAAGAACCTCTTCTTGAGGTCCCTTGGTTTCTGAACAGACACCTCGAAGCGCAAGGTGAAGAGCTTGGAATTGTCATATGTTTTCAACCCATATCATCTCAACCACCTCCTGACAATTCTCCTTGAATGACATTAGAATAATCTAAGCCAGAAAACCATGAACCATCTGCACAGTTCTTGGATTTTCCATAAAATTTTCTCTTTAATCCGATTGTTGTCTTGCCTCAATAACCTTATAGCGCTTTTGATCAACCTAGAATCCCTTTTCATGCTTCTCCAGTAGTGTCTCACTGTATTTCTCGTTGGTTTTTTTTGGATGAAATGGAATCCAATTTTGACGATGTTCCATTCGTGAGCGCTCCTCAAAGCACTCTTCAATAAACCTTTGGATCTTACATCCTGGAAGCTGCCTCATCAGTGTTCCCCTTCGATGGAGAGTTGTTCAGATCCACGCCTCACGATTCAGGTAGTGGGACCGAAATATTGTCTAATCATGTTGCGTCCATACTCCCGCATGGTTATACCTCTTTGGGAAACCTCATTTCTGGTGCTTTCGGTGGTACACCTTTTTTTCTAGAAAATTAGTCATTTTACCATCAAATTCATATTTTGAAGGAGTATTAATAGTCAAAGGTCTTAAACAATTTCAAATTACAAACTATCATTTCAAAGTAAGTGGTTTTGTGTTTACCATCTTCGTCTCTTGGTTGTGCTTATAAATCTCATTTCCCTCTCCTAGGGTTTTGAGGGCATTTTTCTTGGTTTCATGACTTCCATGGTTAAATCATCAACAAGAATTGTATCTTGATGATCTTACAACTTCCCCTATAATTAATATACCTTCCTAAACACTTCCCATCACTCCTATCTCTCAAAATGATCATCTTTCCTACAAACCTTAGCCTATCACTACACTTTTGATACCTTCCTAGGTTAGGGTTGTGTTTTTAAATTTTGGACCCCTTCCCATTACTCATTTCTATAAATTCAACCTCCCTACACTCGTTAACATCTATCCCTATCCCAAAAAATTTGCCCAAGAATTTAGACATCCCCTTAACCCCCTCATTCCCCTCCCTCTACAAGACAGACCTAAATCCCTTGTTTTCCCTACATTTCTGGAGTAGTCTTGGGAAAATCATTTTTTTCTCCCTAAGTGAGTGTTCATATGACTTTATTGATAAGTCAAATGATAACTAGACTGGAATATATTTCCAATGAGCTATCCTGAGCTCAATTTGGAGTTTCGGAAGGCCTCCAAAAGTAACCTATAGGAGAACGATGTATTTTTCCACACCCATTTTGCACTTTTTGACCAGTCTTGGGAGAATTAATTTTTGAGGGGCTATGATTGATCATTTTCAGTGCTTGATAGGTCCATTTTGTAGCAGATAGAAATATGTTTCCAACGAGCTATCATGATATGAATTGGGAGTTTAGGAAGGCCTCCAAAAGTGGCTTGCAAAGAGGCATTACACTCTTGGGCTTGGTGCTGCACTCCTAGCTTCCTAGAAAAGGCGCTCTTAGGCTTGGCGCTCAGCTCCTGAGCTTGGTGCTATGCTTCCTATAGAGACCTAAAAATGCAAAGCCAAGACTACCATTGGATTCATAAGACAATAAATATTCAAGTTTGATACTTTTATAAGCAAATTTTGGAAACCTGGCAGGGAGAAAGGTAAAGAAACACCTCAAAAAGCATGTTTCTACTCTCATTTTCAGCTAGGAATTATGCACCTAATGAGTCTTGGTATATTGAACTTTTTGAGGGCTAAAACTTATCATTTTTTTAAATCAAGAAAATTTCTGGAAACTAGACATGACAGGATTTCCAATGAGCTATCCTGAGCTCAATTTGGACATCAATAACCCCCTCAAAAGCTAAGCTGAATATGGCACTGCGCTCTGGACGCTGGCACTGTGCTCCTGACAAGTGACTGATATTTCTGATTTTTTCTTAGTTTTCTCGAGTTTGACCATGGAAAATCATGATTTTAATGATGTGAAATATGGATTTAAATGAAATTAAGTTACTTTTGAGTTACTTCAAGGTAAATACATTAGGTAAAATTCTTTTTGATGAATGAATCAGTTTCACCAAAGATGGGGATGACTCAGTCTGACCTCCCTGCAATTTAGGTTTGCAGTTCAGCCTTTTGTGGATCAGCTCCACAACTCAGGGATTCGACCCCTGAGGTTGGGAGAAGTTATCTCATGTCTATATCTTTCACCTCTTCACTCATTTGAGAGGTTGGATGTTGTTGTATTCATCAGAGGAACTAGTGTATTAAGATTTTGGCAGGAATATATTGGATGAGTTGCAACAATTATTTTGGGATTCATGTGGTACTTTTATTTGGCATAGTTTATTCTTTTGTCTCATATGTATGAATGTTTTTTAATTTCCATGTTAACTCCAGTTCTATGATATGTTTTATTCTCAAGTTTGATAAGAAAAATACGTCTTTTACGCTATGTTTTGGGAGAATCACCATAACTTGTTTTAGCTATTCAGCTTAAAAAGACTCCATGTCATGTCATGCTCTTTTTAGCACCTCAATAGTATGATCCATCTCACCTAAAAACCATAAGGTGTGAGATTACTTACCTGCCTTGGCCGATCAGATGCCTGCAATTCTAATATTAACTGCCCTGACCTAGTTACCTCTTTGACGGAATTCTCTCATCCAACACCCAAATCAACCGATCAAAACCCTTGTGCTATTATACCTAGCCTAAAACCTAATTTATCCAGCCCTCTTTGCTGTGATCCCTTGGAGAGAGCCCTCTCCTGCCTAGTACATATTTCACTTAGCGAGATCTTGATTTGTAGCTACCTCTCCTGGTCTCTTCTCAGCCTCAGAGATCTAGTGGAGTGATAACATCTTGGCGACCATACTGGGGAAAAAGTGACAGATCTTCCCCGGGATGACAATCATCAAAGTTTAGATATTCTTGCTGATGGTGGACAATTTTTAGATACATATGAAGGTTAAATCACTCACCTGGAAACTCCAGTGTCGAAGAATCCAAAGGTTCATAATTTTCATGGTGACTCCACTTTTCAAGAATTGGTAGTTTGAAGATATTCTTGATGAACTCACTGTTGTGAAAATGGATTTGATTGCTCGTAGGTATGCTCCTATGAATCGAGGTCATATTCCTAGTTTTATGAACCGTATTCCTTGTATATATTGGTAATAAGGACTATCAAAGTTTAAGGGCCAGGACAGTGAATATGCTAGTTTGCATTTGGTCAATTTTTTTTTTCATATTCACAGACTAAAGATTGAGTTTCCTTGAGATTGTATGATGAAGATGTTTATGGATACCTTGGACGAGAAATGGAGATCATGGTAAGAGAGTCCACCATCTACTAGTTTATATTCTCTAAAGGAATTTCATTATTTTTTATTTCAACATTATCAAAGCTCTAATTCTTCCCTATTGACGATTGATAGTTTTTGTGATATCTCTGATAATTTCATTGAGTTTCTTGAAAATTTGTATGGGTATGAAGGGTGTTTAGATGATGAGATTATAGAAGCCCTATATGATTTTTCCTCCCAACAAGAATCAACAGCTTCCTCGTTGGATGAAAAATACCGGGACAAAGAAAGAGAAATGCCAATTCCCGATCCTAAAAGTGAAAATCATGAAGCCAAAAATTATTTCTATAAAACTCGGTTTTATCCTCTGTCTGAAGATGAGATAGATCAGCTCCTGAATAGTCATGTTACAACCCAAGCTGATGAAGGTTTGTAGTGTTCTCATAGTGAAGAATATTTTAGTGAAACTTCTTCCATTATTGAAAATGAAAATCTAATTTCAAATGATGACAGACATGATATTGATAAAACTATATAGGAAGTTGTTGAGAGTAAGCCAATTTGTGATGATGATTTCCTGCAAAGAGATAAACAAACATGGACTATTTTCTTTCATGAAGAGGATAAGGCTACCATGTTTAACAATCTTGAATATTTTTTTCTATTCAAGGATGATTTAGACTATGAATTTGAGGAGTATGATCCTAAGAGAGACAATATGCAAGTGATAGATTTAGAGTGTCCCGTGCTTCCTGAATTTTCAACCAACCCTTAGATAGTAGAAATTCATACTTCCCTATGCCCTCCTATGGATCAACAACCAAGTGTTCTTTTAGATCAGAATGGAGAGTGTGCTTGTGTTTTTGCTGGATCTCAAGATAAGGTAGCATTTTATACTTTTGAATATCCTTTTACTGATTTTCTACAGTTAGCAAGGAAGATGCATTTATTTTTTTCATGGACCAGAAGCACATGTTTAGTGGACACTTGTAGTGTCCTAGTTTTTGTTTTTTTCTTCCTACTCAAGGAAAATTAGAGCATAATTTAAGTAAGTAGCCATCTTCTGGATTAGTTTCGAGGGAAGGATCACTTTACATGATTGTACAGATGTATTCATCAGGCAGGTGGTTTTCATCAATATTTGAATCCCTCAAGTCTCAGTGATATGATGTAATGAATAAATTTAGTAAGTATTTTTATTTCAGTAAGTTTTGATTCAGTTTTTAAAAAAAATCAGTCAAGTCTTGATTCATTTTATTGAGTCAAGTTTTCAGTATTCAGTTTTATTTTTAGTTTTTGACTCCATTCCCAATGGTTAGGCTACTTGGTCTATGGTGTTCTTGGCACCTTCAAGGAGCTACCATCCACGACTAGAGCCAATGTTAGTGTCAGTTTTTGTATCCTACCACCAGTGATCAAAATATATATTTTAACATCATATTAGGGTTCCATTATGAAATTTTTGTGATTCCATTAGGTCATCATGCAAAAATTTGGTCATTAATTAGGGTGTTGAGATAATTACTACTCCATTCACCTCCATGGTCAATGGACATCATCATGGTAAGTTCATTCATTGTTGAAAGAGTCCCATAGTCATCATGGTCAACGTTCAGCTCATTCTTCCATGTTGTGCCATCATTAGGTCATAGGGTAAAAATCATGAAAATTGGTCATTTAACCATCAAATTCATCTTATTAAGGAGTATTAATAGTCAAAGGTCTTCAACAATTTTAGTTTTCAAGCTATAATTTCTAAGTAAGTTGTTTTGTGTTTACCATATTTGTCTCTCAGTTGTGCTTGGAAAACTCATTTCCCTCTCCTAGGGTTTTGAGGGAATGTTTCTTGGTTTCATGACTTACATGGTTAAATAATCAACAAGACTTGTATCCTGATTCTCTTATACCTTCCCCTATCCTTAATATTCCTTCATAAACACTTCCCATCACTCCTATCCCTCAAAATAATCATCTTTTCGACAAACCCTAGCCTATTGCTACACTTTTGACACCTTCCTAGGTTAGGGCTGTGTTTTGCCCTTTTGGAACCCTTCACATTACTCATTTCTAGGAATTCCACCTCCTTGCACTATCTAACATCTATCCCTATCTGCCAAAATTTCCCCAAGAATTTAGACTGCCCCTAACCCCCTCATTATCCTCCCTCTGCAAGACAGTCCTAAATCCCCTGTTTTCCCTACATTTCTGGAGAAGGCTTGGGAAAATCTACTTTTATCCATGTAGGACTATCCAAATGAATTTCTTGATAAGTAAAGTGATAATTAGAATGGAAGTTGTTTCCAATGAGTTATCATGAGTTCAATTTGGAGTTGAGGAAGGCCTCCAAAAGTCGCCTGCAAGAGAACGCTGCATTTTTTGCACCCCCATTCTACACGTTTTGACCAGTCTTGGGAGAATTGATTTTTGTGGGGCTATACTTGATCATTTTCAGTTCTTGATAGGTCTTGTTGGAATGGGGGTTCCTAGCCCTGTTTTTTTCCAATTTTTGTAATATCTTGGTACCAATTGGTCTAGCGGAGAAGGTTTGGGGTGGGTCAAACCCCCAATGGATTGTAATGGGTCAAAAGGGTAGACCTAGTGTCCGCAAACCATGGTTTGAGGACCATAGAATAACTCAGTCTAAGGTGATATAAATAGATGATTAGATCAAGTCTAGAGGTAGGATAATGGTGATAGATGTTAGTTACGAACTGTTGAGATATGTTTTGGGTTGTAACTGGGTAGGACTCCGGCTAGCTGTGTGCGAACCCCACTGGCTTTGTGTGCATGTAGGGAATTAGGTTTGTAAGTGTATTTTGGAGCTAATGAATGATACATATATTTGATCGCATATTTTTGTTATATATTGGTTGTGTTCCTATCATTACGGTGATTTAATTAGTTAATCTGAATTGATGCACACGTGGATGCGAAGATATTACTAAGATCCGATTACTAGTAGTTGCCTATTTATGCTATCTATGGGTTTATGAACTTCTCATTATGCACGTATAATATTAATGGTTTTGTGATAAGATTCCCTCTGCACAAGTCTGATAGATCTTAAACAAGGTTGCCTCCATTACAATCACGTTTCTCTTAGGGTGCGGAAACCTGGTTCAAGCACCCTCCCATACTACTTCGGGTGAGACTTTGGCCTACACAAGCAGGTCATTTCCGAAAGGGCCAGTCGTATAGGGGTTTGTTGGAAAACCTTAAATCTGAACTTGGGTCAGGACCCCTCAAGCCAACAAATGGTTCCATTGCCGGGACCAGGAGCATTTTGAGAGAAATAGGGTACTTACAAAGGGTCGTTGGCGGCCTGAGAAATCTGAGCTTGAAGATTGGTTTGAGAGACAGATCCAAGAATGTTCCTTAAAATAGAATTGAAGTATGAGGCTAGCTGCCGAAGCATGGAAAAACAAGTATATATTTATCGAAGTATATGAGATTTTCTTAGTAACCTTCGCACACAAATTACAAGAGTGGTTAGCAAGGTTAGTAGAGTTCAAAATCTGTGGGAAGAACAATCAGATTACGAAGTGGACTCTTGAACTGATCCAACAGTTGGAAAGGGGTGATAAACAAATCACGCAGACTATAGATCACTGGTTAGATAGTTTTTTGGGAGGATTTGTAACTGAGTTTGCAGTTGATCAATTTGTATCTTATTCTGAAGCTAAGCGAAGATTCTTCAAAGGGTTCAGAGCTAAGTTCTTTAAAATGCTACCATTATTAATTAAGATACTATTGTGTGAAAAGGGTGTGTTGTGCAGTCATACCACATGAATGACCTATGATCGGAATGAAATTACAACACGAAGTGATAAATATTACATGCTTAACCAAGAAGGAGACCAATCGGTATATAGTATCCTAAGAGAGATGCCTATGCATGAAGGAACTAGCTCACTGGTCACCCTGTGGTCAAATCCGTGAAAGGGTACGAACTCTACTACCCCAACACCACTGCCAGAAGATGAAATGGCCATGCACATGAAGCTACCTACCTTTAAGGGTGTAGGGGATGAGGACATGGACCGATTTTGGTTTGTGGCAGAATCGGTATGGACTGCACAGAATGTTGCTAGTGATGTTGTAAAAAGGGTGTAGCTATCCATAGCCTTTGAGGGAATATCATTGGATTGGTTCATGGGGTAAGTCGGCTAGCACATGGATCCGTAAATACAAGAAATTAAGGATGTCCTAAAACAATAGTTTCAGAAGCCGAAGTCTTACTCTTAACTGGTGATTGACTTGAAATACTTCCGACAAGGACCTAAAAAATCAGTATGGGAGGCTGATCAACGGCTAAAGAAAATTATCAGGGATGGGGAATTCAAGTATGAAGATAGAAAACATAAGAAATGGTTCATTTCCATGCTATTACCACACCTGTGCAGACCTATGGGCCAACAGATGATTGATACACAAGAAAACGCCCTGGAAATCTCCATGAAGCTAGAAGTTGCGCCAAGGGACAATGCCTAGTTTTGGGGTGCAGCAGATCCAGGGTTAGCTGGAGGTGATGCATCTGGAAATCCAAAATCTACGAAAAGAATGGGAAAAATAAGCTAGTATAGACATTTGGTGCATACGGTGCAGTGTATCGGGTCACACCAAGGATCAATGCCCTCTATTATTAGACTACATGCAGGTTGGGGGACCTAACTTGTTACACCCCAAAGAGGTTTCAGGATCAAGCAGCCCCACGTTATGGTTCACAGACTATCGAGTGGTTATATTGCCTGATATAAACCACTGTCCCCGACTCGGTGCCTATGTCCCAGAACTAAAGCAACATTGGTGTAGAGGATGCTCCTCTGTAGGAAATGATGAGCACAATTTATGAACATATGATTTGATTGTAGATAGAGGAAGTATGTATAGGATACAGGCTGACCCTTCTACACCACTATCTTCTTCTAGAAGAGGAGGTTCCCCCACACGAGGCTGAGGGGGGGAAGAGGTGGAAGCACAGGATGGGGAAGAGGACAGTTGATCTGTTATAACTATGGAGAGATGGGACACTTCGCAAGGGACTGTCTAAATTCTACATGAAAATATTTTAAATATTGCAGACAGTTGGATCATGTGATCGAATATTGTCCTATCCTGATAGCGAAGAAGCGGGAAAAACAAAAAACACTGACGTAGAGTGTGAAAAAGGTTAAGGCAGAACCGACAATGAGGGGCCCAACATTAACATAGTTACGTGCAGTGGCATGGCCACAAGAGGAGATGAGGAAAAATCCATGACCGAACCACTTATCATAAAAACCACTGACAAAAGGGAAAGCCTGGACTTACAAAAAGAAAAAGAAACCTTCCTTGAAGCTGGAAAAGAATTTACAAAAAAAGAGGTGCCTACCTCCAGGACCCCAGCAGACCTGAAAATAGATGACGCAGTAAAGTGGTTCCTACAGGCATTTATGAATTTACTACATGACCAGAAGGTAGTTGAGAACCTCCAAGCATTGATTGGACAGCTGCACAGAAAATATTGGCCCACCCACAAAAGTAAGAGACGCTAAAAAAATTTATAAGCATAAGAAGAGGATTGGTTGGGAAATGCGGCTAACTATGCAGATTAGATATTATGAGAGAGATCATGTCATCCTTGATCTAGGATCTGATGCAACTGTCCTGCCTAAATAGACTTGGCAAAGGATGGGAGAACCCAAGTTGGAATGGTATACTATACAGCTCTGCCTGGCGAACCAACAAAATATGATACCACTAGGATGGGTATCAAAGGTTATGGTAAACATCACAGGAGTTAAGGTGTATGCAGAATTTGAGGTGATTCAAATTGTAGATGATGTGGATTCTTACCCTATGCTCTTAGGGCTGGATTGGGCTATCGATATGGGGGGTATTATCATTTTAAAAAGGCGAACCATGGTTTTTGAAAATGAGGGTACACGAGTAATAGTCCCTCTACGTCCGGCAGAGGGAAAGAAATATAAAAAATCAGTGTGCAAAGGGGATGATGTTGACCATATATACAAGCTAACTTCCAGGAATGAGGATTGGATTAACCCTACCGCGGATGGCATGCTTTGATGGGAGAAGGACAACGAATGTCTCTCTGACTCAAATGGGGAGATAGAAAATTTACAGAACCAGTTACATGATGTATCTATGCTATGATGCCTGAGGATCACAAAGGGCTTCCACTCCATCTCCTCAGACGTAAGAGAATTGCCCCTATTTTGTGATTCTGGTAGTGTTAAGAAATTTCTCGAAGAGTTCGAAGAAGAAGTCCCAAGGGAATGAAGGATGTGGGCGCTTAACCTGGCTATGCATGTGACCCCTTTGCGGTGGTGGGAATATCATAACGGGACTTTCCAGGATTAGGAGGAATGTCGCAGAATGCTGATCCTAAGATTTGAACCTCTAGTCAACCTACCTATGGAGATTTCCTTGGCCACGAGGATCCGTGCCAGAACTTTTCGGTATGGATGGAAGCATGGTGTGAAAGGCCTTGGGATGAATGGGTCCACATGTTTATCCATGCCTTGGGAGCTATCCCCACCACATGGTATTTGGATGTAGAGCTACACCAGCACACTCCCCACTAGGATACCATGAGGGAAGAATTTTTGGGGATGTTCGACTTGATAGGCGGGACCGAGAAGTTAGACGAAGCCTTGAAGGACATAGATGATCTAGTGTTTGATGACTCACGCCCTCACATATAACGTGGGGCACCAGCTTGGGATGCACAGATGCAGGATATTTCCAAATATCAGAATCTCTCAGTGGAAGAGTGTGACGAGGACCCGTGAAATGTCATTATCCCGAAGTTTGAGGGTGAACGTGTTGTTGTTGGACCCCCATTACAAGCAGTAGATGTCACCAAGCCTCTCAAATTAAAGGAAGTAAACATTGTAATGGAAGCACAACCCAATATGGCTAGAATTAGGGACTACTGGGATGATGATATCATTGGAAAAATCACAGAATTTCTTACTGAATATCAAGATCTGTTTCCCACAAAATTAACGATTTTATCAAGAACAGTGATAGTAATAATTATACAGGTAAACTTATTAATAAAAATAGTAATACCATTAGTAAGATTAATAATATTAATAATATCTCTAGTAATAATGTTGTCAATCTCTCTAGCTTCTCTTTTGACCCTTCCATTTATAGTCTCTTAGAAAAAGGCTTTAATTTTTCCTTAGCCCCTAGAAGAATCCCCATCCATGATATTATTTGTGACATAGAATTTGGTATTAGAGTCTTTCCGGATTCCACCAAGGACATCATTAGGCAAGATTATGTGGTCATCTTGAAAAAATCCAAGCCCCCAAAGAGAAAATTGAGCAAGACCGAGTTTGAAGCTTTAAAATTCTTAAATAATAATAAGGATATTGTTGTTCTTAAAGCTGACAAAGGTGGTGCGGTTGCCATCCTTAACAAGGAGGATTATAGGATGAAAATGTTAGATCATTTATAGAATAGTGGGAGTTATAGGAAACTTTCTAAAAATACCTTAAAAAATATCTCAAGAGCTGTCAATGATGTTATTAAATCAAGTAGCTCGGTGAGCTCTCTAAGTAAGAAGTTGATTGAGAGCAATCCTCTTACTCCAAGAATCTATGGTCTTCCTAAAATCCATAAGGATGGTTCCCCCATTCGACCCATTGTTAATACCATTGGTGGTCTGACTTACCTTCTCACCAAGTATTTAGCCCATAAGCTTAAGCCTCTCGTAGGTCGTATAGACTCATATGTTAAAGATTCTGATTCTTTCGTTAATGAGTTGAAGGACGTTAGAATGGATCTTGAGGATATGCTTGTCAGTTTTGATGTCATTTCTCTTTACACCAATATGCCCATCAATGAGGCTATTGATGTCATTAATCACATTATTGATCCTGATATGGTCCATTTAGTTGGGATTTTCTTAACCTCCACTTTCTTGAGTTTTGAAGGTGAATTCTACGAGAAAACATGTGGTGTTTCCATGGGTTCTCCCATTTCCCTAATTGTTTATAATCTGTTTATGGAGGACTTTGAATCTAAGTCTCTTTCCTCGGCATTTTTCCAACCTAAGCTTTGGAAAAGGTTTGTAGATGATACTTGTGTCGTGTGGCTGCATGGTAAAGAAAGGTTAGATATTTTTTTCCGTCATCTTAATGATCAATCGCGCTCCATAAAATTCATCATGGAATATGAGGTGGATGGAAAAATTCTCTTCCTTGATGTTTTTATCTCTAGAAAGGATGATGGTTCTTTCTCCCATCAAGTTTTTTGGAAGAAAACTCATACTGAGCAATACCTTCACACTACTTCGCACCACTTCCTTGCTCAAAAATTAAGTGTCCTAAACACCTTAGCCACAAGGGCATTGAGGATCTCTGATGAGTCTCACCTTGAGGGGGAAAAGTCCCATTTTTTAAGTGTCTTTTCTAAAAATGGTTATAGTAGGTTGAAAGGCCTTAAATATTTCCTTGAAGTATAAAAAGGTCCTCTAACTAAAAAGAATAAAGACCCTATTCAATGGTCCCACAGTCTGAGTTTTCCGTTCATTCAAGGAACCACTGATAAAATTGCTAGGGTTCTTAGGAAGCATAGGGTGTCTTCGTCTTTCAAGCCCCTTAACATGATTCGCAGCTCTCTCAAATCGGTTAAAGACCCGATTGACCCTAGGGATGGGAAAGGTGTCTACATCATTCCTTGTTCCTGTAGGACACCTTACATTGGTGCAACTGGTCAGTCTATAAATAAAAGGATTTGTGAGCATGTTGCTGATATTAAACATGGAAGATCTCGCTCGTCTCCCTAGCTGAGCATGCAGAAAATACTAACCATCATATTTTCATCAAAGAGGCGAAGGTCATTGCTAGGATCGACCATTTAATGTTAATAGAGGCCTTAGAAATCGAAAAAAGACGTGTTAATCTCAATAGAGATGATGGTTGGAACATCAAAAGGTGTTGGATACCTGCCTTATGTTCCTGATTGTTGTTTATTTCTGCCTTGCCTATTGTTCCTTTATTTATTTATTTACTTTTATTTATTTATTTAATTTTATTATTATTATTATAATTTTATATTTTATTTTAATTTATTATTTATTTTAATTAATTAATTAATTTATTTTATTTTTTAATTTACTTATTTTTTAATTTTTATTTATCTATTCATTTTGGTCATTGGTTATATTTTATTTGGACCTAGCGCTTTAATAAATAAATAAAATTGATAATTAAATAATTAAATCAACTAAATAAGAAATATATATATATATATGAAATAATTAATTAATAATTTTATTAATCTATTAATTAATTAAAAGACATAATATATAATTAAAAATTGATAAATAAATTTTAAAAAGTCGAACTAGCCATTTTCCTAGTGACTAGTTTAACCATCTCTACATCTATTTAAACTTATTGACTTGATCTTATCTCTCACCTAGTCCTGATGATGAACCACACTGGTTGGTTCGAAACACGTCGACAATGTTCCATTGCATGTGATTATTACCGAAAAAGATTTTACAATTTTATATGGATCATAGAAGCGTAGATTCTAAAAATGCTCAAAGGTATTGTCGGGGACTTGGGTGTCATGCGGATCACCTTAAAACCTGATTCACGTCTTATCAAGTAGCAACCTTACTGTTTGAACCCCAAATATAAGCTAAAATTCATGGAAGGGATAGAAAAAATGATAGCCACTGGCATCATCAAACTGGTCAACCAATATTATTGGGTAAGCCCTATGGTGGTCCAAGAAAAGAAGATGAAAGGGGAAATAAGAATCTATGTAGACCTGCGTAAGTTGAATGATGCATGTGTACATGATTCTTTTCCTACACCATTCTCTGATGAAATTCTTGACAATGTGGGTGGTCAAGAGGCATAATTGTTCATTGATGGGTTTTTAGGCTACCACTAGATCAAAAATCTCACCCGAGGATCGCATCAAAACTACTTTCGCAATCGAATGGGGATATTTGCAATACACCGTCATGCCTTTTCGGATCAAGAATTCCCCTGCCATATTCTCACACGTAGTGGTGGCAGTATTCGACGAATTTATTCACAAGTTCCTAGAGGTATACTTTGACGATTGGATAGTGTTTGGATTGGTAAAGAAGTAGGTATCAAATTCACGCATGATGCTGGATTCCTGCAGAAAGAACAAAATATCTCTAAACATTAAGAAGTGCATATTCTGTTTACCTTTCAAGATCTTGTTAGGACATGTGGTCTATCAGCAAGGATTAATGGTTGACCCTGCCAAGGTGGCAGTGATCATCAATTTAGCAGTCCCCACAACTGAGAAGCAGTTGCGTTCCATGATCGGGCACACGAGCTACTATAAGAAATTTATTGAAGGATATGCATTTATCACAACACCAATGGAAAAACTGCTAAAAAAAGACATATCTATTTTTTGGGATGAGGATTGTCAAAAGAGTTTCGAGTTTCTTAAAGAAAAGATGGTCTCTGCACCTATCCTGATATTTCCTGAATGGATGAAGGTTTTTCATGTTCATGTGGATGCCTTAGGGATTGTCCTAGGCGCAGTCCTCATGCAGCCCGGGGAGGGGGACATTGACCACTGGATTGTGTTCGCTAGTAGCAAACTTTCTAGCACAAAGTGTAATTACTCTACTTCTGAACGCGAGGCACTAGCCATGGCGTATGCCCTGCAGAAATACCGACACTATCTCTTAGGAGGGCACTTCAAGATGTTCATGGGTAATTCGGCTCTAAAGTACCTTGTCAATAAGCTTGTGTTTAAGGGGAATATTTGACGATGGTTACTACTGTTTCAGGAGTATGATTTTGAGATAATTTTAAAGCCTAGGAAACTAAATGCTCGACCAGACCACATGTCCTGAATCGAGAGTGGTGAAGAACCAACTAACCTAGAAGAAGGCTTTCACGATGTGTAGCTATTTTCTATTAAGGTGGTTGATAAGCACTTTGGAGATATTGTTCAATTCTTAACTATGGGGAGGGCACCTACAGACTACTCAGTACAATAGAAAAGAGAATTGGTCACTCGTGTCACGGACTTTACCATAATTTTAGGTCAATTGTACAAGCTAGGAGTTGATGAGGTGTTGCGGAGGTACATTCTAGAGCATGAAATACAGGCCATCTTAGTAGAAGCCCACGAAGGAGTGGCTGGAGGTCACTATGTTGGTAAAGAAACTATGCAGAAGATACTATGAGTTGGGTTGCGGTGGCCAACACTGTATAGTAACTCCCACACATATTGTAAGGCCTATGACGCGTGGCAACGGACAATCAAACCTTCACGCCAGGACGATATGCCCTTGCAACCACAGACAGTCCTACAGGTGTTTGATAAGTGGGCCATTGACTTCGTAGGCCCCATTAACCCCCCCGAAATGAAGACAGGTGCTCGATATATTACTACGGACATAGATTACGTTACTAAGTGGGCATTGTGGTGCACTTGCTTTTTGAGAATACCTTAACTAGGTTTGGGTTCCCTAGGGTCCTGATGAGCGACAGAGGTACGAATTTCATTAATGAAACAATTAAGGCTCTAACTGAAGAATTCCAGATCCACCATGCCAAAAGCATCCCATACCATGCATAGGCAAATGGAACCATAGAGGCCTTGAATAAAATCTTGGAACAAGCACTCACCAAGGTTTGTAACATGCAATGAAGTGATTGGGATGTGCACATCCCCTCTGTCCTCTGGGCCTACAGAACCACATGTAATAATCTCACAGGAAAAACACCCTTCTGCCTGGTCTACGAAAAGGAAGCTATTATGCCGATGGAATAAATCGTTCCTAGCTTGCGCATATCTGCCTTCACGAATATGGTTGAGCCTAACATTATGGATGCGCACTTGGAGTAGCTGGTAGCACTAGAATAAGACCAGTTCATTTCCCAATTCCACCAGTAGGTTCAAAAAGCCCGGGAAAAATCATGGCATGATCGCCACATCCGACAGTAGGACTTTTTCAGAAGACACATTAGTCTTACTATATGATAGCCAATTCGCGAAGCACCCGGGGAAATTTCAAAAACACTGGCTAGGTCCATATGTGGTTGAATAAATCACCAGTGGTGGATCGGTCATACTGGCTACCCTACGCGGTGGGTCCCTACTGGGATATGTTAATGGAAGTTGGCTAAAGCCCTACCAGGACTCCATGGTGCCGATCAAATGACTATATGGCCGGAGTAGCTGTCCCAGGGACACTATGCACAGAGAAGATGCATAGGAATGGCTTCATAGAGGTGTCGTATAGGCATGGATGCGCAAGGGTGGTGCGCAGGACCGACAACACAGGTGGCTGTGAGATAGGTGTAGGGGATGTGTGAAATGAACAAAACTAGTTGTTGGAATGGAGCGAGCACATGGAAAACCACACTCTTCGTTTAATGACATGGGTAACTGGCAATTAGTGCAGCGATTTACAAGGATATGTTACCATTCCATAATTATGGAAGGAAATTAAGGGTTTGGTGGCCATTTCTCCCTCATGGATGATATAAGGCTTAGACTAATTGTTCTACGATATTCATCTGTTTCTCATGTTTTCCACACCTTGGCCCCTAGGGTATAGCCCATTGTTTCTATCTCTTTTCTGGCTGCATGACTAAGCAAGATACGCTATCCGAAATTAGCCATGTTGAATTCATATTTCAAGAAAGGATGACTGCTACTAACCCCAATGTGCCTCCGCCTGATAAAACCTCTGAAGAGATAGGCTCTGATGAGGTTTGTGAAGTCACCCCTGCCGCAGAAGAAATTGGCTTGTCCTCAGCACCCCGGAAGGGAAAGGGAAAGGATAAACAAACAAAATGGGCTAGTGGGAAGCCTCATACTTCCCCTCACATTTGGCACCCCCCTGGAAGGTGCCTAAGAAGCAATCACCCGTTGCACCCCTAAACCTATTGGCACTCGCAGCAGAAGGCCTGCAGGCAACCCCGTTGACCTGCTTACCCCATACGTCTGGTCATGCAGAACAACAACCCGTCTGCCCAACGTAGATTTTGTCTATTCCTACCTACAGATGCCTCTGGCCCCTAAAGAAGTGCCCCAGAAGGGCAATATGTTCAGACATCTTCCTAACATCAAGTTCTACAACCACGACCTAGGCCACCTGGATGCTTTTGTAATATCCCAAAATAGGGACTGCAGCAATATATGAAAGTTATGTAGGAAAAATACCGTAGATCATAAAAGTAAGAGAAGGAGACCAATATGGAGACTCTTTATTAACATTTACAACAGAAAATCAGATGTAAAATGAGGCCCATAATATGTACAATAAGAAATAGAAGTCTCCAATGGAAGAAAATACTCAAAAACAGGTGTTGCAACCATGTATTAAGACTAAAACTACCTTGATAGCATTATTTTATGGAGCTACAACAGCTATTTATTACATCTTATATCTAGAGCAAAATAATGCATGAAAAGTCAGATCTAGGACAGATCCATACACTATAAAGGCTCTTCTTCAAAATCCCCTTGGGGTTTTCAGCAATACATGAAGTGCAAGAGGTATATCTGAGATCTAAAACTACAGCTCTTTAGAAATATTTAGATATTCAGGAGTGGTCAAATCTGATCTGATATGTACAATGTAATGATCCTATCCAATGGATCTCAAATGTGAAGGGCATATCCCCAACGCATGAAAATCACTCCTCCAAAAGATGTGCCAAAGTGACCCTGCAACAACACCTACAGAAAAATACAGATCTGGAAGAAATATGCGTTGTAGGGTTTAAGATATGTTTGGCCACATGCCAAGATCTGAAAATGGAGGTCAAGATGTTCAATACTCTCTTGCCAATGGAATAGAAGACTTCTCCACTGAAAAGGAGCACTGAAATGGTCTAGATCTAAGTAGATCTAGCCTCCACTTGCTGCAGCTTTCAAAGACAACCAAATCCTCAATAGGATCTATGTTGTATTTGGAAGAATAATCTTTTCCTTTAGCCAGATAGTGGACAAGAAATGCAATACTCTTCCAAGGGGCCTCTCAAGGAAAGAGGTGGGATCCTCGATTAGGAACACCCAATGCTAAACAACATTTGCAACCTAGGCTAAATATCCAAAGAAAGAAGTATGTCTAAAAAAACAATACTTCAGAAATCAAATATCATTCAACAACCTTTTCATGCTTCCATCCCCTTCCTTATATAGATTAAGAGCTTGTAAGCCCTAAACCACGTTCAATGAAATAGCTTCTTTCACACAAGCCATCTCCATCTAAAACTGTAATGTGCCTCATTCATGACCACTCCTCCAAGACAACACTGTAGATTTGGTCATGGTTCACCCATTCAAAATATCCTGCCCCTTTCACACCTAAGGGTGCTTGCTTACATAGACAATATTTAGCCTTTTTCACATTTGGAATTTATTTATTTGTTGTTTAGGAGTTTTATGAACCTCCTTTACACTTTATTCTTGAAACATAAAAATAAAACAAAAATGAATATTCCCATTAGCTTAGAACTAATTGGGAATATTATAGTCCTCCCCTCCCAAATGTTTTTTGTCCTCAAACAACTGATAAGGTAAGTGCTACAACTCTCTGCCTCCTCCATTGGTGACATCATCATATGATAAGCTCTCTCCATAAGCTAAGTGCTCACCAATCCAGCCCTCCATGAATTATTCCTCCAAAGTTCTTATGAGATGTAAATAGTGCATCCCATAAGGAGACAATATCTCAAATGAAACAAACATGGCTTGCCCAATGTCCTACCTAAAACATGTAGCATAAGGTACATGGATAACCTCCATCCCATAGGGCACATACATACCTCTCATCCTCCCTCCATGTAATAGTGGATCATCTCCTGCCATATCAGCGCTATGATCCTAATTTTTTCTTCTCCTCCTACCTTCTGCAAGATCTCACAGTCTAAGGTGCTTTCCTCAGATGTCATTAACCCACGTACACCCAACATCTCCTTGGTGTCAAGATTTTTGATCACAAAGGAATGATATAGCATAGTGTGTGTCCCCAGGAATTTATCCAATGCTGGAACACATTTCCTACATTGTTTTGTCTCATTGTCTATCTCATAGACACATGCTGCTCATGATTTTCATATGTAGGATCCCTTGGATGCTATTCCTTTGGAGCTTCTTGCAAAGATACAAGAGCTTCTATAGTTGAAGCAATTGCTTCATCTCCATCTCCAAATAGAAGTAGATCTCCTCTTGTTGTCATAGGAGGATATTTCCGCCCCCCCCCCCTCTTCCTTGTCCTAATCAATGGATAATACCTCATCATTAAGAGATCCTTTGACTTGATCTCCTTTTGAAAAAGGAATTCTCATGTCTTCTTCTTGAGAAGAAATTTCTTGCTAAAGTGGGGCCTTTTCCCTTGGAAAATCATGTAGCGAATAATTAACCCCCTCAACAATGTCCTGAAATGGAGTTGGGTTCATGAATCCTCCCATCTCATGCAAAGGTTCTGAATTCCTGGGCTTGGTTTTCTCAACTAAGGAAAATTTAGATTGTTTTAAATCAAATCTTTTCACTAATCTCCTAGTGAACTTCGCATAAGTATAGATGTTTACATTTCTTAGTGAAGAAGATTCAAATAATCCCTAGGCATAAGCCTTAACTTGGAGATGCAACACTACTACTCTTATGACTTCTTCTTCGAAAACTTTATGCAGCTGGAAATATGTGTCTAGCTTCCTTACCCAATATTTGGTTGAGCTCTCTGGTGATCCATCCAAATTAGGCATAAAGAGCTTGCCCAAAGTGTGTTGCATGCACCTTCTTCTTCTATTATATTTGCTAGATCTTCTCTCTTCTTTAAGTTGAAAAAAATCTTGGAAGCTTAGATGCTCCCTGAATCTTCTAGACTGAGATTCATATTCTTGGAGATAGTCACCGAGAGTCTCCTCCTTTGGTGTTTCTCCTTTTGCTTCTTCTCTTTCAAGGAATGTAGGCATGCTACAACATTGTAGATGCGATTGTGTGGTTGAATGCTCACACACATAGTATGAAGAACTGGGCTTTCTTCATGTGAAAGTATTCTTGAGGGATTTGCATGTCTTCCACTCCTCATTCCTCTAATTTCTCTTTTCAGCTCATGCATAGCTTGGAAAAGAGTCTTTGATAAATCCTCTCCTTTCATTCTTCCAGATAAAGGGGTCTTACCCTTGTATTATTTGTCTTCTATGTAATCAATCTTCTTCTTCTGTCTTTTATTTTCTAGAAAAGACATATTGGATTCTTATGAAGCACAGGTTGTGCCAAGAGGATGCTCGGATACCACTGTAATATCCCAAAATAGGGATTGCAGCAATATATGAAAGTTATGCAGAAAAAATAACATAGATCATATAACTAAGAGCAGGAGGAAAATATGGAGACTATTAATTAACATTTACAACAACAAATCATATGTACAATGAGGCCCATAAGATGTACAATAAGAAATAGAAGTCTCCAATGGAAGAAAATACTCAAAAAGAGGTGCTACAACCATGTATTAAGACTAAAACAGCCTTGACAGTGTTATTTTATGGAACTACAACAACTGTTGATTACATCTTCGATCTAGAGAAAAATAATTCATGAAAAATCAGGTCTAGGACAGATCCATACACTATAAAGGATCTTCTTCAAAATTCCCTTGGGGTTTTCAGCAATACATGAAGTGCAAGGAGTAGATCTAAGATCTAAAGCTGCAGATATGCATAAATCTTTAGATATTCAAGAATGTTCAGATCTGATCTAATATGTAAAATATAATTATTCTCTCCAATGGATCTCAAATGTGAAGGGCAGATCCCCAACACATGAAAATCACTCCTCCAAAATATGTGCCAAAGTGACTCTGCAACAACACCTACATAAAAATGCAGATCTGGAAGAAATAATGCATTGTACGATTTAAGATATGTTTGGCCACATGCCAAGATCTGAAAATGGTGCTCAATATGTTCAATACTCTCTTGCCAATGGAATAAAAGACTTCTCCAATGAAAAGGAACACTGAAGTGGTCTAGATCTGAGTAGATCTAGCCTCCACTTTCTGCAAATTTCAAAGAGAACCAAACCCTCAATAGGATATATGTTGTATTTGGAAGAAGAAGCTTGGCCTTCAGTCAGATAGTGGACAAGAAATGAAATACTCTTCCAAGAGGCCTCTCAAGGAAAGAGGTGGGATCCCCGATCAAGATAACCCAATTGTAAACAACATTTGCAATCTAGGCTAAACAACCAAAGAAAGCAGTATGTCTAAAAAAAAAATGCTTCAGAAATAAAATATCTTCCAATAATCTTTTCATGCTTCCATCCCTTTCCTTATATAGATTAAGAGCTTGTAAACCCTAAACCACCTTCAATGAAATAACTTCTTTCACACAATCCATCTCCATCTAAAATTATGTTGTGCCTCATTGATGGGCACTCCTCCAAGATAGCATTGTAGATTTGGTCATGGTTGACCCAGTCAAAATATCCAGCCCCTTTCATACCTAAGGGTGCTTGCTTACATTGCCAAGATTCTACCTCTTTCACATTTGGCATTGATTTATCTGTTGTTTAGGAGTTTTATGAACCTCCTTTACACTTTTATTCTTGAAACAGAAAAATAAAACAAAAATGAATATTCCCATTAGCTTAGGACTAATTGGGAATATTACCACTTTTCCTTATTTAGATCCACACTTGTACTTAGAACAGGTGATTGAGGATGGTGTGCCCAAAGTTGAGCCAATGCTTCGGGTCACAGGATTAACTGGGGCAGGCATCCTAAACTTGTTGTGCCTTCCCCATTATGGATGCTATAACATAACCAACCTAATCATTCACCAATTGTTGGCACTTGTCCATGATGGCTGCTTGTGGCTCCAAGGCTGCATATCGATTGATGTTGTCCTCATTTACCCCACCACAGGCCTCCCGATGAATGGGCTCGACCCTCAGGACGAAACAGGAAAGAAATTTGAGCACCATACTGTTGACTACGTCTGGAAGAAGTACGAGGTTGAGTGCAACAGACGGGGCTTCTTGATTGACATTGTCCAGGGCCCGGGGAAGCACATGGGCACCTTACTACGCGCCTGCAAATTGATTCAAAAATTTCAGGCTACAACCATCCCTGCTCACGTAATTCAGATCGCTAGCCAGTGTGAAAAGGGAGTCTACTTCAATTGGTCCCACTACTTGGTTGAAGAATTTATCGATAATGTGTGCAAGGCTCAGGAGCAAGGAAAAGAATTCTACTACTCTTGGCTGCTCCTGTTAATCATCTTAGTTTCCTAGGAGACCCCAGAAGAAGTGGTTTTCCCCCCTCTAGAGGCTGGAATGTGCGAAGGGGTGCGGTTTTCCAATCTGTGGGATTAAAAGGACCCCAAGCAGGTGGCGGAAAACAATTTATTTTGGGTTCTCTACGATGGAGCTATCTATGCGGCCATTGATTCCCAACCGCACCTGTCCCCGACCGTCTACAACAAGTACAAGCACATAGCGACATTTCAGATAACGATGAAAAATGTGCATATTTGGCCCCAAAAGGCTCACACTTGGCATAATCTCCCATACATGACTACTGAAGCTCAAATTGAAGAAGTAATCGCCATTTGGCCACTAGAATGGAAGGTCGTAGCTCCACCACCTGCCCTAGATGTAGCAGGAACATCTGGTCCCCCCGTAGTATCAAAGCCTACCGTTCCACTCGGCCCAAAAAAAGATTTCATGCCCTCGGCATCCACGACCCAGACGACACCCAGGAGCACCACCACACAGCCAGAATCGGCCTCCTTGCTAGACCACCACATCAACGATGATGCTGGTACGTCTGTAAGGCTTAGGAAGAAACGTAAGGCCACTAAGACTAGCACTGCCACGGAAGATACCATCATGGAGGAGGACCTTGATTATATTTATGATGATGTCACCACTACGTCTTATGATCGATGGAAAATTTGGGAGGAACAAAAAAAGGCTACTGTAGATGCTTTACAAGTTGATCTGTAGACACTCCAACTCAAAGAAGACAAACTTCAAGTGAGCATGAATCAAGCAAGGCAAACTCAGGTGAATGTAGATCCGATGAGGTAGACTCTTATGGGATCACTGAGCCCCGTTATAGCCTTGGCCACTGTTGCGAATAGCCAGATCTGCCCCCTCCTCGACACAACCCTTTTCTTGGAACCCGCTGAATTATGCGCCCAAGTCTAGATATGCTTCTCCATCGGCCTTGAGGTTGGCCAATTGGTTGGGACATAGTTGCAAGAATTGTTGACTACTCTTACTAGAAAAATCCAACACTTTGAAATCCAAGTACAACAACACCTCAGCACAGGCGAGCAAACTATTCTTACCCAAGCCACCAAAGTCGCTCAACTCCAGGCCACGCATGTTGCCACTATCGCATAGCAGGCTACCCTCGAACAACTGATTAATAGGCTCTGTGAGGATGTGCCTGGATTCATTCTTGCTTCTACTAAAACTCAAGCTAAGGTTGAAGGTTTGATCGCTGCCATGAAGGCATCTCGGACCAAGGTACATGTTGTAAATGCTAAGTTTGAACTTCTGCTCACATATTTACAGGCCAAGTTGCAGCCCAAGACCTCCCCGGAGGCCCGTGCCCAACACGCCACATTGGTTATAGAGGCCACTGCGACCATTACAATTCATATTAGCTATGGTGTCACTTTTCTTGAGCAGGTTATGGAATTATGGTCCCAGGTACACCACGACCCTCTCCTCTGAGAGATCGATTAGGAGTTAACTCAAAAGGAGCAAGGCATTCAAGAGCTGGAAGCTACCATGTCCACTCTTGTCCCTGCCCAATGCTTAGCCCATCTTTGAACCACCCACACACTTTGCACCGAAATTATGGGCTACAACGCAAGAAACAGGTGTTCAGTGACCATCTCACACCATGTTTAGATGACGCCCTCAAGCTATCGCAATACTTAGACGGGGCCGTGAAACAATTGAACCAGACTCTCAACAGCGTATCCGCTGCTACGAAAGGAAGGACCTCACAAAAACTGGTGGAGATCGTGTAGACTACTGCAGTGAGAAGCCTTTACGTCTTGCCTCCACTCACAACTGCACTGGACCATATAAAGGAATGGATGAAGACCTCATCGGCGCTGTGACTCGAGACGAGTCACAGGATTGTGTTAGGGGACTGTTGGAACAGGGGTTCCTCGCCCTATTTTTTTCCAAGTTTTGTAATATTTTGGTAGTAATTGGTCTAGTGGAGAAGGTTTGGGGTGGGTGAAACCCCCAATGGATTGTAATGGGTTAAAATGTTATATCTAGGGTCCGCAAACCATGGTTTGAGGACCATAAGATAGCACAGGCTAAGGTGCTATAAATAGATGAGTAGATCAAGTCTAGAGGTAGGATAAGGGTGATATATGTTAGTTGCAAACCGTTGAGATCTGTTTTGGATTGTAACTGGGTAGGGAATCCGACTGGCTATGTGCGCTGAGATCCTTAGTACTACTGTGTGTGGACCCCGCTGGCTGTGTGTGCAGGTAGGGAATTGGGTCTGTAAGTGGATTTTTAAGCTATTGAATAACAAATTTGTTTGATCACATCTCTGTGTTATAGACCAGTTGCGTTCTTGTCATTACACTGATTTAATTGGTTAATCTATATTGATGCACACGTGGATGTGAAGATATTACTAAGATATGATTAGTAGTATTTTCTTATTTATGCTATCTGTGGTTTTATGAACTTCTCATTTTTCATGTATTTTGTTAATGGTTATGTGATAATATTTCGTCTGCACAGGTCTGAGAGATCTTAAAAAAGGCCACCTACATTACAATCACCTTTCTCTCAGGGTGCAAAAACCTGGTTCCAACACCCTCTCATACTACTTCGCGTGAGACCTTGGCCTGTGCAAGCAGGTCATTGCTGAAAGGGCCAGTAGTATAGGGTTTTGCTGGCAAAACTTAAATCTGTACCTGGGTCAGGACCCCTCAATCCAATAGGTCCATAGTCTAGCAGATAGAGATATATTTCCAACGAGCTATAATGAGCTCAGTTTTGAGTTCAGGAAGGCCTCCAAAAGTGGCCTGCAAAGAGTCATTGCGCTCCTGAATTCCTGGAAAAGGTGTTCCTGGGCTTGGCGCCTCACTCATGACCTTGGCACTATGCTTCTTCTAGAGGCCTCAAAATGAAAAACCAAGACTATGATTGGATTCATAAGGTATTAAATATTCAATTTTGATACTTTGCTAAGAATATTTGGGCAATATGGTAGGGAGAAAGGTCAAAAAACACCTCAAAACTCATGTTTTTGCCCTCATTTTCAGCTAGGTGCTGCACTCCTAACCAGTCATGGGAGATTGACCTTTTGGAGGACTAAAAATTATCATTTTTTGAAACCAAGCACATTTTTGGAAACTAGAAAGAACATGATTTCCAATGAGGTATGTTGAGCTCAATTTCGACATCAGAAACCCCCTCAAAATATGAGTTGAATATGGCACTGCACTCCTAACACTAGCGTTGCGCTCCTAAGAAATGACTGATATTTCTTATTTCTTCTTAGTTTTCTGAGTTTGACCACGGAAAATCATGATTTTACTAATGTAAATGATGGATGTAAATGTAATTCAATTATTTTTTAGTTACATAAGGGTAAATACATTAGATAAAAGTCTTTTTGAGGATGAATGAATCAGTTTCACCAAAGTTAGGGATGAGTCAATTTGACCTCCCTACACTTTAGGTTTGCAGTTCAGCCTTTCGTGGATGAGCTCCACAACTCAGGTATTCGACCCCTGAGGTTGGTAGAAGTTATTTCATGTATATATCATTCACCTCTTCACTCATTTGAGAGGTTGGATGTTGTTCTATTGATCAGAGACACTACTGTATTCAGATTTTGGCAGGAATATATTGGATGAGTTGCACCTATTATTTTGGGATTCATGTGGTACTATTCTTTGGCACAGTTTCTTCTTTTATCTCATATATATGAATGTTTTGTACTTTTCATGTTTATTCCAGTTCTATGATATGTTTGATTCTCAAGTTTGATAATAAAAATACATATTTTATGCTTTGTTTTGGGAGAATCAGCATAATTTGTTTCAGTTCTTCAGTTTAAAAGGAATTCATAGGGTCAAAATCATGAAAATTGGTCATTTTACCATCATACTCATCTTTTGAAGAAGTATTAATTTTCAAATTTATTAAACGATTTTATGTGCCAAATTATCATTTCCAAGTAAGTGGTTTTGTGTTTACCATATTTGTCTCTCAGTTGTGCTTGGAAAGCTCATTTCCCTCTCCTAGGGTTTTTAGGGAATTTTTCTTGGTTTCATGACTTCCATGGTTAAATCATCAACAAAAATTGTATCTTCATGCTCTTACACCTTCCCTTATCCTTAATATACCTTCCTAAACACTTCAAATCACTTTTATCCCTCAAAATGATCATCTTTCCTACAAACCCTAGCCTATTGCTACACTTTTGACACCTTCCTAGGTTAGGGCTATGTCTTTCCATTTTGGACCCTTCCCATTACTCATTTCTAGAAATTCCACCTCCTTGCACTCTTTAACATCTATCCCTATCCCCAAAAAGTTTCCTAATAATTTATACATCTCGTAACCCCCTCATTCCCCTCCCTCTACAGACAGTCATAAATCCCTTGTTTTCTCTACATTTTTGGAGTAGCCTTGGTAAAATAAAAATTTTCTCCCTAAGTGAGTGTTCCAATGACTTTATCGATAAGTCAAATAATAACTAGACTGGAAGAGATTTAAAATGAGCTATCCTGAGCTCAATTTGGAGCTCCATAAGGCCTCCAAAATTAGCCTACAAGTGAACATTGCATTTTTTGCACCCCCATTCTGCAATTTTTGACCAGTCTTGAGAGAATTGATCTTTGAGGAGCCATGCTTGGTCATTTTCAGTGCTTTATAGGTCCATCGTGTAGCAGACGTAAATATCTTTCCAATGAGCTATAATGATATGAATTTGGAGTTCTGGAAGGCCTCCAAAATTGTCCTACATGGAGGCATTATGCTCTTGGGCTTGGCGTTGCACTCCTGCTTACTGGAAAAGGCGCTCTTGGGCTTGGCGTTGTGCTTCTTCTAGAGGCCTCCAAACACAAAATCAAGACTACCATTGGATTCATATGATGGTAAATAGTCAAGTTTGATACTTTTCTAAGCAAATTTGGGAAATATGGCAGGGATAAAGGTAAAAAAACACCTCAAAAAGCATGTTTCTGCCCTCATTTTCAACTAGGCATTGTGCACCTGACCAGTCTTGGTAGATTGACCTTTTTGAGGGCTGAAAATTATCATTTTTTGAAACCAAGAACATTTCTGGAAACTATACATGACAAGATTCCAATGAGATATCATGAGCTCAATTTGGACATCAACAACCCCCTCAAAAGCTTAGCTGAATATGGCACTATGCTCTCACACTAGCGCTGTGCTCCTGACCAGTGACAGATATTTCTGATTTTTTCTTAGTTTTTTGTGGTTGACCATGGAAAATCATGATTTTACTGATGTAAATGATGGATTTAAATGAAATTAAGTTACTTTTGAGTTACTTAATGGTATATACATTAGGTAAAATTATTTTTGAGGATGAATGAATCAATTTCACCAAAGTTAGGGATGAGTCAATTTGACCTCCCTACACTTTAGGTTTGCAGTTCATCCTTTTGTGGATCAGCTCCAAAAATTAGGGATTTGACCCCTAAGGTTGGGATAAATTGTCTCATGTATATATATTTCACCTCTTCACTCATTTTAGAGGTTGGATGTTGTTGCATTCATCAGAGGCACTAGTGTATTAATATTTTGGCAGGAATATATTGGATGAGTTGCAACTATTCTTTCGGGATTCATGTGGTACTTTTCTTTGGCATAGTTTATTATTTTGTCTCATATGTATGAATGTTTTGTATTTTTAATGTTCATTCCAGTTCTATGATATGTTTTATTCTCAATTTTGATAAGCAAAATACATCTTTTACGCTATGTTTTGGGAATATCACCATAATTTGTTTCATTTCTTCAGTTTAAAAAGAATTCATGCACTGTCATGTTATTTTTAGCACCTCACCAGTATGATCCATCTCACCTAAAAACCCTAAAGTGTTAGATTACTTACATACATTTCCCCATCAGATGCCTACAATTCTGATCTTATTTTCGCTGACCTAGTTACCTCTTTGACATAATGCACTCATTCAGCACCCAAATCAACCAATCAAAACCCTTTTGATACTATACCTAGCCTAAAACCTAATTTATCTAGCCCTCTTGGTTGTGATCCCTTGGAGTGAGCCCTCTCCTACCTAGTACATATTTCACTTGGCGAGAGCTTAGTTTGTAGTTACCTTTCCTGGTCTCTTCTCAGCCTTGGAGATACTGTGGAGTGATAACATCTTAGCGAACATACTGGGGAAAAAGTGATAGATCTTCCCTAGGATGACAATCATCAAGGTTTATATATGTTTGTTGATGGTGGACAACATTCAGATGCATATGAAGGTTGAATCACTCACCTAGTGACTCCAATTTCGAAGAATCCAAAGGTTCAAAATTTTCATGGCGACTCCAACTTTCAAGAACCGATAGTATGAAGATATTCTTGGTGAACTCACTTTTCTCAAAATGGATTCGATTGCTCGAAGCAGGGAAAATTTTAAGGGTGGAAAATGATTTTAAGGTTTAGAAACCTTGGTGAATATTACTAGTCCCTAATATGAAAACCATAAAATTTTTGGCAATATGTTTGTAAAATATTCAAATTTATAATAATTTCATACTCTATAAAAAATTGGCAATTTTTAAGGTAAAATAACTTTATACTGTAAAATTTGGGTGAATCATTATTAGAAAAAATGGAAATTGGTGAATATTTTTTTTGGAAAAATCATGGAAAATTAGCCCACCTGCGAATATTAGCCCCTAAAATTTTCCTTGGCTCGAAGGTATGCTCATATTCTTGGTTTTTTGAACCACATTCCTTGTATATGTTGGCAATAAGGACTGTCAAAGTTTAAGGGTCATGACGGTGAAGATGCTAGTTTGCATTTGCTCAAATTTCATTTTCATATTCTTAGAATAAAGATTTAGTTTCATTAATATTTTTTGATGAAGATGTTTATGGATACCTTGGAGGAAAAAATGAGATCATGGTATGAGAGTCTACCATCTGCTATTTTATTTCACATTATCAAAGCTCTAATTCTTCCTTGTCGATGATTGATAGTCGTTGTGAGATCTCTGATAATTTCATTGAGTTTCTTGAAAATTTGTATGGGGATGAAGAGTGTCTAGATGATGAGATCATAGAAGCCCTATATGATTTTCCCTCCCAACAAGAATCAGTAGCTTCCTCCGTGAATGAAAAAGACCGGGACCAAGAAATAGAAATGGAAATTCCCGATCCTGAAAGTGAAAATCATCAAGCCAAAAATTACTGCTATAAAACTCAGTTTTATCCTCTATCTGAAGATGAGATAGATCAGCTCCTGAATAGTCATGTTACAACCCAAGCTAATGTAGGTTTGTAGTGTTCTCATAGTCAAGAATATTTTATTGAAACTTCTTCCATTATTGAAAATGAAAATCTAAGTTTAAATGATGATAGACATGATATTGATGAAACTATACAGGAAGTTGTTGAGAGTAAGCCAATTTTTTATGATGATTTCCTGCAAAGAGATCAATTAATAGGGACTATTTTATTTTATGAAGAGGATAATGCTATCATGTTTAACAATATTGAATAATGTTTTCTATTCAAGGATGATTTAAACTATGAATTTGAGGAGTATGAGCCTAAGAGAGAAAACGTGCAAGTGATAGAGTCAGAGTGTCCTGTGCTTCAGGAATTTCCAACCAACGCTCAGATAGCAGAAGTCATGCTTCCCTATGCCCTCCTGTGGATCAACAAACAAGTGTTCTTTCAGATCAGAATGAAGAGTGTGCTTGTGTTTTTGCTGGATCTCAAGACAAGGTAACATTTAATATTTTTGAAGATCCTTTTACTGATTTGATACAGTTAGCAGGGAAGATGCATTTTATTATTTTCGTGTACAACAAGCACAAGTTCAGTGGACACTTATAGTGGCCTATTTTTTTTTTATTCTGCCTTCTCGAGGAAAATTAGAGCATAATTTCAATAAGTAGCCATCTGCTGGATTGGTTAGACTAGAAGGATCACTTCACATGATTGTACATATGTATTCATCAGACAGGTGGTTTTCATTAGGATTTGAATCCCTTAAGTCTCGGTGATATGATGCCATCAATAAGTTTAGTAAATTTTTTTTATTTCAGTGAGTTTTGAGTTAGTTAAAAAAAAAAAATCAGTCAAGTCTTGATTCATTTTATTGAGTCAATTTTTCTGTATTCAGTATGATTTTTAGCTTTTGACTCCATTCCCAATGGTTAGGCTACTTGGTCTATGGTGTTCTTGGCACCTCCAAGGAGCTACCATCCCTAGCTAGAGCCAATGTTAGTTTCAGTTTTTTCATCCTACCACCAGTGATCAAAATATCTATTTTCACATCATATTAGGGTTCCATTATGAATTTTTTGTGATTCCATTAGGTCATCATGCAAAAATTTGGTCACTGATTATGGTATTGAGATCATTACTACTCCTTTCACCTCCATGGTCAATGTACATCATCATGGTTAGGTCATTCATTATTGAAAGAGTCCCATAGTCATCATGGTCATCATTCAGCTCATTCTTCCATGTTGTGCCATCATTAGGTCATAGGGTCAAAATCATGAAAATTGGTCATTTCACCATAAAATTCATCTTATGAAGGAGTAGCAATAGTCAAAGGTCTTCAAAAATTTCATTTTTAAAACTATAATTTCCAAGTAAGTTGTTTTGTGTTTACCATATTTGTCTCTCAGTTATGCTTGGAAAACTCATTTCCCTCTCTTAGGATTTTGAGGTCATTTTTATTGGTTTCATGACTTCCGTGGTTAAATAATGAACAAGACTTGTATCTTGATGCTCTTACACCTTCCCCTATCCTTACTGTAACTTCATAAACACTTCCCATCATTCATATACCTTAAAATCGTCATTTTTCCTACAAAACCTAGACTATTGCTACACTTTTGACACGTTCCTATGTTAGGGCTGTGTTTTTCCCATTTTGGCCCCTTCCCACTAGTAATTTATAGGAATTCCACCTCCCTGAACTCTCTAACATCTATCCCTATCTCCCAAAATTTCCCCAAGAATTTAGACTGCTTCTAACCCCCTCATTCCCCTTCCTCTACAAGACAATCCTAAATCCCCTATTTCCCCTACATTTCTGGAGTAGGCTTGGGAAAATCTACTTTTATCTAGATAGTAATGTCCAAATGAATTTCTTGATAAGCTAAATGATAAATAGACTGGACAATATTTTCAATGAGCTATCATGAGCTCAATTTGGAGTTCAGGAAGGCCTCTAAAAGTAGCCTGCAAGAGAACGTTGTGTTTTTTGCACCCACATTCTACACGTTTTGACCAGTCTTGGGAGAATTGATTTTTGTGGGGATATACTTGATAATTTTCAGTTTTTTATAGGTCTTGTTGGAACGAGGGTTCCTAGCCCTATTTTTTTCCAAGTTTTATAATATTTTGGTACTAAGTGGTCTAGCAGTGAAGGTTTGGGGTGGGTCAAACCCGCAATGGATTGTCATGGGTCAAAAGGGTACACATAAGGTTTGCAAACCATTTTTTGTAGACCATAGGATAGAATAGGCTAAGGTTCTATAAATAGATGATTATATCAAGTCTAGAGGTAGGCTGTAATATCCCAAAATGAGATCTACTAGGAAGGCATGACTGGAAAACACATTTTCCAGGAATGGCTGCTACACGATTTGAAACCAAGACCTGAATCCCTTAGAAAAATGTGTTTATGTCCAAAATTCAAGAGGAGGCTCAAAATAAATCCTTCTAGGTGGGTTACACAGGTCTCCCACACCTAGTTATCTTAAGAAAGTGCTCAATGAAGGGACCACAGCAAATGCAAGCACATATAATGGAATGAAAACGTTATTTTTGTAAGCCTGAGTACATGAAGATTTAAATAGACAAAAATTTAAAAAATAGCAGAAAAGAGTACAATATCTTAAGGAAAGTGTCACTCAAGATAGGAAATACAAGCCTCAACAGAACATGTACAAGAAATGGAAGAACACTACTACATATATGAAACCCCTGGCTATGACAGCGTAGTATATTATGGATAATTTCTCCAAAATGATGTCAGTACATGGATATAAAAGTGAATAGCTCAAAAATATATGGGGGAGTAAGATCTCAACTCATGGAAACAACAATACAACAATCCTTAAAAGGATTGGCTGAAATATACACAAAATGGAAAATCTGCAGAAATGTAGGAGTTGATGGGTAGTAGTTGCAACTCAGAAACTAGATATGGATGAAGATATTTGATGATGTTACATATGATGAATAGATCTCCTCCAAGGGATCTTCCAAGTGAAAGGCTGATCCTAACACTGAAGATCTGGCCCTCCAAACCAATATTGCAACCCTCACTGTAGATACTCAATGAAAATAACACAGTCAATGAGAGGGACTGCACTGTAGGTGATGAAAAATGGTTGGCCTGATGCCAACGATGATGGATCTGGCCCTCCAAACCAATACTGCAACCCTCACTGCAGATACTCAATGAAAATAACGCAGTCAATGAGAGGGACTGCACTGTAGGTGATGAAAAATGGTTGGCCTAATGCCAGTGATGATGGGAATCAGTGCAAATTCTCCCTCACTGATCCTCCAAATTCAAGGAGACTCCCTCCTCTGAAAAATAGCTCTGGAAGTGGTGTTGTAGAACCTCCACTGCAACACCCTGCAACACAACGTTATACTTGAGCAGAAATAACGTTGTAGCTAGAGGAAGTAGCTTGGCCTCAAGCCCATATGTGGAGAAAATGAAGAGAAACTCCTTCAAGAGGCCTCTCTTGGAAGGAGAAGGAATTCCTAAACAAGAATACCTTGTGCTAAGAAGCACTGTAACTTTGCTGAACAGTAGGAGAATACACAAAGTCTAAACAGACAAGAAATCAATAATCTTCAACATGAGAAACAATGGTTGCCTTGCCCTCCTTTTAAACAAGTGAGATCCCTCTCACCATGGGTCCCACTCATTAGGGTTTCCTTCAGCAAAGAAACCTCTTCCCATTCATTCTACTTTTTTTCTCTAAGTGATCTCCACCTCCTATCCTAGCACTGTTGAATGGTCAAACTTGACCTTGTCCACTTGCAAATGATCCTGTTCACACATGAGGGTGTGAAATCTAGCTCCAATAATGATCCCCTTTCATACTATGAGGGATTTTATTCATGTTTTAATAAGAATGGGCTTCCTTACCAAATTATTTAGCTTCTAGGTGATAAAAACAAAATTTTAATATTCCATTTAGCTGGGTGCTAAAATGGGAATATTACAGTGCTCCCCTCCCAAATGTTGCTTGTCCTCAAGAAACCGCAAGGATAGAACTGGAAAGTCTCCACCCAAGGCATGGAGTCTGAAATGTGTTGAGGAAAATATTCCCCATGTGGATCCTCCATCCCCCAAGCAATCATCCATACAAAATAAGTTACCTCCCAACATGGCAATTCTTGAAAATCTCCTTCCACCTCAAGCTCCAGAAATGAAGGTGGGATGAAAATATGAATATGGTAAGAATCATAGCCTACCCCACGCTATACTCTTATCCACTCATGATAAGTGTAGAGAAAATTTTGATCTTGGGCTGCAAAATAGTTTCCCTTTAGTGGCAAGATGAAGACTAGATCCCTAAAGATCTTTCCTCCAATGTTGTGAATCAAGCTGGCCCAAATCAATCTATATGTGATGGATAGGAAATCATCACCATATGGCATCCCATCAATCACATGACCCAACTCAACAAAATAAAACAAGTGTTTGGTTGTGGTGTCCATACCTCCTTTCATGCTCCCATTAGAATATGCATTGTAAGAAGTGTGGGAATCCTCTTCCCCAAGGGACACATCCAACTCCTGTGTCTCTCTCCCAGTCATGCTTTCAATACAAATCAGATCCATATCAACAAATGAAATCATGATCAACAAAAAAATGAGGAAAATTATGAAGGTTTAATGTGGTGCAAGAGAGTACCAACAATTTTCCCAATAGTGACAGCGTAGTTTTCCAAACTGCTGCTTCAAAAAATTACATGGCAAGTTGTTTTGTGTTACATGGATAATTATGTATGTCATGACATATACTGATAAATATAAAATGGCTAGGTGCATCAACTAATCATACATGAAATTAAACACTTTCCTAAGGCCATATAATAGATGGTTGTCTCCATCATACAATTTGGCCCAATGTTGACCATGGAGCTCAATGAAAAGCTGGCCCTTTTCTGGAGCAATGCACTGAATATGAATGGTAAGAGTATCCAAATGTTGTGTTAGATAATCCATGGATGCAAAAACAATATTTTTACCATGTGTTGAGAGTAATATGATGCATATGTATATGTATGACTCCTCCATAGTGGTATGACACACTCCCATGAAGAGGAATGGACCATATGCTGCATGAAGATCACCCTCCTTATACTTGGCAATCCAAGTCAAAAATACCATAGAAAGTAAGATCATACCAATGTAATATATGTTTCCATCCACTACTTCATCATTCTAATCAAATCCTTTTCCACCAAGTGCATCAAGTGTGAAGTGATCTTGGGGATACTCCAACAATAACCCCCAGCTCCCAAGTGACAATGTTGTTGGCCCATGCAAATAAGTTCTTGCCAACTCATAGCTCCATTCTTTGACATGCTCCTTGTCAAAGATATCTCCCATAATGTTTCTACACATAAGAAGTTCCTCCGAAGGCAGAAGTACCTCTCGATCATTTATGGCCAAGGAGATAATGCCATCTCCTCCTCTTGCAACATCATGCAAAGTGTGAGAGGAAATCTTCTCTTGCTCTCCCAAGAACAAGCAAAGCAACAAAATATCTTGTTGCCTCCCCATACTTCCATCATAAAAATCCTGTTATGAAAACATAATGAATGATATGAATATCATACCAACACCATGCATCCATACTCTTTGCCGCTCAAACAAGTATCCTGCCACCTACCCTTAGAAAGAGGATGATGACCAAACTCTTTCAAGAGTAACTAGCGTAGCGAAGCCTCCTACTACCCGGTATCATAAATTTTAAAGTAGATCACTAGCTTCTTGCTTTCCATCCACATCCACTCAACCCCTTTTGAATGTCTCCTTCTATCCTTCATCTTGGCACCCCTCCCATGAGAGCTACCATCCTCCCAAATCAGATTCCTCTCTTTTCACTTCATGGGATTTTGAAAAGCAATCTTCTCAAGGATCAATTTGATCCCATAAGGACCCAAATAGGTGGTAGGAAAAAACCTCCCATCATGTTGTGTGTGGCTCAATGAATGTCCAGCACAAGCATGAGAGATTTTATCCATCCTAATATGTCCTCCATCTTATATCTGCTCCTCCTTGAATCCATGAAGATTCAAGTGTGAGAAAGGAAGAAACTCATTGCAATTCATGATGTGTTGAAGTGCACCTATAATGAAATCTCTCCACGATATCTCCTTCTCATCAATAGTCCAAAACCAATGAGGTATTTGATCTACTGAAAGTAGAAGTTTCTCTTTGAGCTGATAGGTGCTCATTGAGAAAGGGTCATCTAGAAAGGAGAGAGGGTTTCTCACTTCAAGATGTCTACTATCTTCCATCCTTCCCTTCAAGTCTTCAAACCCCAACCTCAAGTGTGATATGCAATCTAAAAATGGCTCATGAGGATGATGGTTTATTTCGTGCTTGAATGTTCTCATGTTGCACAACGCAGTGAAATCTTGCTCTCTAGGTTAGTAATGTGTTTTGATTCTTGGTCATTTAAATGTAAGTTTTCACAATCCTCAAAAGCATTTGCTGAAATAGAAAGTGGAACTTCATTCATACCTTGATGGAACTTGGGATCTCCTTGTATGGCTGCAATAGTACTACCCTCCAATGAAATGGCTTCCCCATTTGCAGATGTAGGAGATTGCTCTCCCAGGGCTGTGACAGCATTGGTACATGTCTCCTCCCATGGTGGTGTGGGCCCTCTCCCCTCTGATCTCTCTTCATCAAAGGTTCTAATCAACCCTTGAGTGAACTCTGCAAAAGTATTCGCCCTTACATGGATCAAGTGGCTAAGCCACCAAACATTTGCTTCACCCTCCAAGTGCAGCACTGCAACTTCTACTGCCTCCCTCTCTACCACTGGATGTAGTAGGAAGAATGCCTCAAGTTTCCTTGCCCAAGCTCTTGTTGTAGTTGACCCATCAAATGTAGACAATAGGAATCTATTGCCTTTGATCTCTCTTTTGGTGCATGGTCTCTTCTCTTCCTTCCACTGGATGAATTGTGGAAAATCTAGAGTCTCTGTGAAGGCTCTAGGTTGAGATTTGAATTCAACAAGGTAATTACGTAGAATATGATGATCCCAGTATCCTTCATGCTCATTGTCTTCTTCTTGATGAGAATAGGAAGTGCATGGTCCTTCCTCTTCTTTTTCTTCCATTTTCCTAACCTCCTTGGAGAGGTCCCTTCTGGATCTAAAAACTGATGAGAGCAAGCTCATCTTCTTCTTCATCTTGATATTCTTCTATCTTTTTGGGCTGAGACTCACAGGCTGAGCCAAGAAAGGTGCTCTTATACCACTGTAATATCCCAAAATGGAATCTGCTAGCAAGGCATGACTGGAAAATGCATTTTCCAGAAATGGATGCTACAAGATTTGAAACGAAGACCTGGATCCCTTAGAAATATGTGTCTAAATCATAAATCAAAGAGGATGCTCCAAATAAATCCTTCTAGGTGGGTTAAACAGGTCTCCCACACCTAGTTGTCTTGAGAAAATGCCTGATGAAGGGATTACAGAAAATGCAAGCACACATAATGGAATGACAGCATTATTTTTTTAAGCTTGAGTACATGAAGATGTAAATATCCAAAAAATGTAAAAAATTGCAGCAAAGAGTAAAATATCTTTAGGAAAGAGCCACTCAAGATAGGCAATACAAGCCTCAACAGAACATGCACTAGAAATGGAAGAACACTGCTACATATATGAAACCCCTGGATATAAAAACACAGTCTATTATGGATAAATGCTAAAAAATGTTTCAATACATGGATATAGAAGTGAATAGCTGAAAAATAGATGGGGAAGCAATATATCAACCCCTGGAAACAACAATACAACAATCGTTAAAAGGATTGGCTGAAATATACACAAAATGGAAAATCTGCAGAAATTTCGTAGTTGTTGGGTAGCAACTGCAACTTAGAAAATGGAAATGGATGAAGATAGCTGATGATGATGCATATGATGAATAGATATCCTCCAAGGGATCTTCCAAGTGAAAGGCTGATCCTAACACTGAAGATCTGACCCTCCAAACCAATACTGCAACTCTCACTGTAAATACTCAATGAAAATAACGCAATCATTGAGAGGGACTGCGCTGTAGGTGATGAAAAATGGTTGGCCAGATGCCAAATATGATGGGAATCAGCTCAAATGCTCCCTCACTGATCCTCCAAATGCAAGGAGACTCCCTCCTCTGAAAAATAGCTCCAGAAGTGGTGTTGTAGAACCTCCACTGCAACATCTTGCAACAAAACATTATAATTGAGTAGAAATAATGTTGTAGTTGGAGGAAGTAGCTTGGAATCAAGCTTGAATGTGGAGAAAATGAAGAGAAAGTCCTTCAAGAGGCCTCTCTTGGAAGGAGAAGGAATTCCTAAATAGGAATATCTTGTGCTAAGCAGCACTGCAACTCTGTTGAACAACAGGAGAATGCACAAAGTCTAAACAGACAGGAAATCAATAATATTTAACATGAGAAACAATGGCTGCCTTGCCCTCCTTTTAAAAAAGCGAGATACCTCTCACCATGGTTCCAACTCATTAGGGTTTCCTTCACCAAATAAACCTCTTCCCATTCATACTGCGTTGTTTCTCTAAGTGATCTCCACCTCCTATCTCAACATTGTTGACTTGGTCAAACTTGACCTTGTCAACTTGCAAATGATCTTGTTCACACGTGAGGGTGTGAAATACAACTCCAATAATGATCCCCTTTCATACTATTAGGGATTTTATTCATGTTTTAATAACCATGGGCTTCCTTACCCAATTATTTAGCTACTAGGTGATAATTTTTTTTTTTAATATTCCATTTAGTTGGGTGCACAATCCTTAGTTGATATATGTTAGTTGCGAATTATTGAGAGATGTTTTGGGTTGTAACTGGGTAGAGACTTCGGCTGGCTGTGTGCACCAAGATCCTCAGTCCTGCTGTGTACAGACCCCGCCTGTTGTGTGCGCAGGTAGGGAATTGGGTCTGTAAGTGGATTTTGAAGCTAACGAATGATAAATCTGTTTGATCGCATCTTTGTGTTATAGACTAGTTGTGTTCCTGTCATTGTGGTGATTTAATTTGTTAATTTGTACTGATGCGCACCTGGATGTGAAGATATTACTAAGATATGATTACTAGTAGTTGCTTAATTATGTTATCTATGGGTTTATGAACTTCTCATTCTGCACGTATACTATTAACGGTTCTGCGATAAGGTTCCCACTGCACAAGTCTGATAGATCACAATCACCTTTCTCTCAAGGTTCGGAAACATGGTTCCAATACCCTCCCATACTACTTTGGGTGAGACCTTGGCTTGTGCAAGCAGGTCATTACTGAAAGGGCTAGTAGTATATGGGTTTTGTTGCAAACCTTAAATCTGAACCTGGGTCAGGATCCCTCAAGCCAACAAATTGTTCCGTTGCCGAGACCAGGAGCATTTTGAGAGAAATAAGGTAATGCCACAGGGTCACTGGCGGCTTGAGAAATATGAGCTTGAATACTGGGTTGAGAGACATATCTAGGAATTTTCCTTAAAAAAGAATCGAAGTACGAGGCTGATCGCCGAAGCATGGAAAAAAAAAGTATATCTTTATCAAAGTATATGAGGTTTTGTTTGTAACCTTACACAAATTACAAGAGTGGTTAGCATGGTCAGCGGAGTTCTAGATCTGTATGAAGAATGATCAGATCACAAAGTGGACTCCTAAACTGATCCAATAGTTTGAAAGGGCTTATTAAAAGATCACATGGACTATATATCACTCGGTGGATAGTGTTTTGGGAGGATTTGTAACTGAGTTCACGGTTGATCAATTCGTATCTTATTCTGAAGCTGGGTAGAGATTCTTAAAAGGGTTCAGAGGTAAGTTCTTGAAATCGCTGCCAATATTAATTAAGATACTATTGCGTGAAAAAAGTGTGCAGTCATACTACATGAATGAACTACGATCAGAATGAAAGTACAACACGAAGCGGTAAATATTACAAGGTTAACCAAGAAGGGGATCAATCAGTATATAGTCCCCTAAGAGAGCTGCCTACGCACGAAGGAACTAGTTCGCCAGTCACCCTGCGGTCAAATCCGTGAAAGAGTAATAACTCTCCTACCCCACCACCACCACCAAAATACAACATGGCCATGCACATGAAGCTACCTACCTTTAAGGGTGTGGGGGATGAGGACATGGACCAATTGTGGTTTGCGGAAGAATTGGTATGGACTGCACAGAATGTTTCTAGTGATGCTGTAAAAAGGGCGCAGCTATCCCTAGCCTTTGAGTTAAGATAATTGGATTGGTTCATGGGGTACGTAGTCCAGCACGCGGATCCATCAATAAAGGAAGTTAAGGATGCCCTAAAACAACAGTTTTGGAAGCCAAAGTCTTACTCTCAACTAGTGATTTACTTGAAAGACTTCTGACAAGTACCTAAAAAATCGGTATGGGAAGCTGATCAATGGCTAAAGAAAATTATCAGGGATGGGGATTTCAAGTACGAATATAGACAGCACAAGGAGTGGTTCATTTCCATGATACTACCACACTTGTGTAGGCCTATGGGCCAGTAGACAATTGATACTCAACAAAAGGCCCTAAAAATTTCCATGAAGCTAGAAGCGGTGCCAAGGGACGATGCCCAATTCGGGGTGCAATAGATCCAGGGCCAGTTGGAGGCGATGCACCTGGAAATCTAGAATCTACAAAAAGAATGGGGAAAAGATTCTAGTACATACATTTGGTGCATACGGTGTAGGGTATCAGGTCACACCAAGGATCAATGCCCTCTGCTATTAGACTACATGCAGGCTGGGGGACATGACTTGTTAAGCCCTAAAGAGGCTGCGAGATCAAGCAGCCCCACGTTATGGTGCACATACTATTGAGTGGTTGGATTGTATGATACAAAACATTGCCCCCAGCTCAGTGCCTATGTCCAAGAACTAAAGCAGCAGTGGTGTAGAGTATGCTCGTTTGTAGGACATGATGAGCACAATTTCTGACCATATGATTTGATGGTAGATAGAGGAAACCTGTATACAATATAGGTTGACCCTTTTACACCACTATGTCCTTCTGGACAAGGAGGTTCCCCCGCACAAGGCTGAGGGGGGGGAAGAGGTGGAAGAACAGGACCAGGAAGAGGACAGTTGATCTGTTATAACTGTGGAGAGGTAGGACATTTCGCAAGGGACTATCTGAACCCTACACGACAATATTGCAGATATTGTAGATATTTGGATCATGTGATCGAATATTGTCTTGTCCTGATAGCGAAGATGCAGGAAAAACAACAAACACTGACACAAAATGTGCAAACGGTTAAGGCAGAACCGTGTGATGAGGAGCCCAATATTAACATAATTACGTGCAGTGGCATGGAAAGGGGAGGAGCTAAAGAAAAAGACATGGCTGAACCACACATCATCAAAGCCATTGACAAAAGGTAAATCCTGGACTTAGAAAAATAAAAATAAACCTTCCTTGAAGCTGGAAAATAATTTACAAAAAATTAGGCACCTACCTCTCGGACCCCAACAGACCTAAAAATAGACGACGCAGTAAAGCCATTCCTACAGGCATGTATGAAGTTACTGTGCAACCAAAAGGCAGTTTAGAACCTCCAAGCATTTATCGACAGCTATGTAGAAAATATTGGCCCACCCACAGAAGTAAGAGATGTTAACAAAAATTATAAGCATAAGAAGAGGATTGGTCAGGAAATGTGGCTAACTGCACAAATTAGAGATTATGAAATGGATCAGGTCATCCTTGATCTAGGATCCGATACAAATGTCCTGCCTAAATAGACTTGGCAGAGGTTGGGAGAACCTATGATGGAATGTTCTACTATACAGCTCTGCATGGCGAACCAGTAGAATATCATAACGCTAGGATGGCTATCAAAGGCTATGTTAGACGTCATGGGAGTTAAGGTGTATGCAGAATTTGAGGTGATTCAAATTGTAGATGATGTGGACCCTTACCCTGTGCTCTTGGGGTTGGATTGGGTTATCGATATGGGGGGTATTATCAATTTAAAAAGGCGAACCATGGTTTTTGAAAACGAGGGTACGCGAGTAATAGTCCCTCTAGATCCGACAGAGGGCGAGCAGTATAAAAAATCAATGCGTGAAGGGGATGATGTTGACCAGATATACAAGCTAACTACCTGGAATGAGGATTGGATAAACCCTACCGTAGATGGCGTGCTTTTCTGGGAGAAGGACAGGGAATTTCTCTCTGACTCAGATGGGGAGATAGAAAATTTGCAAAACCATTTGCATGATGTATCTGTGCTACGATGCCTAAGGATCACAAAAATATTCCACTACATCTCCTCAGAGGTAAGAGAATTTCCCTATTTTGATTATTCTATTAGTGTTAAGGAATTTCTCAAAGCATTTAAGGCAGAAGTCCCAAGGGAACAAAGGATGTGGGTGCTTAACTTTCCTATGCGTGTGACCACTACGCGGTGGTGGGAAACTCATAAGGGGACTTTTCAAGATTGGGAGGAATGTCGCAGAATGTTGATCCTAAGATTCGAACCTCCTGTCAACCTACCTATGGATATTTTCCTCGACCATAGGGATTCGTGCTAGCACTTGTCGGTATGGATGGAAGCATGGTGTGAAAGGCTTTGGGACGAATGGTTCCACATTTTTATCTACGCATTGGGACCTATCCCCACCACATGGTATTTGGATGCAGAGCTACACCAACGCACTCGCCACTAGGATACCATGAGTGAAGATTTTTTGGGGACGTTTGGATTGATAGGAGAGACTGAGAAGTTAAACAAAGCCCTGCGGGACATAGATGCTCTAGTGTTTGATGAATCATGCCCTCACATAGAACGTGGGGCACCAACTTGGGATGCATAAATGCAAGATATTGCCAACTGTCAGAATCTCTCAGTGGAAGAGTGTGACAAGGACCCGCGAAATGTCACTATCCCAGAGTCTAAGGGTGAAAGCACCGTTTCTGGACCCCCATTACAAGCAGTAGACGTCACTAAGCCTCTCAAATTAAAGGAAGTCAACATTGGAAAGGAAACACAACTCAAGATGGTTATAATTAGGGACTACTAGGATGATGATACCATTGGAAAAATCACGGAACTGCTTACTGAATATCAGGATATGTTTCAAACAAGATTTTTGGAGCTCAAAGGTATTTTTGGGGACTTGGGTGTCATGCGGATCACCTTAAAACCTGTTTTCACATTCTATCAAGCAACGACCTTACCAGTTGAATCCCAAATATAAGCAGAAAGTCATGGATGAGATCGATAAAATGATAGCCACTGGCATTGTCGAACCGGTCGACTAATATGAATGGGTAAGCCGTATGGTGGTCCAAGAAAGGAATACAAAAGGGGAAATAAGAATCTGTGTAGACCTGTGTAAGTTGAATGACGCCTATGTACATGATCCTTTCCCTATGCCATTCTCTGATGAAATTCTTGAAAATGTGGGTGGCCAAGAAGCATACTCATTCACTGATGGGTTTTCAGGCTACCACCATATCAGAATTGTACCGAAGGATCATAGCAAAACTACTTTTGAAACCAAATGGGGATCTTTCCAATACACCGTCATCCCTTTTGGGATCAAGAATTCCCTTGCCATCTTCTCATAGGTAGTGGTGGCAGTATTCAAAGAATTTATTCACAAGTTCCTTGAGGTATACTTTGATGATTGGACAATGTTTGGATTGGTAAAGAAACATGTATCGAATCTGTGCATTATGATAGATGCCTACAGAAAGCGCTAAATCTCCCTAAACATTAAGAAGTGCATATTCTGTGTACCTTTCAGGATCTTGTTAGTACATGTGGTATGTCAGCAAGGATTGATGGTTGACCCTGCCAAGGTGGCAGTGATCATCAATTTAGCAGTCCCCACAATTGAGAAGCGGTTGCGCTCCATGATCAGGCACCCGAGCTACCATAGGAAATTTATTCAAGGATACGCATTAATCACAACACCAATGGAAAAACTGCTAAAAAAGGACGTATCTTTTTTTTGGGATGAGGATTTTCAGAAAAGTTTCAAGTTGCTCAAAGAAAATATGGTCTCTACACCTATCCTCATATTTCCTAACTGGGAAAAGGTTTTTCATGTTCATGTGGATGCCCTAGGAATTTCCCTGGGGGCAGTCCTCATGCAGCCTAGGGAGGGGGACATTGACCACCCGGTTTCGTTCGCTAGTAGGAAAATTTCTAGAGCATAGTGTAATTACTCTACTACTAAACGCGAGGGACTAGCCATGGTGTATGCCCTGCAGAAATACTAGCACTATCTCTTAGGAGGGCACTTCAAGATGTTCAGGGATCATTTGACTCTAAAGTACCTTGTCAATAAGCATGTGTTGGGGGGGAATATTTGCCGATGGTTACTACTGTTTCAGGAGTATGATTTTGAGATAATTGCAAAGCCTAGGAAACTAAATGTTATACTGGACCACTTGTCCTGAATCGAGAGTGGTGAAGAACCAACCTAGAAGAAGGCTTGCCCAATGTGCAACTATTTTCTATTAAGGTGGTTGAAGAGCACTTTGCAAATATTGTTCAATTCTTAACTACGGGGAGGGAGCCTACAGATTACTTGGTAGAACAAAAAAGAGAATTGGTCACCCGTGTTGTGGACTTCACCATCATTTCGGGTCAATTATAAAAGCTAGGAGCTGATGAGGTGCTGCGGAGGTACGTTCTAGTGCATGAAAGACAGGCCATCTTAGCAGAAGCCCACAGAGGAGTGGCAGGAGGTCACTATGCTGGTAAAGAAACTGTGCAGAAGATACCACGAGATGGGTTGTGGTGGCCTACATTGCATAATGACTCCCACACATATTGTAAGGTCTATGATGTGTGCCAACATATAGGTAGACCTTCGCACTGGAAAGAGATTCCCTTGCAATCACATAAGCCCTACAGGAATTTGATAAGTGGGCCATTAACTTCTTAGGCCCCATTAATCCCCCCGGAAAGAAGACAAGTGCTCAATATATCATTACGGCCACAGATTATGTTACAAGGTGGGCTGAAGCTGCAGCTATCAAGGAATGTACTGCGCACACGGCTACGTACTTCCTTTTTGATAATATCTTAACTAGGTTTGGGTGCCATAAGGTCGTAATGAGCGACAGATGTACGCATTTCATTAATGAAACAATTAAGGCTATGACTGAAGAATTCTAGATCCACCATGCCAAAAGCACCCCATACCATCCACAGGAAAATAGAACCATAGAGGACTTCAATAAAATCTTGGCACAAGTGCTCACCAAGGTCTGTAACATGCAACGAAGTGATTGGGATGTGCGCATCCCCTCTGTCCTCTAGGCCTATAGAACCACATGTAAGAATCTCACGGGAAAAACACCCTTCCGCCTGGTCTATGGAAAGGAAGATGTTATGCCAATGGAATACATTATTCCTAGCTTGTGCATCTCGGCCTTCACCAATATGGTTGAGCCTAACATTATGGAGGCATGCTTGGCGCAGCTGGTAGCACTAGAAGAAGACTAGTTCATTTCCCAATTCCACAAGAAGGTTGAGAAAGCCTAGGAAAAATCATGGCACTATCGCCATACCTGACAAAATGACTTTTCAAAAAACACATTTGTCTTAATATATGATAGCCAGTTCGCAAAGAACCCGAGTAAATTATTACAGCACTGTTTAGGTCCGTATGTGGTAAAAGTAATCACCAGTGGCGGAGTGGTCAGACTGGCTACCCTGCGCGGTGAGTCCCTACTGGGATATGTTAATGGAAGTCAGCTAAAGCCCTACTAGGACTCCAAGGTGCCGATCAAATGACTTAATGGCCAGAGTAGCTATACTATGGACACTACACGCAGAGAGAATGCTCAGGAAAAAATGCACAGGTGTGGTGCATAGGTGTGGATGTGAAAGGGTGGTGTGGAGGACGGATAGCATAGGTGGTTGCAAGATAGGTGCACGGGCTGCATGAAACAGACAAAAATAGCTGTTGGAATGGATCTGGCACATGGAAAACCAAAATATCCGTTTAATGACATGGGTAACTAGAAATTAATGTGGAAATTTATGAGGATATATTACCATTTTCATAATGATGCAAGGAAATTAAGGGTCTGACAGCCATTTCTCTCTCACAGGAACTATAAGGCTCGGAGTAATTGTTCTATGGGATTCATCTGTTTCTCATGTTTTCCACACATCAGCCCCTCTGGTATAGCCCATTGTTTCTATCTCTCTATCAACCACATGACTGAGCAAGCTACACTGTCTGAAATTAGCCACGCTGAATTCATCTTTCAAGCAAGGATGACTGCTACCGACCCCAATGCACCTCCACCTAACACAAACTCTAAAGAGATAGTCTTTGATGAGGTCCAAGAAGTCACCCCTGCCACGGAAGAAATTGGCTCATTTTCAGCACCCCGGAAGGGAAAGGGAAAGGCTAAATAGACGAAATGGGATGGTGGGAAGCCCCATACTTCCCCTCACATTCGGCGAACCCCACCCAAAAGGTGCCTAAGAAGCAATCGCCCTCCACACACCCGAACCCGTTGGCACTCGTAGCAGAAGGCCTGTGGTCAAACCTACTGACCTCGTTACCCCCATATGTTTGGCCACGCAGAACAACACCATGTCTGCCCAATGTATATGTCACCTATTCCTATCTGCAGATGCCTCTAGTCCCCGAAGAAGTGCCCCAGAAAGGTGATATCTTTGGAAAGCTTCCTAACATCAAGTTCGACGACCACGACCTAGGGAACCTTGAAGCTTTTCCTTCGTTAGATCTGCACTTGTACTTGGAACAGGTGATTGGGGATGGTGTGCCCAAATTTGAGCCAATTCTTTGGGTCACAGGATTAGCCAGGGAAATCTTCCTGAACTTGCTACGCCTTCCCTATTTTGGATGCTATAATAATGAGTCTCATCATTTGCTAATTGGTGGCACTTGTCTATGATGGCTACTTGTGGCTCCAAGGCCACATACCGATTCATGCTACCCTCATTCAGCACATCACAAGCCTCCCAATGAATGGGCCCTACCCTCGGAATGGAATGGGCAATAAATTTGAGCACCATACTGCTGACTACGTTCGGAATAAGTATGGGGTCGACTGCAACAAACGAGGCTTCTTGATTAACACCATCCAGGACCCGGGGACGTGCATGGGCATCTCACTGCTTGCCTGAAAATTGATGTGAAAATGTCAAGCTGCAACCATCCATGCTCACGTAATTTAGATCATTGGCTAGTGTGAAAAGGGATTCTTCTTCAATTGGTCCCAGTACCTGGTTGAATAATTTATCGACAATGTGGACGAGGCTCAGGAGCAGGGAAAATTGTTCTACTACTCCTGGCTACTCTTCCTAATAATATTAGTTACCTGGGAGACCCCAAAAGAATCTATTTTCCCCCCTCTAGAGGTTGGAATGTGCGAAGTGGCGCGGTTCACTAATATGTGGGATTCAAAGGATCCCAAGAGGGTGGAGGAAAACAAGTTCTTCTCGATACTCTATGATGAAGCTATATATGCGGCCATATATTCCCAACCATGCCTGTCCTTGGATGTCTATGACAAGTACAAGCACATAACGACATTTCAGATAACCATGCACAATGTGATGATTCAAGCCCAAAAGGCTCACTCTTCGCATAATCTCCCATATATGACAACTGAAGCTGAAATTGAAGAGGTAATTTCCACTTGGCCACCAAAATGGAAGGTCGCAGCTTTGTCACCCGCCCTAGATGCAATAGGAGAATCTAGCCCCCCCCCCCTCGTAGTATCCAAGCCTACCATTCTGCTCAGCCCAGCAGCAGAGTCTGTGCCCCCAGCATTCACACCGTAGATGACACCTAGGAGCACCACTGCGTAGCGAGGACCCGACTCCTCGTCAGACCACCACACCAACGACGACACTGGTACTTCCATCTTGCATAGCCTTAAGCTGCCCCGTGAATTGTCTCAAGGGCCTAGGAAGAAATTTTAGGCCACTAAGAGTGGCACCGCCATAGAAACTACCCTCATGGAGGAGGACCTCGATCATATTGTTGATGATGTCACCACTGCGTCTGTTGATAGATGGAACATTTGGGAGGAACAACACAAGGCTATTGTAGATGATTTACAAGCTGAGTTGTAGACCCTCCAACTCAAGGTAGACAAACTTTAAGTGAGCATGAATCAAGTGAGGCAGACTCAAGTGAGCGTAGATCCAGCGAGGAAGAATCCTATGGGCTCACTGGCCCCCATTACAGCCTTGGCCACTGTTGTAGATTTCCAGATCATCCCCCTCCCCAGTGAAGCCCTTGTTCTAGAACCCGCTAAATTGTGTGCCCAAGTCCATATCTGCTCCTCCTTCGGCCTTAGGGTTGGTTGATTGGTTGGGGCACAGCTAGAAGAATTTTTTACTATCGTTACCAGTGAAATACAACACCATGAACTCCGAGTACAGCAGCACCTCAGTACAGCCAAGCAGACTATTCTTACCTAGGCTGTCGAAGTCGCTCAACTCCAGGTCGCGCACGTCATCAGTATTGCGTAGCAGGCTGCCCTTGAATAACTAATTAATAGGCTCTGTGAGGACTTACCTAGAGTCATTCCTACTTCTACTGAACATCAAGCTAAGGTTTAAGGCTTGGTCGTTGCCTTCAAGGCATCTTGGACCGAGGTACAGGTTTTCAAGGTTGAGTTCAAACTTCAGCTCACATCTTTACAGGCCAAGTTGTAACCCGAGACCCCCCCAGAGGTTTGTGCCCAACACGCTGCATTGGTTATAGAGGCCACGACCACTATTACAATGCAGATCAACCAGGGTGTCACTTTGCTTGAGTAGGCCATGGAATTATGTTCCCAGGTACAACATGACCCCCTCCTCTCAGAGATTGATCAGGAGTTAACTCAGAAGGAGCAAGAATTTGAACAAATGTAAGCTACCATGTCCACTCTCGTCCCCACCCAGTGCTTAGCCCATCTTCAAACCATCCACACACTTCACACTGAAAGTATGGGGCTACAATGCAAGAAATATGTGCTCAGTGACCATCCCACATCATGGTCGGATGATGTCCTCAAGCTATCATAGGACTTAGATAGGGTCGTGAACAATTGAACCAGACTCTCGACAGCGTCACCGCTGCTACAGAAGGAACAACCTCACAAAAAATGGTATACATCACATAGACTGCTGCAGAGCAAAGCCTTTACGTCTTTCCTCTGCTCACAACCACACTGGACCAGCTCAAGGAATGGATGAAGACCTCACCGTCGCTGTGACTCGAGACGAGTCACAAGATTGTGTTGGGGGACTATTGGAATGGGGGCTCCTAGCCCTATTTTTATCCAAGTTTTGTAATATTTTGGTACTAATTGGTCGAGCGGATAAGGTTTGGGGTGGGTCAAACCCCCAATGTATTGTAATTGGTCAAAAGGGTAGACCTAGGGTCCACAAAACATGGTTTGCGGACCATACGATAGCACAGGCTAAGGTTATATAAATAGACGAGTAGATCAATTCTAGAGGTAGGCTAAGGGTGATAGATGTTAGTTACGAACTGTTGAGATCTATTTTGGGTTATAACTAGGGAGGGACTCTGGTTGGATGTGTGCAGACCCCGTTGGTTGTGTGTGCAGGTAGGGAATTGGGTCTGTAAGTCAATTTTGGAGCTAATGAATGATAAATATGTTTGATCACATATCTCTGTTATAGACTGACTATGTTCCTAACATTATGTGATTTAATTGGTGAATCAGTATTGATGGACATGTGGATGCGAAGATATTACTAAGATCTGATTACTAGTAGTTTCTTATTTATGCTATCTATGGGTTTATGAACTTCTCATTCTGCACGTATATTGTTAACCATTCTACGATAAGATTCCCTCTACACAAGTCTGATATATATTACACAAGGCCGCCTCTATTACAATCACCTTTCTCTCAAGGTGCAGAAACCTGGTTCCAGCACCCTCCCATACTACTTCAGGTGAGACCTTGGCCTGCACAAGCAGTTCATTTATGAAAGGGCCAGTAGTATAGGTTTTTGTTGGCAAACCTTAAATCTGAACCTGGTCAGGACCACTCAAGCCAAAAGGTCCATTGTCTAGCAAATAGATATATATTTCCAATGAGTTATCATGAGCTCAATTTGTAGTTCGGGAAGGCCTCCAAAAGTGGCCTGCAAAGAGGCGTTGCATTCCTAGTTTCCTGGCAAAGGCATTCCTAGGCTTAGCGCCTCACTCATGACCTTGAGACCGTGCTTCTTCTAGAGGCATAAAAATGCAAAACCAAGACTATGATTGGATTCATAAGGCAGTAAATAGTCAAGTTTGATACTTTTATATGAAAAATTGGGAAATATGGTAGGGAGAAAGGTCAAAAAACACCTCAAAACTCATGTTTTTGTCCTCATTTTCAGCTAGGCACTATGCTCCTGACCAGTCATGGGAGATTGACCTTTTGGAGGACTAAAAATTATGATTTTTTGAAACCAATCAATTTTTTGGAAACTATACAATACGGTTATTCCAATGAGATATGTTGAGCTCAATTTTGACATCAGAAACCCCCTCAAAATTTGAGCTGAAGATGGCGCTGCGCTCCTGACACTAGCGCTGCGCTCCTAAGCAATGACTGATATTTCTGATTTTTTCTTAGTTTTCTGATTTTTACCATGGAAAATCATGATTTTACTAATGTAAATTATGAATGTAAATGATGGATATAAATGTAATTAAGTTACTTTTTAGTTACTTAAGGGTAAATACATTAGGTAAAAGTCTTTTTGAGGATAAATGAATCAGTTTCACCAAAGTTAGGGATGAGTAGATTGACCTCCCTACACTTTAGGTTTGCAGTTTAGAATTTTCTAGATCAACTCCACAACTCAAGGATTCGACCCCTGAGGTTGGGAGAAGTTGTTTCATGTCTATATCATTCATCTGTTCACTCATTTGAGAGGTCGGATGTTGTTCTATTGATTAGATACACTAGTGTATTCATATTTTGGCAGAAATATATTGGATGAGTTGCACCTATTATTTTGGGATTCATGTGGTACTATTATTTGGCATAGTTTCTTCTTTTGTCTCATATGTATGAATGTTTTGTACTTTCCATGTTCATTCCAGTTCTATGATATGATTTATTCTCAATTTTGATAAGAAAAATACATATTTTACGCTCTGTTTTGGGAGAATCAGCATAATCTGTTTCAGTTCTTCAGTTTAAAAGGAATTCATGCATTGTCATGCTTTTTTTAGCACCTCACTAGTGTGATCCATCTCACCTAAAAAACCTAAAGTGTTAGGGTACTTACCTACCTTTCCCCATCAGATGTCTATAATTTTGATCTCATTTTCCATAACCTAGTTACGTCTTAGACCTAAATCACTCATCCATCACCCAAATAAACCAATCACAACCCTTGTGCTACTATACCTAGCCTAAAATATAATTGATCCAGACCTCTTGGCTATGATCCCTTAGAGAGATCCCTCTCCTGCTTATTACATCTTTCACTTGGAAAGAGCTTGTTCTGTAGTTACCTTTGTTGGTTTCTTCTCAGCCTCTAAGATCTGATGGAGTGATAACATCTTGGCAGCCATACTAAGGAAAAAGTGATTGATCTTCCCTAGGATGGAAATAATAAAATTTTAGATCTGGTTGATGATGGTGGAAAACTTTTAGATGTATATGAAGGTGGAATCACTCACCTGGTGACTCCAATGTTGAAGAATCCAAAGGTTCGAAATTTTCGTGGTGACTCCACTTTTCAAGAACCAGTAGTTTGAAGATATTATTGGTGAACTCACTATTGTCAAAATGGATTTGATTTGTCGATGGTATGCTCCTATGAATCAAGATCACATTTCTGGTTTTTTGAACCTTATTCCTTGTATATATTGGCAATTAGGACTATCAAATTTTAAGGGCCAAGACGATGAAGGTACTAGTTTTCATTTGGCCAAATTTAATTTTCATATTCACGGACTAAATATTGAATTTCCTGAATATTTTCTGATGAATATGTTTATGGATACATTGGAGGAAAAAGCAAGATCATGGTATGATATTCTACCATCTGCTAGTTTATATTCTCTAAAGGACTTTCATTCAATTTCCTTGTTGATGATTGATAGTTGTGAGATCTCTGATAATTTCATTGAGTTTATTTAAAATTTGTATGGGGACGAAGAGTGTCTAGATGATGAGATCATAGAAGCCCTAAATATATTTTCCTCCCAACAAGAATCAATAGCTTCCTTCTTGGATGAAAAATACCGGGTGCAAGAAAGAGAAATGCCAGTTCCTAATCCTGAAAGTGAAAATCATCAAGCCAATAATTACTATTATAAAACTCAGTTTTATCCTCTTTCTGAAGATGAGATAGATTAGCTCCTGAATAGTCATGTTACAATCCAAGCTAATGTAGGTTTGTATTTTTCTCATAGTTAAGAATGCATTAGTGAAACTTCTTCCATTATTGAAAATGAAAATCTGAGTTTAAATGATGACATTCATGAGATTGATGAAACGATATAGGAAGTTGTTGACAGTAAGCCAATTTGTGATGATGATTTCCTGCAAAGAGATAAACTAATAGACATTATTTTGTTTCATGAAGAGGATAAGGTTGTCATGTTTAACAATCTTGAAGAATGTTTTCTGCTCAAGGATGATTTAGACTATGAATTTGAGGAGTATGTGCCTAAGAGAGGCAGTGTGAAAGTGATAGAGTCATAGCTTCCCGTGCTTTAGGAATTTGCAACCAACACTCAGATAGTAGAGATTCATACTTCCCTATGTCCTCCTTTCGATCAACAACCAAGTGTTCTTTCAGATTAGAATGAAGAGTGTGCTTGTGTTTTTGCTGGATCTCAAGAAAAGGTAACATTTCATATTTTTGAAGATCCTTTTATTGATTTTATACAGTTAGTAGGGAAGATGTATTTTCTTTTTTTCATGGACCAGAAGCACATGTTCAGTGGACACTTGGAGTGGCCTATTTTTTGTTTTTTCTACCTTCTCGAGGAAATGAGAGCATAATTTCAATAAGTAGCCATCCACCGGATTGGTTACAATAGAAGGATCACTTCACGTGATTGTACATATGTCTTCAGGTGGCAGGTGGTTGTAATCCAGATTTGAAGCCCTTAAGTCTCAGTCATATGATGCCATCAATAAGTTTAGTAATTTTTTTTAATTCAGTCAGTTTTGAGTCAGTTTTCAAAAAAATTCCAGTCAAACCTTGATTCATTTTATTGAGTCATGTTTTCATTATTCAGTTTGGTTTTTAGCTTTTGACTCCATGCCCAATGGTTAGGCCACTTGGTATATGATGTTCTTGGCACCTCCAAGGAGATACCATCCCTAGATGGAGCCAATTTTAGTGTTATTTTTTGCATCCTACCACCATTTATCAAAATATCTCTTTTCACATGATATTAGGGTTCCACTATGAAATTTTTTTCATTCCATTAGATCATCATGAAAAAATTGGTCACTGATTAGGGTATTGAGATAATTACTACTTCTTTCACCTCCATGGTAAGTGGAAATTATCATGGCCAGGTCATTCATTGTTGAAAGAGTCCCATATTCATCATGGTCATCATTCAACTCATTCGTCCATGTTGTGCCATCAGTAGGTCATAGGGTCAAAATCATGAAATTTGGTCATTTCACCATCAAATTCATCTTTTGAATTAGTATTAATAGTCAAAGGTCCTTAATAGTTTCAAGTTCCAAAATATCATTTCCAAGTAAGTGGTTTTTTTTTTACAATATTTGTCTCGTAGTTGTGCTTGGAAAACTCATTTCCCTCTCCTAGGGTTTTGAGGGCATTTTTCTTGGTTTCATGACTTCCATGGTTAAATCATCAACAAGAATTGTGTCCTAATGCTATTAAACCTTCCCATATCCTTAATATACCTTCCAAAACACTTCCCATCACTCCTATCCCTCAAAATATTCATATTTCCTACAAACCCTAGCCTATTGCTACACTTTTGACACCTTCCTAGGTTAGGGCTGTGTTTTACCCTTTTGGACCCCTTCCCATTACTCATTTATAAAACTTACACCACCCATAACTCTCTAACATATATCCATATCCCTCAAAATTTCCCCAAGAATTTATACAGCCCCTAACCCCTCATTCCTCTCCCTCTACAAGGGAGTCCTAAATCCCCTATTTTCCCTACAGTTTTGGAGTAGTCTTAGGAAAATCATTTTTTCTCCCTGAGGGAGTGTCCAAATGAATTGCTTGATAAGTAGAATCATAGCCAGACTAGAATATATTTCCAATGCGCTATCATGATATCAATTGTGAGTTCAGGATGACCTCCAAAAGTGGCGTGCAAGAGAACATTGCATTTTTTGCACCCCTATTCTACACTTTTTTACCACTATTGGGAGAATTGATTTTTTAGGGGTTATACTTGATAATTTTTTGTACATTATAGGTCTATTTTGTAGCAGCCAAAAATATATTTCCAATAAGCTATCATGGGATCCATTTGGAGTTTGGAAAGGCCTCCAAACATGTCCTTCAAAGAGGCGTTGCACTCTTGGCTTCCCGGCAAAGGCGCTCCTAGGCTTGGCATTATGCTTCTTCTAGAGGCCTCTAAATGCAAAACCAAGACTTCCATTGAATTAAGAAGGAAATAAATAGTCAATTTTGATACTTTTATAAGAAAATTTGGGCAATCTGGCAAGGATAATGGTAAACAACACCTCAAAAAACATGTTTTTGCCTTCATTTTCAGTTAGGCTCTGCACTCCTAACCAGCCTCGAAAGATTGACCTTTAGGAGTGATAAAACTTATAAATTTTTGAACCCAAGCCCCTTATTGGAAATTATATAGGACAATATTTCCAATGAGCTATCATGAGATCAAATTGGACATCAGAAACCCCCTCAAAAGTTGAGATGAAGATGGCACTGCACTCCTTACCAGTGACTGATATTTCTGATTTTTTCTTAGTTTTTTGTGTTTGACCATGGAAAATCATGATTTTACTGATGTAAATGATGGATTTAAATGTAATTAAGATAATTTTGAGTTACTTAATGGTAAATACATTAGGTAAAATTCTTTTTTAGGATTAATGAATCAATTTCACCAAAGTTAGGGATGAGTCAGTTTGACCTACCTACACTTTAGGTTTGTAGTTCATGATTTTGTCGATCAGCTCCACAATTCAGGGATTTGACCCTTGAGGTTGGGATAAGTTGTTTCATGTATATATATTTCACCTCTTCACTCATTTGAGAGGTTGGATGCTTTTTTATTGATCAAAGACACTAGTGTATTCAGATTTTGGAAGGAATATGTTGGATGAGTTGTAGCTATTCTTTTGCGATTCATGTGGTACTGTTCTTTGGCATATTTTCTTCTTTTGTCTCATATGTATGAATTTTTTTTAATTTCCATGTTCATTCGAGTTCTATGATATGTTTGATTCTCAATTTTGATAAGATAAATACATCTTTTACGCTTTGTTTTGGGAGAATCACCATAATTTGTTTTATTTCTTCAGTTTAAAATGAATTCATGCACTGTCATGCTATTTTTAGCACCTCACCAGTCTGATCCATCTCACCTAAAAACCCTAAAGTGTTAGAGTAATTACCTACCTTTCCCCATCATATGCCTGCAATTCTGATCTTATTTTCCCTGACCTAGTTACCTCTTTGACCTAATTCAATCATCTAGCACCCAAATCAACAAATCAAAACCATTGTGCTACTATACCTAGCCTAAAACCTAATTGATCCATCCCTCTTGGCTATGATCCCTTGGAGAGAGACATATCTTACCTAGTAGGGCTAGCTAATTGGAAAATATTTATTTTTGGTTACCTTTTGTAGGACTCTTCTCAACCTTAGAGATCTGGTGGAGTGCTAATGGATGCTAAAATAATCATTCCATTGAGATACTTCGATTGGGTTGCTAATCTAGTTCCAGTAAGGAAGAAGAATGGTGAAGTAAAACTATGTGTAGATTTCAGAAATCTTAATAAACGATCGAAGAAAGATAATTATCCATTTCTAAAGATGGAGCATATTCTTCAAAAGGTAAGTGGTTAAGACAAAATTTCCATGTTTTATGGGTTCTCTCGGTACAATCAAGTTTCAGTTTGGCCAGAAGATCGAGAGAAGACAACATTCACTACTCCTTGAGGAACATTAATGTATGAAAATATTCCATTTGGGCTTATGAATTTTGGAGCTACTTTTTAACGTGCTATGGACTTAGCATTCATTGGAGGAAAGGACAAATTATTGGTCATCTATTTAGATGATATTATTATTTACTCAGCTTCAGATCAAGAACACCTTCAACAGTTGAAACAAGTATTTGTTAGATTCATAAAATATCTTATATCATTAAATCCAAAGAAGTATCATTTTTCTCTGAAGAAGGTAAGATGTTGGGTCGCTTAGTTTCAAAATATGGAGTGAAAATTGAATCTAAAAGAGTGATTGCAATTTAGGATTTAACACTTCCAAGATCCAAGAAAGAGGTTCAATATTTCCTTGGAAAGGTCAATTTCTTAAGAAGGTTCATTCCAAATTTTGCTGAAGTGGTGAATCATATTACTTGCATGCTGAAGAAGGATAAAGAAGTCAAGTAGACCATTGAATGAAAAAATTCATTTGAGTTGATAAAAAAAGCCATCATTGAAGCACCTTAGCTGGTAAGCCTTGAATACTCAAAGCCTTTATTCGTCTTCTCATTTGCCTCACAAGATACTATTGCTACTGTTCTCTTACAAAATTTTCAGAAAATAAGGAAGCTCCCATAGCATTTTTCAGTAGAGCTCTTAGATATGCAGAATTGTAGTATGAAATGTTGGAAAAGCAAGCATATGCATTAGTTAAAGCTCTAAAAGATTTTAGAGTTTATATTTTGCAGGCTAAAGTTATTGCTTATGTACCTTCATCTAGTTCAGCCTAATATTGATGAAAAATTAAGTAAGTGGGTGACTAAATTTCTTGAGTTTGATTTAGAGATAAAGCCTACTAAACTAATCAAAGGTCAAGGATTAGCCAAACTACTAGCTAAAGAAAATTGTAAATTTTTGGGCTTGAATTTCATGGATGACAAATTTTACGTGCAGATTTCTGAACCTATTGAAAACATGGTAGTGGATGTAAAGCTTTCTAAATCCACCTAGTATAGGGACATCATCTATTTTCTGTAGCATTTTAAACCTCCTCCAAATTATGATAAAAGAAGAGTAAAATCTTTGAAGTTGAAAACTATTAAATTCTACATTAAAGATAATTGTTTATATTGTAAAGATCCTACATGAGTTTTTTTTTAGATTCATTGACCTAGATGAGTCCAAGAAAATTATCTTTGATATTCATAGTAGTGTGTGTGGAGGACATCACTCTTCGAGAACTACTACATACAAAATATTGAGAGTTAGCTATTTTCGGCCTAGCTTGTTTTCTGATGCATGTGCTGAGGTGAGAGTATATGAAAAATGTCAAAAGTTCACCAATAAGAAACATTTGAAGTCTTTGCCTCTCAAGCCCATATTTTTTTTTGCACCTTTTCAGCAATGGGGCCTAGATTTCATTGGAGAAATTCATCCACCTTCAAGCAGACAACATTGTTGGATTCTTGTTGCAATTAATTACTTCACCAAATCGATTGAAGCAATACCTACTAGGAATGCTACTCATAAAGTTATCACTAATTTTATGGAGGATATCATAACGAGATTTGGATTTCCATCAAGGTTAGTAGCAGATAATATGACTGCTTTTAAGGCTACTCCATTGGTAAATTTCGGTGAATATAATGGAATTCAGCTGACTCACTCTACAACTTACTATCCTCAAGGGAATGGTTTATTTGAATCATCAAAGAAAATTTTGGTAATAATCATCACCAAACTGTTGGAGCAAAACAAGAAAGTTCGGGATTCAAAAATGAAGTTTGCTTTATGGGCCGACAGAGTGACTTTCAAAACATCAATTAATAAATCACCTTTTCAAATGGTTTATGGAACTGATGTTTTTTTTCCATTCCAATTAGTCATTCCTGTAGCTAAATTTCTGCAATATCATGAAGCTAGGCCAAATGACATGACTGGGAGAATTTATCAAATCATAGAACCGTAGCAAAAGTGAGAACAATAATATGATTTAGTAAGAAAATATCACCAAGCTATAAAACATGTTTTTTAAAGAGGAACTAAAAAAGAATATTTTCGTATTGAAGATTTAGTGTTAAACTAGGATGCACAACATCAAGATCTAGGTAAGCATTCCAAATTCAATGTTTTATGGCTTGGTCCTTTCATAATCTCAAATATTCTTTAGAACAATACTTTTGAGTTGCAACATCTTGATGGGACAAAACTATTTGGAGGCCCATTGAATGGGCACTTTCTCAAAAAACTCTCTTACTAAGGTTCTTGGTGGCCTAAGTTCACTGTAAATACTGATGTGTTTCATAATAAGACTCCATAGGCTAATGAGAAGGAACTGAAACAACAAAATATTCTTAGAGCCTCGCAGGGAGAGATCTATCCCATATGGAGCCAATGTTAGCACAGTTCTTTGCTAAGTCATGAGTCAATTTTAAATTTTTTGTTTTTAGGGTTAGATTTTGAAAATTTCAAAAAAAAAAAATTGGTCGCTATCGGAAATTCCGGAAGCATACTCTGTTTTTTAAAACATAAAAAAAAATGCGCATCCGCTTTTGTCAAGACACGTGTTGTAGTGTAAATAATTTTCAAATATTTTTTTCAAATATTTCATATCTCATGATAGGTGTCGTATGCAGTCAATTTATTTGAAGTCATGGTATACGTTAATTTTTTATGTGTCAACCCGCAGTAATGCACTTAACTGTTAATGATGTCCTTTCTGTCAACCCCAAGTCAGTTAAATGTCTGTCATAGTACGTGTTATTATGAATAGAAGATATCATGGCCATCAAGATTAATGCAATGACCATTTGGTTGGTTTCACAATAGTGCTACCGAAAATTTCGACCAATAATCAACAAGACAATGGAGGTGTCACATATCCGCTTGTCTCAATCCATTTGGAGATTTCCATATGAAGATACGTAGCCAACTGAAGGTAAAAATGGATATCACATGGTTCACGTCTTTGTGAGGGATATTTTTCATAATAAAAGTTTATTTTCATGGGGCGATGAACCATATTTTTTGTTTTAAAACCACCGAAAAAAAAGGAGCATGATCATTTGAGAGTTTAGCTGTTGGAGGTCAAATTGCTTAGAGTTCTAGTTTGAGAAGGATTTTGGATTTCAAATAGGTTTTAAAAGAAGAATACAAGAAACAATTGTAAGGTGAAAATCCTCCAACTCTACCACCTATCAATTTCAAGAGACAGAGTCATTAATTTTCTGAATATGACAAAAATAGGTGGAAAAATAAATCGAATTGAGCCACAGGGTGCAAACCTAGTGGATGAAAATTCGAGTGTAAGAAGCTTGTTTATCCAGTCAAGGTGGTATTCTCTGTGCATAAGGTGAGGAAGCTCTCAATTAGGAGTAGCTCAAGAGTTTTCTAACTCTTTTAATGGACAAGAAGTGACATTTGATGGCCTTACATTGTAGGTTTTTGAAGACTCCTTTTCTGAAGCATTTAACCATCCATAGGAAGGAGAGAGGTGGTTTAAAGGGAAAGTTATCACAGGAGGAGACCTCAATAGTTTCCTCAAGGATGCACAGAGAGATCCAAATTGGGCCAATGGAATTCTAAGCATCTATCTTAAGAATGACTAGGCATAAGCTATTAATCTTATCAATATATACCTCAACTATCGAAGGAGGTATACAATTGTGTTCCTTTATCACATGAGGTTTCTTTTTCATGTTGTAGGTATGAAGACATTAAATCTTCCATATTTCTTGCTGAAGAGCCTGAAAAATATGTCAGCAAGGGTCAAAACTTACACTCATGTTTCAGAGTATAGCTTGTATCATCAATCTTTAATCAAGGTTATAGTTGAAGAAGAGTTAGGGAATATAAATCAAACTTGGGATCACCTTTTGTTTTACAGGGTAGGCCAACCTGGACCTACACCTCCAGTTTCACAACCACACCCTCGGCCTACAAAAAGAAGAAAAAAAAGAAAGGCCAAAAAATAAAATATCCATAATAAGGCCAAGGGAAAGAAAGAAAATGTTTCTGGAGCTAAGGCTGAGAGAAAGTTGGAAAAAGGAGAGATTTCCTCAGCAAGTAAACTAAAATATATGAAAATGGTGCTCCCTATTCCTCCTTTTCCTAATGTATATACCAGAGCCCGAAGAGGAATGTATGCAACTACAAATAACTCAAAATAATAGGTGCTTCTAGAAATTCTGGAAGCACATATTCAACAAAATATGCAGAAAGAGTATCATCCTACAAAATTAGATGAAGAAGTCCTCAAGGATGTTGGATATGACATCAATAGTAAGAAGAAGAAAGAAGAAGACAAACCTATTGTTGGTACCAAAAAGAGGGATACCAGAGATAACGATAAGTTTAAGCTTAAGCACAAGGCTCTACATAATCCAAGCCTAATGACAGAGGTCATTGATATTGAAGGCAAATCTGAAGAGTAAAAAACAGAGAAATCCATGAAGAAAAACAAAAACAAAACCGCTTTGGATTAGCACTTAGAGCCCTCAAAGAGAAGAAAGATACAAAAGGGTTCTAAGGAGGAGAAATCCATTTTCAAGGAAGCAGCCACAAGAAAAACCAGATCCAGATCAGCTGTTGACAACAAAACATACTAGGATAAGCTTGCTAATGCTGCAGCCCACATACAAGGAAGGTAAAAAGTTTTTTTGATACAAATACCTTTTTCCTTATCAATCAAAATTTTGAACAGAAGCTTAAATTTCAAGATATAAATCTGAACAGGATTTTCAACATTTTCTGTCTATTTTTAAAAAATAAATAGAGTGCTACCAGAAATTATGATAGCATTACAGTTTTTGTGCAGTTACAGGTTTTTACTAGAATTTCCGGTAGCACCTATTTTAAATGAATTTTGACACATGTCAACAAATTTTTTGAGCTATTTAGGGAAGGATAAGAACCCATAACCAAATATATATAAAAAGTGATGGTGAAAGGTGGTTATGAGGTTGTTGGAGGTCTTATTAAATGGAGATACATGGTTATTTAAATAAAAAATACACAAGGAGATAAATCAGCAAAAAAATGGGCAGCATGACAACACACTCAGCATTTCAACCCATATTTCTTCTCTTCCTTCTTCTACATTTTTCCTTTCAGTTATATTTTTAAGGGATATGGCCGTAATTTCTTTTGACACCTATGAAATGTTAGGAGTAATGGTTCCTTCTTTTTAGAAGAGATGGAGTTGGTGCCTCTCTTGCTATATATACCATTTGTAAATACCCTTTCTAGGTTGGATGTTGGTCTACTTGAAGACTAAATATAATAAAAATGCATTTTTTACCTCATGCTTGAGGATTTTGTGACTCAAGGACCATATAATCTATGGTGTGTCTTCTTTCTTTGTTAATTTATTCTAAAATATGAATTGCAACAGCTAGTAAGGTGTGAGTGAGAAACTGTCAAAGGATTTAAGAATAAATTATCTAATCTCAGTTCTCTGCAAATTATATGTCTGTTATAGAACATGTCAATGAACATTTCATAAAGTATTTGTGGAATAATTTATACATGCAATTTATTTTATGAATGTTGTTTACTTTGCATAAACATAGTTTGTGTAAAGATCCATCATCGTAGTTGTGTGACTGATTTAGGATAGGAATATTTCCTAGAATAGGTACTAGCTATCCATATTCTTCCATTTTTTACACTTTTCTTCCTATAATACCATTTACCCATACATTTTATACTTGCCACAGCTTTCCAAATGCATGAAAGTTTTAAAGAATATAAAAAAAACATTTCAAAATATTTGATAAACCATCCCACCACTCAAAAAACCCCTTTAAAATTTGAAATGAAATATGATGTGTAAGGCTTACTCCTTATGTAGTCAAGGAGTTACTCCTTGTGCTAACACCTGCCTTTTGGGAGAGGATGATCAACTCATAGTTAACAGATATTTCCCTCACTGGATGCTTCATATTTCCTTCTCTGGTCACATATCTCTTTTTGTATTCTCATGTCGACAAGTTTATGCACCTAGGTCTAAACATCATGGAGCCTCATAAAAAAAATCAGTCTATGATTTTCTGGATAGATGTTATAATAATTAATCCAAATTTTGAAGGCCTTATGTATTTCACCATCTCTTTTCTATTAATTTCTTATTCAATTATTAACAGTTCTCCTTGACCATGCATTTTACAAAAATCACAGTCTCTTCTTCAGCTTAGTAAGGATGTAAATGTGTGTGATTGGTCTCTATTTGAATACTATTAATAAATAATTTTATATGGAGCAAAGGTTACCCCCTACAGAGTTCCTAAATTTGTGCCAATGAGGCTGTTTTCCTTGGAGTTTGCCAGGAAAAGTTTAAATGTAGATCAAATACATTTTGTCCCAACAAAGAAGGGGCATTTGTTCAATTTTTCTAAGATATTTGAGCCATTCTTTCTGAATACCAAATAGGTTATGGGAGAAGTGAAAAATATCCTGGAAGGCATGAAGTTTAAATTGGGTGAGAAATGGTCCTATGACCCTCATCCTATCATTTCAAACAAAAGAGTGGAGAATGCTTATGCCCCTTCTATTCATGATTCTAGACCATATGTTGAAAAATTAGAAAATGGAGGAAAAAGTACCGCATCAGGAGGAATGGAGGTTGAGTCTCCTCTCCCTAGTGAGAAAAACTTGAAAAGAGGGAGTGAGGAGATCATTGATTTGGATGAAGAAACATATAAGATCCCCAAAAGAGTTAAATTGTCTCATGGAGGTATTTTTGTAGTAGAAAAAGGTTTCTAGTTATAGTTGGGCGATATCATTTGCACACCTTCTTCCCCTATTCTAGAATAGGCCTCCCATAGTTCTATTCCAACCATAAAACACTTGTATTTACAAATGGAATAAAATAAAAAAAAGAGTAAAAGAGAGCATGGAATCCCAATTTGAGGCATATTCAATTAATGATTATCAAACTATATTACTTTCTTATATGGATCTTTAGATAAAATAGCTTAGGTTATCTTTGTCTAATCCCTCTGCCTTTGTTGTATCATCTTCAATAGGTTTCGATACTTTTAGCTTGACAGTGGATGTTAGAGAGATCCCATTACCTAACAAAATCAACCTGCATAGATAGACATGGGAGTTGATTTATAGTGATTTGAATAAGACTTCTATAGATGCCAACAAAGTTGAAGTCTTATTAAAGAAAGTAGTAAATCAATTGAAATTACAAAAATCTAACTCAAGGGCTTTTTATAAACATAATGAAGAGATAAAGAAAATAATTGTTACACTGGGTGTGAACCTAGAAGATAGAAGTGTTGTTCAGAAGTTGTTGCAAAGAGCATAAAAAAAGATTCAGGTTCTCAGGAAAAAGCTAAAGTTTCCTCCTATGAAACAACCATGGCCCTAGAAGTTGCACAAATAGATAAATAAAAATATATTCTGACTAAAGATATTTTTTATAGAAATGAGAAAAATGATAAATTAAAGGAGATTAATTATTTTTTACAACATAAAATCGAATCTCATGTTTGTATTATTCTAATGCAAGTAGACTCTGAAGGCCCAGCATAAAAGATAACCAGGGTCATGACTAAATTCAATATTGATGAAAGTGAAATGAAGAAAAATCAAAGAAATTATGATGATGCTATGAAAGTACTAAAGATAACTGAAAGGGATTTGCCCATGTCTCAAGAAAATGCCAAGAAATATCGAAATGATTTTCAATTGGCCTCTTAAGAAATCAAAGAGCTGAAAGAGAAAGTGAACAGACATATGTCCCTTAGCCAAGCAAGGGAGATAATCTAGAATGACATCATTCATACTATGAATAATATGTGAGATGATGTTTACATATGATCATAAGAGAAACCAATAGTGAGAGATATAGAAAGTTTGATTGTTGCTATAAAGCAGAAACTTAAATAGCATGCTAGTTTTTCCAAAAATATGATTTCTTTACTTAATTCAAGATCATCACGGGAACTGAAGGAATTAAAAGTTGATGACAAGACATAATATTTCCTAGAAATTAATAAAATTATTCTAAATAATTTGTGTAGGAAAAAAAAATTTGTTTGAAGTCAAGGAAGTTTTAATTAATTTCAACCATGATTTTGATAAGAGGATGAGAACAAGTCTACCTTCCTATTGGGGTCAACAAGGAAATTATTACCCTTGAAGAAATGAGACCATTCTAGTGGAGGTTCAAAGAAATATTAGTTCCACACATGAGAAGACAACAATATTGAAGGGAGAAACCATTGTAAACTATTTACAGAGATATTTTCAGTTACTATGGCTAATGAGAGCCTTGTTTATGGAGAAGACAAACTACAGTAGAATCACAAATTTTAGGATGGCACATACTAGATTTGTGAAGAGTCTGAATGCAGATACAATTTTTTGGAAAAAATAGAGAGAATGGATTTCACGAAAAGTGACAAGTGCAGAAGCTAGAACTTCATCTACAACAAAGTCCCAACCCACTCAGTGACTTAATTCCACCTATCTTCTTAGTCCTTGGAAGGGAAAGTAGTTTTAAGATTAGTTTAGTTAATTGATAATTTTGACAATTGACAGTGTCATAACTATCTCCTTTGTAATTTGGTATAAAAGAAATTTTGGAAGAAGAGGTGAAGTTCCTGAATTTTGGACCTCAAAACCATAAAGTCTTTTGTATGTTTAGATATTCTTGGTGATATGAATAAATATTTCAGATTGATTCTAAACACTTTTTGAGTATGGTATGTATTTATGTTATGTTTTCATTTAATGTTTTCCTAAATAGAAAGGAGTAAACTAGCTGTTTGCCTTTTAAGATTTACAATTTCAAGTTTTCGTTTCTGTGAGTTAATAAAAGAGAACCTTAATGATGTGCTCCTTTTTTTTATCATTCCAAAATAATTCCACTTTTCCTCTAAAGCTAATAACAAGAGATTATGTATTAAACAACTTGTTGTTTAATTGGCTTTCCACCATGTTTTTTTTTACAACATTACCATTTAAGTCATTTTCAACACCAAAAGACCACTTTGAAAGATTGTTCTAATCATTAGAATAATTTGAAGCATTGTTTTGATAATTTAATGTTTGGCAATTTTAAGATGGGACAACAAAAAAATTATTTTTCAGTTTTATTTAAATGTCTTGGGCATTGACCTCCCTGCAGCCAGAGGTTGTCTCTCAAGGTACAACAGAATGTATACCCTAATATATGGTAATGTATTTATTATGAGAGCAAATCAATCTTTCTTGGTGATTCTAAGATAAGTATGAAGTACCTATGCTTAGTTGTGTTTATATGACCTACATATTACATGTTCATGATGTGTTTAATGAAATCATGTCATGGCTAGGCTTGGGTTAGGCCAAGTTATTCATCAAGAATTTTTGTTAGAAGATTTTTCCTTGTGTCATTTATGGTTTTAGAAAGTCACATCATGTTTTTGGTAGTGATTTGGATCATAGCCCTGAAAAAGTGGCTCAAATATCGTGGTCGCAGGCACAGAACTAGCTGAAAAAGAATACAGTCTCTCCCTTGTAGGAATTATGCATGCGAGTAGAGGCTTTCAATCACATGGATGGAGGATTGTGCATGCGACTGGGGGTTGAGGTCAATAAAAAGGTAGATTGACGCAAGGTTTGGACACCTGGAAGGGTGGGTTAGCTCTCGTGGGTCTTGTAGCTCATGAGGAATATCTCTTTGATTTTGGTTTGTCAATTCCACTTCCTTAAATGTACTTAGGGAGTTGAATCATGTTATAGTAAATCTTTGTATCATGTTTATGCTGGTGGACTGGTTTTCTTGGGTAAATGTGGGGGGAGGGTGTTACAACTATTCCACAAGAACTTGTTTACAATGTTGTTGTTACATAGGAACCATCAGCTAAAACAAAGCAGACTAAAAATAAAAATATTGTTGTTCCACAATAACCTATCAACGATGTTGTTGTTACATGAGATTGAAAAGTTGAGATAGATAAGTAGGAGGATAAAGGGGATCAGAAGGAGGATGTTGAAACAAAATTTAAAATATCTCATGTTAAATATAAATATTTTATGAGGATACTGGAGCAGTGGGAGAAACTGGTGGCCTTTCCCATTGATGAAGTAATCCATTTATAGAAGCACAAAAAAATGGTCAATAATCTTAATAGGGAGTGGCCTGAGAAATTAAGAGTTGAATATTTTGTAAAAATTCAGAATCAAAGGAATCAAACAATGATGCAGGTGAATTAATTGCAAGGAGAAGTTAAGAGATTACAACTAGAAAATGAGTTCATCTATGATCTCAATAATGGTTTAATGTGTGGAAGGGTTCCTTCTCCTTCTTACCCTTTATTTTTGAAAGAAAAACATTACCTCTTTCAATTAAAAATCCTTAAGGAAAAGTGACCATATAAAACAAGGCAAATAGAAGACTTCCTAGAAACTTTTCAAAGTGATAATTTCTCATAACTACATCTGTTGTGTGAGTTGTACCTTCATCATCTCAGTTTCTTTCAAGATAAACAATTTAATTAGACACCCTGTGTGGGATATTTAAAACTTATGGATTTTGTTTATGTTATTCAAATCAGATAAGATGGAAAGCTACGTATGATACTATAACAAGTAATGAGGGACAATTATAACTATATATTTTAGGATAACCTATTTTGGCTGAAACTGTTGTGCATAAATAAAACAAAATATGGAATTTCTTGGCCACCGGGACACTGCAGATGGATCCTCGATAATTAGGTCTACATAGATGCCAGATAAATATACAAGGAATGAGAACTGGTGCCTTGGAGGGAAGAAAGTTGAGATGGGATATTTGAAAACAAGAATTGAAGAAGGGAGACCCATATTGTTATCAGAATTTTGAGCCATTTTCCAAAGTTCATAAGCATGTTGATTGAATTAGGAGGAGTGGTGAAAACTAGATAAAGCTTAGATTCAGGTTCACTCTTGTTTGGTTACCCACCTATTATTGTGAACATCCATATATTATTTATAAGATTTGGGAGGAGGAATTGGTTATTTGTTAGGGATACGTGGTCAGAGGTGAAGACCTGGAAGGAACTTACAACCTCACACAACTTCACCCTCGACATGTCAGACATCAGTGACATAAGTCTACATGAGAAGATGTAGAAGTTTAAGCTGGGGGAGATGTTGGGTCATAGAATTGTCATATTTTTCCTTCTTTTTTTCCTATTTCTTTCATCCCTTTTTTTCCAACAGGACCATACATTATTACTGTAACACCACTTTTTCAGCCAGGTATGTCCCTTTTCACTTATCACTTTTTCATTTCAATTATACTTAGAATTTGATATTAAAATTGTTGTCTTAGGCTTCTTTTTATCATAAAAATAATGTATGGGTTGTTTCATGTTTGGATGGTCTATGAAACTTCTTGTTACATGATTACATTTCAGTTCCTTTACCTATTTGGATTAATTAAGGTTTCAAGTGTTGTTGCTATTACATATACATTTCCTTAAGCACATGTTTCCTTTCCTAATCAGGCTGGATCTAGGAGAGCATCAAATCCAAAAGAAACAATTAATCACTTGGAGATATTTATGGATCATCTAGATCATTTGGTTGAGATATTCTATAAATATATTAGTAATTAAAGGAGGTTGTTATAGTTTTACCCCTTCCATGGAAATAGTCGTGTAATTTTTAAGATATCGTTTTATCAGATGTAAGACTCGGAATATCTACAGTAGTCATTTTTAGTCTACATTTCGAGTCTAAATCAAGACTCATCATTAGGACAACTTGCTAAGAAGAGAGAAGATCAGGGTGAATAAATAGTTTATAGAAATAAAAATGAAAAGGCCAACCAACTCTTAATAATTGTAAATTAATTAATGTATTATTCCCTATTTTATTTATATTTATTACAATAATTTTTTTATAATTTTGGTTTATTAAAATATTTATAATTTTCAACCATGCTAATATTTAAAATTTAAGGATAATGCTAATATCTATTATAAAAGGGGTAAAGAGATTTAAAATTTAACCCTATTAAATTTAAAATCTGAGGATAATACTAATATATATTATAATAGGGGTAATTGATATTTAAAAATTTTTCTTTTCAATTATGATTTATTTAAGTTATTAATATAAAATTAGAATTGTATGTTTTTTGATAATATATATTGTAATAGGATAATAGATTATAATTATTGATTTTAAGGGTCTAATTGCCATTATTTTATTAAAGTGATTATATTAAATTTTTTTACTATATTAATGCTAAAAAGGGGGGAGGTTTGTATCATTGTCTGCAACAATTCCATCCAGTGTATCATTGTTAATGTTCATATGATATTTCAAGTAGATAATACCATCATCATCATCATCTTGACATGCATCATATTCATCATAATTGAAATATGACTATAGACCATCCATATTGTTACTAGATATATTTAGATCATAATTTTCTATACTGTTGTCGTTCTATAATTTTAAGATTGGCAAGAATAATCATAAAATGACAACATCAAAACCACTTTGGGGCCTAGGATCTAGCCCTCCTAGATAAAAGGAGGGATCTCTCTTTAAATTTAACTTTCTTTCTATGATTTATGATATTAGGCTAGTTATACTGATTGTGAAGGTTTATTTTTTGATTGATAGTTTGGTTGGATTAGGAGATATGCTTAAAATATTTCCATTAGGATATGGAGTCATAACAGGATGGGTCATTGCATCAATTTTTCTGGATAATTTGCAAGGAAAGCTAAATATACTTACTAGACCTTTAAGACATAATGAATTATGGAATGAAAGAAAGAGAGAATTCAGTGGTGGTAAAAAAGAAATTAAGTATTTTTTAACTAGACTTCAGAAGAAAAACACTTATATTGTAAATACAACTAGAATTAAGGTGTTGTAGCAGCAAATCTCATTCTTCAGATTTATGTTTTAAAATTAGAATTAAAGGATGCACTGAGATAAATAACAATGGAAAAAATTAAACACAGTAAAGAAAATACATCACCAAATAAATATAGCTCAAGAATATTGCAAAATGGTCTTTTATTATTGATGCTCTAACTCCAAAATTGCAATGCTCGAATAGAAAAGTTTGCAATCTAGGGTCTAACACCTGATACTAAAAATAAATGTGGTATTTAACTAACTCCTACAGTTATTGTTGTATCTACATGGGAAAATTGTTTATTAATTACAATAATGATTGAAAATTGACAAATGTGACCACAAAGTGGACACGATAGAACAACTATGACATGTGGCCCTAATCTCCAGAAGGCCGTTACTGTGTGCTTTAATATGTGGTTGTGCTAGAAAATTTAGATAATATGATGTTGATATGTGGATCTGATATTTTGATTTGAATAGTTATTTGATTTGTTGAGTTGGTTGTTCTACTGATGCGCTAAGCTATCACCCTTCTTGGTAATCACATAGTTTCTCCCAATGTTGTGCATTTGGGATCTCGATCCTAATTAACTTCCTGTAAATCTCATATGTTTCTATGAATTTCATAAAAGTTGAACTTAACATAAAAATATGCTTGATTTCATGTTGTATGTATAAATAATTTTCCATAGCCTCTAGGAAGGCTCTTCCAGTCATTGAGCCTTTTATTCCTGTAAACTTAGTTGTGTCTTTGGAAATCTCTTTCAGCTTCTTGACATGATCCTCCCTATGCATGAGCTTATAATTTATCACAAATAGTGATGGTAATCATCTCTTGGTCAATGGCTCTATTTTGTTAAAGAATATACTAATACCAATTTGTAAGTTATGACACTTTTCTTCTAACTGTGTGACCAAAATCTTTTTTTTTGTGTACCTTATTGACTTCTAGAATGGTTGCTGTTATGTCCTCCACTCCAAGTGCTTCCAATTCAAACTTGTTCTTGGAATTCAATAATATGATAATATTATTTGTAGTTTCAGTCATGTCTGCTAGTTCTCTGTTTGCTTTGTCTGTGGCATCATTCACTAATCTAATTAGATATTTCTGTTCAAATATTATTTGAATAGAAGGCCATATTTCATTCATGGAATAAGAAATTCTTGTCCAAATAATATCTTTTTCTTGGCCAATGGTATGAACTATGGAAGCCTCACTCTCTGCTTTTATTATTTTTTCAATATGTTTTTGAGCTCTCTGTATCTCAATTTCATGAGCATTATCTAACCTTTTCCTCAAATCCTTCAGGGTGTTGATTTCTGCTTCCAACTTTTTGATTTCAGCTGTTTGTATGGTCATGTTCTCTGTATATTTGGCCAGCTATTCTACAAAACATGATGTGCCTGTAGTGGTTGGTGTAGCTGTAGGGATGGCTACAATAGGAACATCATCCAAAGGATCAATGGCCATTTCTGCTACTTTCTCCTTTTCTTTAACCAAATTTTCCATCTATGTCTCCATTTTCTTCAACTATGTTGACTACTCCATTATTAGTTTCATCATTTCTAATATTTGTGATTCATTCTCCTGAATGTCGTTTATAAGAGGGTCTTCAGTAGCTAACATTTTGAGTTTTTTTCTAAGGGCTACTATGTCATCATTCTTCTTCTTTGAGATCTCTTCCACTGCCTCTACATTTTTTGGGTCATACCCAATCTTTACCACAAATTCTTCCAGGGATTTGAGTCTAGTATCTTTGGCCAAAGAAGAAATATTCTCCATTTTAAGCTGAGATTAAAAATTGGCCAATGGTATTTGCAGTTTAGATAGGCTCATGGCAATGCTTGTCAATGTGGAGGAAATCATATCTCTAATCTGTTTATGCATCTCTGACTAGTCTATTGGATGAATGTCATTGACATCGAATTCAAAAGTAGTGTGCTTGAAATCTGAAGGTGACTTAGACTGAGAGATCTGGGCTTCTAGGAAATCCATTCTCATATTTCCTTTCTCTGAATCAAAGGCTGATAAAAGCCTTCTTTGTGAACTGTTGGTTTGCTTCCAAAACTAGTTGTAGGTGTTGGTTTTCAAGATTTCATTCTTCCTTTTAATTTCCTTGAAAGTGTCATAGATGTTTTCCTCCTTTCCCCCTGTAGTAGCAGTAGATGTAGGGATTTGTAGATTCTATTGTTGAAATGGGATTGTGGCTGATGATGTAGATAATATGATTTGGCCACCTGCTGGAGAAGAACTAGGAGAATCCTTGATTGTGATGACTATTTGCTTCTTTGTTTCTTTATTCTGATCTATATCCATGTGGATTGTAGCTCTCTTTCTATACTTCATCTTTAACCTCTTCTAGATGTATAATTTTCTATAGAAGATTGATCATATCTAGGCCTCTTTCATGTTGTCTCTTTCTCTGGCTCTTTTCCCTTATCTTCTTTGCCTTCTATAGTCTACTTTTCTTGTGGATTAGGGGTTTGAATTCTTGAGGTTGAGATCACCTATTCTTCGGCCTCATGCAGTGTATTTTTTTCCCACTCTATTTTGTTCGTAAACTTCTCAATCTTAGGCCTGTGAGTGTGGATGTATGGGGTTGATTTATTCTCCACCCCTTTTGTTCGACATAATTGTGAATTATGAATAAAACATGCTTCCCTAGATAGGTGACAGTCTAGAACAACATATTAAAGACTATACAACTACTTATCCTAAATCATAACATACACACATAAAGGATTAGAGGCTTACTTGTAATCCAAGCACTTCTAAATGGCTCCTTCTATCGCTTTTGTTGTAGCTTCAAATTCAATCGGTTTTGGGAAAAATGATTCCTGCAAGAAAGAACACTGAAACAACAGAAGATAGAAATAATACAGATGTCTATTCAAGTTATTTAGCTAAATTAGTAAAGCATAAACCATATACATCAACTAAGATCTTACAATATGGAAAATAAAATCCAATACAGATGCATATAGGGAAAAGTAAGCTATATTCTTTATTGATGATAGAAAGAGAGATTACAACCTAGTGACTGATTTGAAGTGACCCTTCCAGCAACATCCCTAGCCCCATCATATTAAAAATCTCTCCAGCAGCTGTTACACAAATCTAACTCTCAATTGAAAATCCACCAGCTTTTCTCTACTCAAATTCTTCCTTATCAAACACTCAGATCTGTGCTCAATTTATAGAGGAGCTGAAGGTTGTTTTGCAATCAATGACTTTCCAATAATATGAAAGTCATGTTCCCAATCTTGTATATGTAAAATGGACACTTGGATTCGAAGCTCGACCCATGTGAACTCTTCTACAAGGCACTAGCCAAGTGGAGATTCCGGAACAATGAGAATTTCGCTCCCAATGTGACCAACGCACTCGTGAATGTAGATAATTGATTTGAAAAGAAGTCTTGCATGGGGCTACCTGCATATGCAATGCACTTAATCCCCTTAGAGGCAGCGTTGGTGAGCTCTCATATGCTATATAATAAACTTCAAACCTTGGAAACCTTTTATTGATGAAAGTAATGCTTGATTTGTCTTGTTCTTGTCCTAGAGCATGTAGCAACTTGAAATGATAGGGAGTGATAAACCCTTAGTCAGTGGTCCCGGAGATGATTCCCAGTTAACCAGGTCATTGGGAATGATGCCCAAGTTGACCTATAACAATTTCCCCCTAAAGCACGAGGTCAAAATACTAAAAACATTTGATTGAGATGCTTTACACTACGATGGGATGGAGATGAAGTGGAGTGGTCACCCACATCAATCTTAAAAAACATTACATCATGATATATCCTATTTGATCATAATTGTTGAGGGTAGGCATTCCCATTTTCAACACATAAACAATCTAATAACATGTACATAATTCAGAAATTCGTCTTCATTGAAATGTTTCTCAATGCAGACATGCCTATACTTATAAGCCCATGTTCCGATGACAATTTGTATGTAAGCTCACCATATATATGATGTGTACAACAATCCTGAAATCGCAGCCTGGATGACTAAAACTAGATCAGGGGTCTTCTTATCTCGTTCACTCGATCATTTGGGTACAATTCTAGCCATGTGAATATATGATCTGTTTTCGAACATGGAAAGAGATCATTTGATTACCAGCCAATGATGTGAGTTGTTACAAACGTGAGAGAACCACTATTAATGAAAATGGACCTCAAGGTACTGTAGTACATTTTGTAAGGCGTAAATAGATGATTTTAAGTCAAACGCCAAACAAAATATTTCGGTCAAAGGTCCGGAAGTGAGGATCTTGTTGATGTTGAAACAAGCCTCATGGTACTGGAATCTGATGTTTCTAAGTGAAATTCCTAGATACTGATTTGTCGTCGACGGGAAGTCACCTTACCACAAAACGAGAGTTACTGATTTTGGAGATAAGGGTATGACTTGATATAGCAATTTTCAGGGATGACGGTCATGAGAATTAAGTTTTACGAGTATTGCAAAAGGATGATTTTATTCACTGGATGACTTCTCTTGAACATATCGGCGACACTGTGATGAGTTGGTAGCATTGACCCAAAACCAAAGTGAAGGTATGATGAACCATAGGTGTGAATGAACCGTCGAGATGATTACCCAACCCAAACAGTCATGAACATGGAGTGAAGGAAGTGTCATGTTCAAGAACGACTTGCTACCATAAATAAATTTTGCTCACTTTTCCCAAATTTTGCCTCGTCATTTTTCGACTAGTACCTCTTTATTTTTTAACAAGATTGAGGAGGGTAAAATTTTCTTAATCTATAATTCAACCCTTCGGGCGAATAAATTATCGCTATTTAATAATTTAACTAGTCTAGTGATGAATCAAACTCAATTATTTCCATGATCGACAAGCCTGTCGCTATTTTATGTTTTAACAAGCTTAACGACAGTGATATCCTGGTCCTTTTTCATATTTACAGAGTTTGAAAAAGAGGAGGAAAGAAAACTCCATAACTACCTTTTCGTAAATTTGTCACTCAGATCCGAAAAAGTGTAAAATAATATCTGAGAGAACCTCTTTGGTCATGTTTAACCAAGGTATTCCTTTTTCGTAAATAATCTATCTCACTCTAGAAGAGGGTTAAACTTATACTTAGTAGATACCAATTCATTTACTTTTACAAGCTCAAAAAGACAAGTGCTCGGCAATATTTTCATATTATCGAAGTCTGAAAAGCGCTGAAAGAAGACTCGAGGTGTTCCTTTTTCATTGTTATAGAAGCTCGAAAAAGAGATAAAAGTGCGCTTCAAATCCTTTTTCATTTTTAACAAAGCTTAAAAAATAAGGAGAAAAAGCATGCTTTGTGGTCAAGTCATTCTTTAAATAAATCTGCACGACTAATATGCCCATCAGTTGTATTTCCTATTCAAAACAACATCAAATGGATTAAAAATACTAGTTTCATGATAAAAAAACATAATAAAACTAGTCATAGCAATAAATTTAACTTGCAAATAATTAAATGACTATTAAAACTAGTTCCACTATTCATTTTTACCGTTCCATAGTTACCATTTGCATTTTGGGGCTTTGAACATGATTTTTCCCCTAAACTTCAGCTACTGATTACGATCATTTCTGTGGATGGATTTTTTCACCGTTTGATCTAGGTTAGTTCCATGAACCTCCTGTTTCCTTTTGTATTCATTTCATCTCCTATTTCTGCAATTTTTTAGGGCTTTAAGGCCCATAGGGTAAATTCTGCCCAAAAGGAGGGAAACGCATCCCTGAATGTCGAAATATGTGTTGCATAGCAGGTACGGGGAAGGTTACTTGCATGTGCAATGCACTGTATCTTGTTAGGGAGTGCGTTGGGTGCATTAAAAGTTTTTTATTTTCTCATAATGCCCAAAATTTTCCTAGTTTTTTGCAATGAATGGAATCTAATGGATCTTATGGTTGTATTTCAGGTTTCCATCGGAATATAATAACAATTACATGGAGGGAAAGAGAGCATGAAGAACAATATATGAGTTCCTTGAATGATTCGGGTACCGTAAGAGCCCTAAGAGATTGTGAACTGCTTAAGTACTTCAAATTATCTAGGATGAGGCAAAAAATAGAACACTTGGAGTTCTTAGTTCGAGCATGGGATCCGACGATAGAGGCATTTCCTATTAAGAACCAAGTGGTTCCTATAACAGTTGAGGATGTGTATTTTCTCACAGGTTTTTTGAGGAGAGGTTTGCCCATTTCACTCTCAGGGTCTACCGTTAGAGGAGAGATAGTGAGGGATTATGTTTTGTAGTATTGCTACCCAGGGGAAGAACCTAGCAAATATGGAAAAATAAACATCCCAGATTTCAGAGATTTTCCTTTCAGAACTATCCTTTTCACGATCGCTAAACTTGCTGGTACCGTTACACTACATGTAGCGAATAGATCGTATATGCAGTATGCGCTAGAGTGTATGGAGCCAATATTTTTGCATTGGTATGAAGCTATTCTATCTCATATAAAGGAACAACTAAATAAACCAAATGGAGGAAGGAAGAATAATTTCAGTTATGGTTCTATCCTTATATCCTTCGCCTTGGAACGGATTCCATTGATGCAACCACAACATGTGACACTGGATATAGCTAGTCCTAGAGATCCTCAGATGCAGAGATGGGTAGAACTCATGGGTCAACATGCAGGCCAATCGACTTTTGTGTTCTCTACTACATTATTTTCCTGGTTTTGGCAACAGATCGTCGCCATCGAAGAGTATGCATATGCAGGCATTGGCTTTTGAGGAGATCTAGATTTAGCATTACCAAAAGGTGCTTAGTGGGGTTTCATGGGTAAGAATGTTTTGACCATGTTTTTTTTTTCCTAAGGTTTATACATTTTTTTTGTATTTTGATTTATTTCTAAGACTAAACTAAATGTTTGATGTAATGCAAATGCTGATTGTGTTCAACCAGTAGTGGAACAGGAGCGCGAAGCAGATGTGCCAGCAGAGAGGGTTGTCGGGAGAGCAGTCCTTCAGGATCTTGATATGGATGAGACTCTAAGTGATCTTCAGCAGCACATAGAGGGTTTGAACTTCGAGATTCCAGATTTCCGGATCGAAGAGCTTCCTATGCAACTACAGTGACACACTATTGGGGTTCCTAACCATTGGATGTTATTACTTCATAGGATAGCTAGATCTATAGCATGTTACCACGAGCAACACTAGTTTATTTATGAAATTTTTCATACATTTTCAGGTCATATGACCAATGTGTCTTGGGCACAAACTTTTCAAAAACATATAACTATCTATCTATATGATTTCAGTGTTTTCCTATGTTTATTGTGCAATCATATTCAATGATGTGAATGTTTTCTTTACATATGTTGCAAATGTATGTCTAAAAATTGATTAGCTAATGAATCAATCAATGTGTTTAAATTTCTAGAAATGTGTTGATATTGAATAAAATCAAAATGTCTTTCCAAAAGTCAAACTCTTAGGAACAATCTAAGAAGTGTTGGATTTATAATAGTATAAACACTAGTAATTTGTAATACCACAAGTTGCGAGTCTAACCTTATGATTATGTGGTTAATACCAAATGAAATGGCATCAGAGAGAAGTTCGATCAACGTGCTATACTCAGAGATATTGTTTGTTGATTTACCAATACAAATCCCTTGAAAACTCACTAACTCATTGTTCGGAGTGAAAAGGGCCCATGCCATAGAGGATAGATTCCGTGTACTACAACTAGCACCATCAGCATATCCAACAAATGGTTCCGAAGATTCAGACATCTATGATGAAATGTAAAGCGGATTACTAACGTCAAGAAAAATCTAAAAACAAATTAAGATAGTGAATGCAAATCAACAACATATATACAATATAATGCAAAAAATTACTACGCTCATGATTAAGCATAGTAACGTTTCAAATACAACTCATTTCTAGGCTCTGCCAATGGAATTCCATCGTAATAAACTAACTCATAGGCACCCTTAGCAAGAACTATTTTGACAATATGGGGGCCATGTCATAATGGCTCAAACTTTCCTATACCTATTACATCAGCTTCTTGATCGTAAAGAAGGACCAAGTCACCCTCTGAGAAAATGCGAGTCTGGACATTTTTGTCGTATTGCGCCTTTATACATATCTTATGCGATTCGTTGGCCAATTGGGCTTCACGATGCATTTCTGCAAGTTGGATGAGGTTATGGAGACACACTTCGTCTTCTGAGGTGTCAGGTAACAAGTCTATTGCGAGTTTTAGCGATGATATTTTGCATTGGATTGGTAACATAACTTCCAGACCATACACCAATTGAAAAGGAGTAAATCTAGTTGTGTTTCTCATCAAGGTTTGATATGCCCACAAGGCGGAGTACAGGATGAAATGCTAATTTATTTTACAAACTCCTATCATTCGTTGAAGCATTCGTTTAAGAATTTTGTTAATAGCCTCAACTTGTCCATTTGATTGTGGATAATAAGGAGTAGAATTATCATGTGAAAATCCTAACTTGGCAGTCAATTCAGACATCATGTGGTTGCAAAAATGCTTCCCATTATCTATAACTATATATGTGGGACCCCAAACCATGTAATTATGTGATTAAAGAAAAACAATGCATTTGTCTGTCATGTGTTGTTGAATGTAGGCATCGCTTCAGCCCATTTGGTAAAATAATCGACTCTGACAATAATAACCATGCCCCTCGGATGAACAAGGGTTATAGGTCATGAAGTCAATACCCCATTTCGTAAATGGTCCACCAGAGACAACATGATGCATTAGCGTTGGCGGTTTGCAAATCTTACGATAAAAAATCTGGCATGCATGACAACTTCTGACCGCGAGGATGCAGTCTCGAAAAATAGTAGGCCAAAAGTAACCAGTGCAGAGTATATTATGTGCGGTAGCATATCCAGAAAAATTTCCACCACAAGCCCCAACATGACAATCATTTAACACTTTTTCAGCCCCCTCATGAGTTAGGCACCTCCTTAAAATTGTATCGACACCAGGACGATAAAGTGAATCGCCGACAATCAAATAATCTTTGGCTTGGTATCGAATACGTTGTTGTTCAGAGCGAGAGGTATTAGGTCGAAAATTTTGGGTTTGGAGATAAATGATGAAATCCCCATACCAAGGATCAGATGATCCAATAAAAAATAGAGACTCGTCTGGAATTGATGGTTTCAACATAGTTTCAGTACTATCAGAGGGAAGGTCACAGAGAAGCTCTACCAAAACTAAAGACTTCTTTGACTTGGATTTGATGAATTCCAAATCAAATTTCTGCAAAATGACAATCCATTTTGAATTTTTTCCCCCCAAAAATTGACGTGATAATATATAAGACATGAGGTTGCAATCTGAAACTATTGTTATTTTTCGGAGCAGTATATAATGGCGAAATATTTGGACATCTTGAATAGCTGCCAAGGGAATATTTTCTATGTATGAGTACTTAAATTCCGTATCATTGAGATTACGACTCAAATAATAGATTAGATGTTCAATTCCATCTTCTATTTGGACAAATACCATATCAATGGTCGTTTCAGCTGTGGCGTTATATAGGAAAAATCATTTTGATAATTAGGAGGATACATTAATGACTCTCGGACAAGAGTGTCCTTGACAACATCAAAAGAAGCTTACGCAACTTGGTCCCAATGGAAGGGAACCCCTTTTTTTAAGAGTCGAGTAAATCCTTTAGCCATGTCGACGTAATTTGGAATGAACCTCCTTAGGAAGTTAGCCTTTCCTTGATGTTTTTGTATCTGAAGTAATTTTGATGGCGCAGGAAAATAAAGAATGGCCTGAACCTTCAATGGGTCGATTTGAATTCCTTATTTTGAGACTAAGAATCCAAGCAAATGACCGAAACCAACACAAAACACACATTTATCTGGATTGAGGTATATTTTGTAGTGTCGACAACGTAAGAAAATGGCTCTCAAATGCATTGGGTGATCAGTCCGATTTCGTGATTGCGCTGGTAAATCATCTAGATAAGGTTGAACAATGTGCTTGATGTCATTGAAAGCATAATCCGTTGCTCTCTGAAAATTTTCCCCAACATTCTTTAAACCAAAAGGAAGTTTCCTATAAGCGAATGTGCCCCAGGGACAGATGAATGTTGTCTTATGTTGATCATCTGGGAGGATATTAATTTGATTGTAGCCAAAAAATCCATGCATGAATGAAAATATTTTTCATCCATCATAATCGTCAATAATCTGGTCGATAAAGGGAGTAGGATAGTTGTCTTTTGGACAAGCATGATTAACATCTCGATAATCGATGCACACTCTAATGGTTCCTTGTTTTTTTCATGACAGGAATGATATTGGAAACCCACTCAGTTAGCGGAACAGGCTATATGAAACCAACACACAAAAGTTTTTCAACTTCTGCTTTGACAACAATGGCTTTCTTCTGGTGAACAGGACGAAGCCATTGACACACCAGTTTGACATCAGGATACATATTAATAGTGTGTTCAACTATACTAGCATCTATGCCTGGCATTTCATCATAAGACCAAGAAAATACGTCACAAAATTCACGAAATAGAGAGAGATATGATTCAAGTTCTGATGGAGAACACAATATACCGACATGAATATTCTCTACAATGCCAGGTTTGGTCGAAATATCGATAGAAATGGTTTCTTCAATATTTGACATATTTTTCTCGGAATCGATTGCATTAATTGGAAAATAATTCAAAAAGAAATTGTTGATGGATGGGTGATATTTTTCACTAAGATTATTTTCTTCATAATCAAGAAGATGGGAACGATCATGATAATCTTCCCATGGTTCTCCTTTTGACATCATGGATTCCAAAATATTTTCATCTGTCAAGAACATTGAGTAAAAAGGATCAGATGGAGTACCAAAACTGATGGTAGTCTGGGTGCAGGCATTAAGGAGAGCCTCTCAAATTTGTTTACAATTGTTTCCAACTCTGGAGGAGTTTGATCTTGTTCCTTATGATTGGTTTCATTCATCAAATTTGTAAAATTTGATTAATGAAATCCACAATAGTACAAGGTTGTATAAAAATTCAAATGATATGATCCTTGATTTTAAATAACTGCTTCTAAAGCTATATTCAATCTTAAAGCACTTAAATCATTTCTTGAAACCCTTTTGGAATATTGCATTAAAATGTACTTGAAACAACATTTCAAATATCTTGGAAAAAATATCAAAGTCTTAAATTTATGATATTAAAACCCATTTAAAATTCTGGCATAAGACATTTTAATCAACGTTTACTCTTTCCCTCGGGCCCACATATTTGGTCTCAATTATAATAAACATTTACCAATGAAATAAACGTTGTCCATACCTCCTTTAACTCCCTCGAAGCTTTAATTGCGAATGCGCTTGGATCTCTTGCTTTCATGATCGAACCATAATCACATTACCTTACAGCTCAAACTTTATCACACGAACCCAATGCGAAATAGGTAGTAAATTGAAGATGACATTTTGTAATTGTATTGGATCGCACTCCAATTTGTGAAACCGCTCCTTGACCCAAATAGCATGCGATACCAGTGGTATTCCTACACAAAATCGCTCAACTTCAAATGGAATGCATTCAACTCAGGATTTCCACTGTATTTTAATTCGCTCCTTTCAAACTTGTCTTCTCCACTTAAATGTTGTGGATCGACCTCACTGATATCGATTCAAACAACCAGAATTTCGATGCAAGATTAAACATGCTCAATAATCGAATGCTGACATCACTTATGTTCTTCATCAAAAGGACCAAAACTCATCGATTTCTATTGAACCCTTCACACAAGATTAAAACGCATTGAATATTCAATCTTAAATGATTTTTTATATTGTGGTTTTAATATAAAAATCGATATCGATTTATGCTAATCGAATCCTTCATCGATTCCAGTCAATAATTATTTTACACAGATTCACATCAATATCAAATGGATTCTGAAATATCAGAACCTTATGCACACAAAGTCTAATATCTTAAATGCAATCAATTTCTAGACACATAGATAATAATTCAATTGAAATTACGAAATTATAAACCTCCAGGGATTGCCAATATAAACAATAATTCAGAAATATTGCAATTTTATTAAATTGAGTCCTCACAAACAATTCTTCTTCGGCCAACACCCAATTCCTCACTCACGTAGGTTACAATTTATAGTTCTTATTACATAACAGAGACCTCCTTAATTAGGATCAAATTTCCTAAATTGAGACAGAATCCTACTTGCCAAATATCCTCCTAAAATATATCAACTGAAGCTAGATATACTCAACAATCTCACACCTATTCAAACAAGTTATCTCTAAATATTTTTAAATATACTCTCCTAATTTATTACAAAAATAAGCAATAACAATTTGTTTGAGGGACTCAACCCTCTCAGTAAAAATTTGACTTTCACTCATCAGTGAATCAATTTTAAACTCATTTAGCCACAACATGTGAAAAATATTTCACATTGTTGGCTAGACTCTAATGCCCCTACATCAAAAATCTAAGGAATGATCAGCCCAAAAACTCCACGACGCTGATTTCGGATTTGCCGCCCAAGCCAGATAGATTGATTTCTATGCCAGCTCAATAGGGTTGGGCGACAGAAACTCATCCAATGTAGAAATATCAGAATCACCCGTACTCTTCCTTAATCCAGATAGAGTGGAAGAGATCATGTAGCGGGTCTCTATACTTGCAATTTCTACCGATGTCATGGGCGGCAGTAATGCAAAGGCTCCCATGACAGTGGAATCCTTTAAGATTCCTACACCAATGTTCTGAAGTTCTAGGTGGGGTATGCGAATGAACAGAATGCTTCCAGTTACTTGCAAAGTAGAGGCAAAGAAGGATAGTTGATTATTGACTGTAATTGTACCTTTATGTGGAAAGGAAATCATTCTAAAATATGTAGAAACAATAGCAGTAATTGCATATACCCATGGCCTTCGAAGTAAAATATTATAGTCAAGGGGTTCGTCAATAACCTCAACATCAATATTCATTGTTTTGCCCCTTAGTTCAACATGCAGGTTATTAATAATACCACAAGGTTTATATGTACGTCCATCAAATGCCTTCAACTTCATTGAGATTGTGATAAGCACAGCGAGCCAAGTGACTTCCAACAATTTACAGACATAAGGCATTTAGATGCTCCCTCATCAATAATAGTGCGATGAACAAGGTGATTGAGAACATTTACTTGTATGGAGAATGCCAATTTTGCTGGTAGTTGCGGCACATAGCCCATATGATTAAAGACGATAAGATTAGAATCAGTCGGATCAATTCAACCAATATCCGACAATAAAGCCTGTTTCTGGGAGGGAAAATTTTGTAATACCTCAAGAGCAGACATAGCTGAAGGGGATCGAGCCAAATCTTCAACTATATTATAATTTTGTGCATCTCTTGCTCGAGGATTATATGTTGATTTATGAATTACTCCCTTTGGTGGCTTGATTGTAAATTCAGGATAGCAGTAGGCAATACTAATTTTGTAGATGGATTCGTAGTCGAGGTAGCAGGTTGATCAGTGGCCTGACTACCATAATATTTATTACACGTTGACACCAAAATATCTGTTGAAATTTTTGTGACAAATAACATTAACACTTGGGAACTAGGAGCTGGATCGGCAACAAACATATTAGTATCTGGATTTTGAAATGGGTTTGTCAACATAGCTGATGCATGGGAAGTCTTGATGATTTTTGAGACTTCAACGTGGTGAGGACAATCCATAACAAAGTTCTCCTCATTATATATTATGTATGGATAACGAGGTTTCCTAGGTCCAGACGATTGATCAGATGATCTTTCCTGCGGGTTAGAAGTTTTCTTTTTCTTAGATTTCCCCTTTTTTCTTAATTCTTGGTTTCTTGTCACCTTTGCCTTTGTCAAATGACATGGCATTAATTTTGGAAGTAGGAGCAGGATCATATGCAATAGTGTGGTGTGTGCTTGCAGTGCCTATCAAGTCATCTCCAGCATGAGAGTCTTTTAATTGAGGAGGAACATTGAAATTAGATCTTAGCTTGTTAGGAATTTTTTCATAGAGTGTGCCAGATTGAGTATAAATCAAGTCTAAATATTGGGCACGAGTGATAACTTTATCTTCTGTGACGACGCCACCCTTAGCCACATCCTCAGTTATAGAAGATAACAAGGCCTTAATGAACCATTCAGCAAGGAGCTGATCCGAAACAAAGGTCTTAACCATTCGATGACTATGAAGCCAATCATGAATATGATCAGAGATGTGAGTAGCATTAGTCTACTTGAAATTAGTCAAGAGTTCCGTTCCAGTTTCATATCTAATGGGTAGTTGGAAATGAGTCAAAAATACAGTAGCTAGGGCTGTGAAATTATCAAAAGAAGCTCTAGGTAATTCAATGTACCATTTTTCAGCCGGACTTGTGAGCGTACGTTGTAAAATACGTAGTTGAACATAATCTTCATTCAGGTAATTTGATGAACACCATAAATGATAAGTCATAATATGAGTCGACAGATCTTCTCCAGGGTTTCCATTGAACTTAGGAATATCTGAGGGTCATTTGTGAGGTATCACCGGCCACCAAGGAGCATAATTAATTGGATCATTAGTTAGCCGATTTAAATCTGGTAACTCTAAAGTTGCAATAAAGGGCAACTATCGATTAAGTTCAGGTTGAGCATAGCTAGGGTAAGATGGAATTGCTTGAGCAACAGGTCTTTGAGCACCAGCATAAGGAATCTACTATTGGTAACCCAGATAGGGGTTTTTTTTCATAGAAAATGATTGAAGATTCTGTTGAGCAAAACCTGGATATGATAATTGCTGAAAATAAGTTTGAGGCATTTGCGCCTGAGGTTGCCAAAGGGTCTGTCCACTAATGTTATAAACCAAATTAGGATAACTTGGATTCGGTTGATAGATATAACCAGGTTGCGGCTGTGACATCCCATAAAATGGTAGACCAGCTTGTGAATAAATGATTTCAAATACAGGTTGTTGTAAATTAACCAAAGGATTTGGAGTTTGTGTGCCCAACATTTGATGGTATTGAGTTGAAGGACCCATTTGGTAAGGTTGATGTACAACATTTTGATTCTGTAATAGGGGTAAAGATGTATTAACAAGTGGTAATGAAGTGGGTGTAATAGGTTGAACTGGTTGATACGATTGTACAACCGTTTGTGGTTGGATGGGAAGAGTGGGCTGCCATTGACAAACATTAATTTCAACATTAGATTGACAAAAAAGTGATGGAGTACTATCATATTGGGTGACCAAAGGTTTCCCCCTAGCATGAGGAGTATAATAAGATGGAAAATATTGTTCTCCAAATTCTTGGAGTACAGTTGGTATCGTACTTGAAGGAATAGACCCAGAAGGACTGGCTTGATATTTCCCTGATGATGTGTATAATGAATCAAGTCGTTGAATACTTACGATAGGATTACCAGTTAAAATACCATATGATGACATTGGTAAATTCCATGGATTTGAATATGTACCAGAGAAAATTCCAGAGAATGATTTGTAACCTAATGGAACCATAGGGCCACCATGAAAACATGACTCTGGTGAAGTTGTAAACCTTGACGGGGTAGCTAGGGTGGGAGCTGACATAATTGGAACAAATGGCCCAACCGAAGATGTTGGTTCAGGAATGGTTACTTGACCAAATGTATACCCTTTTGAATCGACAGGATTTTGAAAAGAAGGAAGATCAACAAAAGCAAAGGGTGTCAATTGAGAAACAGACTCGTACAAGTAAAGGTCCTCCAAAAAATGGGTTGGAGTTAAAGGTGTATCGTCTGGTGGGATTTCTTCAATCTCAATTAAACTAGGTGGAAGTATTTCACTGTCAGGCCCAAAGTATATTTCAGGTGGTTGACTGTGCGATATAGGAGATTCAATAGCTACAAAACTTGGTGGGATAACCTAGGTAGAAACAACTTCCAGTTGTTCAACTTGAGGATTCATATGTTCTAGCAAAGAAGAGATAGGATCTGGATCAATTTTTGGTGGAAAAACTTCGGGTACAGGAGGTATGGTCTCATTGATCGGATGGATCGTGACCATGGGTAGTTGTGAAGATTCTGTTTCGACAACAGTAGATGAGCCAGAATGTGTAGAAACAAATTAAGCTAACTCTGGTTTATGGAAAATGATGTTTCACCAAAGGTACGGATTGTACTTGATTCGACAGGTCGTCATTGCCTTCGCCTACCAAAAGTAACTTCTGGTGGTAAAGGTGGTTTTAATGCAAGTCTACACGAATTATGGGGGAAAGGATTTTGTTCTTCCACGATTATTGATTTAATTTAACTAGAAAAAATAAACAAAATAAAAGGGTAATGCTAGGAAAAAACGGTTTACCAAGAAACTATGAACTGTAGAATACCTCCTGGAGAACCAAGAGGTACGGGCAGGTAATCTCCCCCAATGCCATGTTCAGTGTATCAAAATTTACAAGGCGGCCGACTGGGTTCACTATGGATGGATAGAACCTAAAATTTTTCCTCCCAAATATACCCGAAGGTACGTGGAGGCCCAAGACCGTATTAGCGTTGTCTGATGTGTAACCACATAGTGAGAGCACCCCTTTATACTTATCATACTGTAACACCGCCCGATATACTTGAAAATACGTGGACAAGATATGATATAATTAGATACGTGGAGTGAGGTATCACACTCAGAATGTATCACAGACAAGTTAACAATAGCTCTTATTTTTTACGACGCCGGAACACGTCTCTAGCCTAGACCTTCTAAATGTTATCGTTATGGTTCCAATGCTTTGTTAGGTAAATTGAAATTAATTTTATGTTGATCTTTCTTAACAATTTTCCTTTCAAAGGTTCACCGTGATGATTTATTGGAAAATTCCTAAAATGAAAACTAAGAATGATAAGAAATATTTCACTTTTAGTTTCTTCAATGAAAATCCTAGCTACTAAGGGAAAGAGAAATCAATTTGTGAGCAAACAAATCAATGAGCACAAACTAAATGCAGATTTCCTAATTGTTCCTTTTGCAAAACACACAAAATCCTACATGCAAATGCAGATTTTTCTTTTCAGTTCCTTTAATGTTATGAATGCAGAAAAGAAACTAAGTGCACTAAATCAAAAAATAAAATTCCTTTTACTTTTTAGAAATGAGGAATGCAAACAACAATTTCTCTTTTGAAGGAAAAATGAGGAATAAAACAAAAATTTCTCCTATCAAGAAACGCAGATTTTATGACAATTTCCTTTTTCAAAAGCAAATGGATCTAATGAAACAATAAAAATACTTTAAAATAAACTTTCCAATGATAAAGAAAAATTCTTTAAATAAACATTGAATAAATTTTCTTTCGAAGGAGGAAGAAATATATAGATTCACTAGTCAATATGAGGTTCAAAATTTTCAAAACACAGAAGAAAACAAACTGAATCAACTTGCAAAGACAAATTCAAAGGAATCTCGATGGTTTCAAGAGTCAATGCGTCTCTAAGGGGAGACAATGCTCTGCAATGCAGGCCTGAAAGGGAGATAGTGCTCTGCAAAGCACTGTGTCCTCCAAGAGTGTGTTGGGCATAGTGTATAAGGAAAAGCACCACTTTCTAACACACTTCTTTTGAAAATTAAGATTTGAAAAAGTTTAATATTTGTGAATAAAAACTACTGGGTGGATAAGAAAAGAAAATTAGAGGCTAAATCACCTAAATCTAAGAGAAATTCTCCCCAGCAGAGTTGCCAATTTGTTGGACAGAATTGTGAATTATGGATAAAACATGCTTCCCTAGATAGGTGACAGTATAGGACAACCGATTAAAGACTATACGACTACTTCTCCTAATTCAGAACAAACACACAGAAAGGATTAGAGGCTTACTTGTAATCCAAGTGCTTCTAAATGGCTCCTTCTGTCGCTTTTGTTGTAGCTTCAAATTCAAGTGGTTTTGCGCAAAATGCTTCCTGCAAGAAAGAACACTAAAACTGCAGAAGATAGCAATAATACAGATTTCTATTCAAGTTTGTTAGCTAAATCAGTAAAGCATAAACCATATACATCAACTAAGATCTTATAGCATGGAAAATCAAAGCCAATATAGATGCATATAGGGAAAAGTAAGTTGTATTCTTTACTGATGATAAAAGGAGTGGTTACAACCTAGTGATTGATTTGAAGTGACCCTTCCAGCAACATCCCTAGCCCCATCACATTATAAATATCTCCAGAAGCTGTTACACAAATCTAACTCTCAATTGAAAATCCACCTGCATTTCTCTACTCAAATTCTTCCTTATCAAACACTCAGATCTGTGCTCAATTTATAGAGGAGCTGAAGGTTGTTTTGTAATCAATTTCTTTCCAATAATAGGCAAGAAATGTTCCCAATCTTGTAGATGTCAAATGGACACTTGGATTTGAAGCTTGACACATGTGATCTCTTCTAGAAGGCACTGGCCAAGTGGAGATTCTGGAACAATAAGAATTTCGCTCCCAATGTGACCAATGCACCTATGAATGTCGGGAAGTGCTTTGTAGAGTAGCCTTGCATGAGGCTACCTGCATATGAAACACACTTAGTCCCCTTAGAGGTAGCATTGGGGATATCTCATATGATATATAATAAACTTCAAACCTTGGAAACCTTTTCTTGATGAAAGTCATGCTTGATTTGTCTTGTTCTTGTCTTAGGGCATGTGGCAACTTGAAATGATAGGAAATGATAGACCCTTAGTCATTGGTCCTCGAGATGATGCCCAGTTAACCAGTTCATTGGGAATGATGCCCAAGTTGACCTATAACACTTTTCTTGGAAATAATTCCCAGTTGGTCATAATACCAAGTGAATTTGTGATTAAATTTCATCTCCCTCAACATCTTATCAACCTCCTCTCCTACTTCTCCACTATTGCAAATAAAAGGACCAATTTGCGACTGGATCCTAAATTGATATTTCTTCTTGGCAGATACAAAGTGCACCTCAACTGCATTTATCATCTATCTAATGTATTATAGGGAAAATATCCTAATGGGGAGGAAATTTGGAAGTTTTTAAGGGGCCAACTCACTCCCATAAATTCTAATCTTAGTATAGTTTTGGTACAAGTACCAATATCCAGTTCTAATTTGGTCTGATAACTACATTATTTTCTTAATTTCCTCTTTAATCCTTATGTTCCTTCATTAGCATGGTTTTCCAAAATATGACTGATTGAGGCTAAGAGTGATCATTAACCTTCCTCATTGTAAATTTGAATCTGCTAGCCTAAAAATAGATAAACATATAGACCAAAACTAAAGTGTATTGGAACACTTCCTCTGTACGAAGCTTTACAAATTGATCATGGAAGGCATCAACTAAAAATTGGCGAAATTAAACATAATTGAGGGCTTGGACTCGAATGAAAGAATGGACAGGAAACCTATCATGGCCTCATATATCCACTGGTCTGAATGATACCCTAACAAGTATGAAAGGATAGTGACAATATGTTTGGTTCTATCAGGGAAAGTGGATGAGGGATATGGAGGATTCTTTTTGGGCAGTGGGGTGTCAGTAGCCATGAATAACTCTAATGTTTTGGCTCTGCTAGAAAAATCCATTTTTTGGTATATTTCTTTGAGAGCTTCATAGGTAAATAGAATAGTTTCTTCATCAATAGGAGCTTGTGTCATTTGCAGGATTGACTGGGAACTCATAGAAAAAAGGACTTCTCCTGTGGGGGCTACTACAACTCTCTGGTTGATATCATAGCATGCATGACATTTCCTCACAAATTTGAGGTAGATGTGGATCTTTGGGATTATTAAATAGGGTAACTTGGTCTCCCATAACCCTATATCATCAACTTCATCAATCAGTTCATCTTCTAGCCAATAGTAGACATCGAATAAATCAAATTCTGACTCTATCTCATGTATTTTAAAGTCCCTATCTGCCAAAGCCACATGATCCATGTTTACTTGAGGGTAAACCATTGGATTAAAGGGTTGATGTTCCTTCTTTGGAGGAATTTCTATCCACTGAAAAGGAATTGAGTGAAACTGTAAAGAAAGGGATTAAAAGGAAGAGGGGAATGAAGATAGGGAGCTTTTGCAGATCAGAATGGGGAGGGGAAATTGTGGAAAGGAAATTATGATTGATATATTAGAGAACTGAAAGATTTTTTGCACCTATATTTTCCCTATAAATCCTTGAAATGATCACCTATAAGAAATGGAATGCATAAGAAGTAGTAAACCTTGCCACATGTGTGGGAAAATTATTTTATAAAGTGATTGAGTTACTTTTGACCTTGCGCGGGCCAATTTGGTAACGGCCTAATCCATTAAATGTCTAACGGGCTGAAGGCGGGAGCATAGATGATTGGATGGAGGGGACATGAAGAAGTTATCATGGAACAACGGTAATGGCACAACATTTATGCAATAGTCAGAGGCGCGGTGGTTTTTTGATGGTAGAAAATAGATTTTCGCAAGGGGGGTATGACCGATAAGTGGTAAAGAATGGGGAGGGGGGTTGCAAAATAAATGGCACTCGACACGTAGCAGGTGGGGTGGTTTGGAAAACCATCCATTACGAACCCCACCTTGACGTTAACGTTTGGAGGATGAGGGGGGGTGAAAACAATTATGAGTTGTCAAATGAGATGGACGGAGCAGAGATGTGATGGGATATGGGGGAATTTTAGCAGTGATGTGACAGATGAGTGGATGGTGGGGTTGGATGAGTGGACAAATAGAGGGGGTATAGTTTGGGACTTAGAATATCGGGATTATGACATAAATATGTCAAAGGTGTTTTAAATAAAAGATTAATTTCTGAACTTTAGAATAAATAACACCTTTGTATTTTGATTTTTCCCTTTTAATCAGGAGCACATGAAATATTTTGAATTAACTTTAGAATAAATCTGATGTTTCTGCCATACTTTATTCTTTCACTTCTACCTACCCATTTTACTAATCTAACATTCTTTTCTCTTTTGCAGGGTGCATTTAGGCTTGCAAACCCAATTCAATTTTCTTTAAAACTCTAACCTACATCTATCCTTATTTCTTCCATTGACTCAGTTTAAAGAGTTGAGTCAATTTTATTTCTACCTAACTAGTGATCTTCCAAGGTTAAATAGTTTGGAAAATCCTTATTTTCTAACCTATCAAAAAAATTTTAATATTTTACAATCATTCTTAAATTGTATGATTGAAGAAACCAATCTAATCAGTAGTGGAATTTTAATTTGCAGCACTTTTAGTATTATTATTTTTGAGGTTTTTCTTTCTTTTTCTTTTTCTCTTTTTTCTTTTTTCTATATAACGTCATTTCTTTTCTTTTTTCATGTTTATTTTAAAAATCACTTGAATATTGAAAATCATACTCAATAGAAAATTGCAACTTATGAAATACTCAATCACCTTGAGATCCTATGATTTATAGGATACTAACATATACCATCTATGTTTTTTTCTTCCATAACATCTTCTAAATCTATATTGTTGTCTTCTTGTGCCAGAACATAGCCATTTTCAGCATCACCATGGATGTGAATTTATTCAATGTTCTCTAATCCCTCTCTCTCATTTTTTTTGGCCATCATTGTTTTTCTTAGTATCCACTAATGCATCATCAAATACTTGCCTTAATATTGGATCATAATGTATGACAAATATCCATTTCAGGTCCAGAATATCTTCCTAGAAAAATATCTGCACATAACCAAGTACATAAATATATTATATGTATGTTAGAATAATTTCATTGATTAATAAACACATGTATATATTCACAATAAAAAAATTATTATTAGATTATTGATCACTACCGATTATTCTTTGAGTTAAATAAATACCTTCTCATAATGAATTGGTTGAACATAAGGTTCCTTATCCTCCAGTAGGAACTTTGATGAATCTATTTAAAATAATCCACTGTGGATATCATGTCTTTGTCTCAAATGATTCATACCATCTACACTTAAAAATACAACATTTAAAAGAGTGGTAATTCAACTCAATAATTTCTCATATTTTCCGAACATATTGTAGATTCCCTTCAATAATATTCTTGTCTTTTGAGCTTGATCAACTTTATTTCTTGAAGTCAACCATGATTTCAAATTCGAAGGATCATCTCTTTACATCTACACATTCTCGACGATAATGTCGACCATATACCCACATTGTTAGATATTTCCTTGCCTGTGAAAGACAATTTATTTTGGTTAAAACAAATATAATGATGAATACTAAAATAGTTAATAGTGTAAAAAATGTAAGGAAGCAACGTTCTGTAAAATTTCACCTATACCTTTCTTTCACATCATCTAGACATGTTGATTTAATCTTATGTTGTGCTTGAATCTATACATGCATCTTCTATTTGATTTTGAATTTGTTCTGTAACCCATTATACTGTGAAATATTTTCCTCATTCCCCTTTCATATCAATAGGAAATGGGGTATTCCTTGGGTTCAATCTCTTAAATTGTCTCCTTTCTTCTAACACTTCTCTCCTTTTACCATACAAATTAATTAATTTGTTCATAAATTCCATGTGATACAGAATGATTGTCAATATAGCATTTTCTTCTACACATATTACATGTAAACATGTTTATTTGAAACACCAAAGACCATGTTTTTAATTTGACAAATAAATTATAGAGTAAATTAATAATTGCAATTAAAAAACCATAATGATCATGATTTTCCTTCCTAATTTTTTCTTTAACACCATTAGATTATGGTTTTTCTCCATCAACAATATCTAATGCTCATCCTTCATACTAGAAGCGTGGCCCATCTTCTAAATCATTACCAAGGAATTCAAATAGGAAGACAAAGGTTGCATTCAATACATACCTTTCAGCCATGAAACTATGGATGTGCCCTTTTTTAGACATATTTTTATACTTTTAATATAACTCTCAAATAAAAACATCGACTTGATTGAAACAACACCCACAAATTCAATGCCGTTGAATAGGTGTATAATTAAATGGAATTGTAGGCCTAAGAACCTTGTAGGGTGTTGAAAAAATGTATCAATAAAGGCTCAATTTGACTTTAGCCATAGTTAAATTGAGTAAAAAGAATTTCCACAATAGCAATACAACTTGGAGGGATTTAACTAGTGTGACATAGATATTTTCAGTTAATAACTAAATAAATTCATGTTAGAGGGTGTGGAGTTCAATTATGCATGTGTGATTCCTAAATTTTAGTAATCTTGTTCAGTTATTTTTAGTTGTATTCAGTTAACTGACCTCTAACTATTTTTAGAGTCAGTTGAAAGTCATTTTTGTGGTGGGATCGTAGTCTAACTCAGATATTTGTTAGTTAATTGATCAATGAACCCAAAATAGCTAGTGCATGCAAGGAATCCAAGTTCCTAAGCTAAAGTGGAGATGAAAAGGCGGTGTAACAATAGTTGTAAACTATTTTGAGTGTACAAGTGTTCCATGAGATCACATGATCAATCCTTGGGAATTACACAATCAATTTGGAGGAAATTCCTTAATAATAGGGGCTAATTTCCTCAAGATTTGTGCAAGGAAATAGAAGGCTAGGTGAGATGATATTTTTCTAAGTGTTGGCCAGAGTTCTTCATTGAGCAGAGAGAAAAATTATTCTTTTGTAGGTTGAGCTCTGAGTTGAAGCAGGAAATTGTAGTAGTTTCTATATTCAAATAATTAATGCAAAGAGTCTTGAGGGGTTTTTCCCAGTTGGGTTCCCCTAGAAATCACTGTGTATTTTTGGTTTTAATTATTGCATGTCTATGAATGTTGTTCTAAATTTTAAATTTCATTCTGCAAATTAGTAGAGTATAATTATGTCTGTCAATTTTAGATTTAATTTCTTGAGAAGTTGAAATTATATCAAATTTCTACATGGTATTGGAGCCTCAAAAATAAAATTATAATCAGTTTTTTGAGCTTGCCTCTCAGGAATCTCGATTTGGCAGCTTCAGCGCAGTATTTTCTCTTCAGGATCGGGAGGATATCTTCCAACATATTGAGATTGGAGTATGCCCTGGAGGGTAGCTTGAACTTCTAGAATAGAAGGATCGAATAGAAGTAGTGCTTGATGATAATGGTGTGTAAGAATATACTAAAGATGATATTGAAAAACCACCACAGACGGTTGCAAAACAAGTATCGCAATTGAATAAGGATTTTGCAAAGGCTAGGAGAATTATTCTAGAAGATGCGCGATACCGTATGGTCTCAAATATCCAAGGAAAGGAGACACCATTTTCTATGTGGAAGGAATTGAATGGGCTATTTGAAAATAGAAATGACCATAGAAAATTGGTCGTGAAAGACAAACTCAAAACATTAATATGCAAAAGAATGATACTATTACGCAGTATCTCTCCATATTTACACAAGTTCGGTATGATCTTGGAGAGGTCAGGGTGAATGTTGTAGAAGATGACCTGTTGAGCCCTTTTATTGCACCAAGACTGTTGCAACTCCCAAGGGCTACTCAAATTTATTTATCAACCTGGTGTCCATACAAAATTATAGGTGATAGTACTATATGCATAACGGATGGGATTCTACTCATGTCACCCTCAACTAAGACATCTGATTAATAGTGCTCCAAGACCATTCCTCCTACTGTATTAGAATTAGAGATAGCTAGTTAATATGAAATTTAGAAGCTGACTTTAAATAAGGAAAGGAAATTCCATTAAATTCAACTTGCAAATTCTAATGAAACAATTCATGAAAGGCAAGAGCTAAACTACTTGCAGAAAGGAAACTACATTATATTGCAATCATCCATCTAGTTATCAGATCTACTTGCATAAAATAAGCTAACTAATCTTGCATAACCTATCAAATTGTAATCTAGAACTTCAAGTATTATCTAACTAGCTCACACTTGTATTCGAATCATTGTTCTACTTGTACCAAATCTGTGATAAAAGAACTAACACTATTATATTTTTATAGTGAAGTAAAATGAGGCTTTGGAGTGAGATAGGAGATTCCCTTGATCATAAAATCATATTCATGGATCAATACTCTTCTAAACTAAGTCTAAGTTGTAGTAAGGATCAAAACGGGTGGAATAATGAGTTCCTACAGGTGTGCTACAGGAGCCCTGTATTGCTACAGGAGGGCCTGTAATGATACATGAGGGATGTCAAGAAGGTTTAAGAGGTGAAAATTATGGTTTAAGGGTATGGAAAGGTGGATGGAAATTGAGGAAAATCAGTGAAGGGTGGAAAAAACCAATATCCAAGCTCAGAGCCTCTTCAAAGCATATTTTGCACTAGGAGGGATGCTCTCGGTGGACCTAAGAAAATGATCTCACGGAACATAATTTTTAGGACAGAATTTGGAGTTCATAAGAGGAAGTGATGGAGTCAAATATGGAGGTGTTCAAGGTGCACTTGTCTAAACATCCAAAAAACCCTGCAATCATCACATGCATACATTTATTTATCATTGACAAAATGAAACATCTAGTAGTGGAAAAGATGAGTTGAATTTAAATGTTATCCAATTTATCCCAAAAATTTGGTCTAATTAAAAAAACCAACTCCTAAGCTACAAAAGCACAAGTATATAAAGATAAGTAACACAAATATTTTTCCAAGAAATCATTAACATAATTCTTTTGGGTTGTGGTTGTGAATCCTTCCATTCCTGCTCCCAAAAGAGAGGTGAAGTAGAGGCTGCAACCATAGGTTTTGATGTATTATTTCCTACTGAAATGAAAGAAACTAATTAATACTTGAAACTTAAATAAATACAAATACAAATAGGAACCTAAGTCATTGGGTTGGGCCCAAACCCAAGAATCTCAACCCTCTAGAACTAACTCAATAATCAACTTCTCATTATCATCAAATAAAAATGTCTAATACATCTTATAACATTCACAATAATAATTCCAAGTGCTTGAGCTCAATAGATACCTAGGTGAAAACAAAACTCGAATCCTAATGAGCTCTTCCTATTGTTTATTTATAAAAGAGCGTAGCTACTAGAAAATCCCTAAAAAATAGGAATGTTTATCTCTTGCAACTCGAGGATGGTGGATCTTGTTTCTCATTACTCCGCTTGCACTCATAATGCATTAGAGAAATTTTGAGGTCTAAAATGGGCCTCCTAAGAAAAATGTACAACCAAAATAAAATTTATAAGAACCAATAGGGTTAATCATTTTTGGAGTAAAAAAGTGAAAATACTAAAAAATAATAAAATAATAAACTACTTTTTCAACTTGTATTTTCAATTTATCTCCCTAAGGTTTTACTCAAATTTCAAGCAGGATTACTCGTTGCATGAAAATTTTAATTCTTCATCCAAGGAGTATCCATGTTGCATACTTTCGATGGACCCTTCTACAAAAAAAATGAGAAATACATGAAAAACATGATTGCAATCACAATTTTCATGTATTTCTCATTTTTTGTGGAGAAGGGTCCATCTAAAGTATGCAACATGGGTACTTCTTGGATGAGGAATCAAATTCTACATCCAATGAGTGATGCCACTCGAAATTTGAGTAAACCCATAGGAAGATAAGCTTAAAAAATAGTTTTTTTTTTCTTTTTTCCCTCTAAAATTTGATGATGTAATCTAGTCTTATTTATTATTTCCACTATTATTTTATTATTTTGTTAGGAGGCCCATTTTAGACTTCAAACTTCCCCTAATGGGCTTGGCTGGAAATGACATCAATATGATGAGAGAGAGAGAGAATTATGATCTTTGGTTGAGGGACTTAATAAGGTGGATAAATTCCTAGATTATACTTGTGTTCTACTTCGAGACCCTGCCGAGAAAAAATCTCAAAAATGATCCATATCTTGCAATTAAACCACATTAGGCTACATGATATGAAAAATACATTTTACCCCTCTCACTAAGCATAAATCAACTCTAAAAATGTAAATAAATATGAGAAAGAGATATTTTAATAAGTTGGAGGATGACATCATGACTGTTATAATATATCTATTGATGAGCCTCATCATCACCCCCATACTGAAATTATTGCTCGTCCTCTAAGAAAATTATTCATCCATGTGGACTTCTCTCATGGCCCTGTGGTCTCCCTAACATACCAAGGAACCTCATATGGAGTGCCCTCTAGCGGGTAAAATCATACCTTCTTCTCTACCTCAATCCACTCTTGTTTCTCTTATGCCTGGCCTTTTCCTTCATGTAGGCCTAACAGAAAACGTGGACTGAGTTTTAGTCCTATCCATTAAATCCTAATTCTCTACATTTCTCTCTTGTATAATATTGTTTTCTTCGAGGTATTCTTCAGCCTCTCGGGAGAGTGGTATTCTCTATGTTGCAAGCTTAGTGGTAAAGCATTCCATCTCCTTTGGTAAGCTTGCAGATTGTCTTCTCCCAACATCCTAAAGGTATATTCAAAATGAAGAATGGTCTTCTATGTTTCAACGTACTTTGGTGTTAAAAAATCATCATTAGAGATGATTCTATGATTTCTAATGACAACCTTGGGGATCATTAGCTCAGCTCTAATGTTTAGGGGTTCCTTCTCCTCTTTTTCCATTACTCTTTTCACCTCCTTAGCCCTAATATTTTCATGTGATAGCCTATATTCTAAAGCCATAAAATGCATGCCCCCTAGTGTTGAATTTGGATCCCAATGGTTCATATATGTTACTATAAAGTTATGCATGTAAAATTCAACCATTTTTTCTCTATCCACTATACTATCCTATTTGCAAAAATCAAGAAACTGTTTATAGTTTTGAAAATGTAGAGAACCATGCTGAGACAAATTTCTAAATTTAGATTGTATCCATTTCTATTTTAGAAAGAGAGCATAAAATTTGGAAGGCTTTCTGCATTTGAGTGGCTCCAAAAAGAGTATTTCCATGGTGGAAAGTTAGTATTCCTTCTCTTGCAACTTATTTTTCAACCTCATATTCTCTTCCTGTAGCTGTTCTTTCACCATAGACTCCTCGAGTCTCAAATCAACTAATTCTTTCCCCATCTCCTAGAATTTTTCCTCCATAAATCCCACATCTTCCACATTCTTTTATATAGAAATTTGCATCCTCCTGTGTTTCCTTCCCTTTTCTATTTCTAGTTCATAAAGAAGTGGGATTGTGAATTTTTTAGGGAAGGTTCTCCCTCTTTCAATAAATTTATAGTAGGAATATAATTAGCTAGACTGTAAACTAGGTTCTTGTAGCTCTAGGGAGTCCTTATCTAATGTTTTTGGGGAGGTTTATTCCTACTGTAGCTCACCTTTCTTCCCACTTTCTTACTGTGTCACACCTTTCCCCTATGATTACACATTCTAACCCAATGATTGCACATTCTTGCCCTCCTGTAGCATGCTCTACCCCTCTTGTAGCGTAGTCTGTCCCTTCTGTAGTACACCCTACCTCTCTTGTAGCACACTCTTTTATTTTGTTGGAGGATTGTTGGTGTATTTATTTTCCTGAAGGAGGTTGAACTAGTGGTAGGCCTCCTCACATATGCTATATGAGTCATTTTTTGGGGATTTGGAGAGGTGACCTCTTAAATTTTGCCTTCAGCTGGTCCTACCTCCTCTTTATTTCTTGGGGACTCCTAAATTGTGATGGGGACAATTGTGGGAGTATGTGGCTTCCCTTGCTTGATCCTAGGGCTCTTCCTGGTCTTGAAATATAGAGGAGTTTTCATTGGTCTCTTTATTTTGGTTTTAATTGGAGTGCTTAAGGTAGCTAAAGTTGCAACTACATGAAATATTTTCTGTGGGGATATCTCTATTTCTTTGGGCTCAGTAGTCCTCTTAGGACTCAATGTATCATTTTCTTGTTCTTCCTCTTCTTCCTTTTCATATTTTTCTCCCTCTACCTCTACCTTTGTTTCTTATTACTCTATTTTCATCTTTGCTTCTTCCTCCTTTTTTCTTGTATTTTCATCCTCTTATATGTTTACCTCTCTACTATTGAGATTCAACAAGAAATTTTTGGCACCTAGTGAAATTAAGAACCTAGACTAGGGTGGGGCCCACAGGCTCTTTTTAGGTGCATGTCTATTTTTATTATCCCTTAATTTAGATGGACATTAAACTATAATATATTCTCAATGTGGATTGAAATAGTTAACTGAAGAGGAAAATTCAGTTGGCTAAGTGAATTTCGAGTTAGAATTTGGTTGGTGGGACATGCAAAGTAATTCTAGTTGTAACAGAGTTCGAAGTGCCGTGGTGCACGAGTTTGTGCAACCTGTAAATAGTTTAACTTGTTTCAGTGATTTAAACTCAGTTGTTTTAGTAGTAAATGAAGATAAAAGTAGTGAGAGATCAAGTGAATTAAATATTAATTAATTCACATGCAACTAAAGTTTTACTAATATTAGTTGCATACATGTTTGATCTAGTGGAGACCTAGTTGAGTGCTAGGTGAAAGGGAAGTTGACTATCAGTTGTGACATTATCTACTTGCACACATGAAAGTAAACACAAATTGGATGTGCCTATGATACTTTCACAGTCGAGGCAGGCATGATTGCATCAATTCAGGTATTGCATTCAGCAGGGATTGCGCGGTGAATGCAGGTTGTCTTGAGACAGTAAATTGGCTAAGGAATTTTCCAATCTTTAGTATGATAGTGTGAGACAATTGGCTGATGTACTGAGGGCTCTTGTGAGAATATTTTTGTATGTAATTTTTTCATGATCCATGGTATAATATAAAATAGAATATATTGGGGTTTTTAGCTGTAATATTTCCCTGGGAAATTATATGTGTTGTGTGTGATTGATCTTTCTTCATGTTCATGTGATTAGCAATTGTGATTTTAATTTCGTAAAGATTTGTAGAAGTGATTCAATATTTAACTTTAATACATTGTTATATCTGGTGAATTCAATATCTACATGTATATTGTATAATTTCTAAATGGTATCAGAGCACAAGAAATTGTAGAAGTGAAGCAGGAGTTGAGTTTGTCACTGGATATAATTCGAATGTGCAGAAAAACTTTCTTTGTGCTACAGCTGATTCAATATTGAAATGGATTTCAATGGCTTGGGGTTAGAGTCTACACTCAAGGGAATATCTAACTACATTTCTTGGAATGAAAATATGGAGGAAGTACTCAAAGACAATGGCTTGAAGGAATTCATTGACAATGACGTTCCTAAACTCATTGTGACAGATGCGGCCAATCTTGATGCATGGAAAAATAAAGTGGCAAAGGCGAAGAGGATCATGTTGGAGGGAGTAAAAGACCACATTGTCTCAAGCTTCCATGGGAAAGCCACACCATATTATATGTGGAAGTCTTTTATGGATCTATTCCAAATAAGCAGCGACCATAGGAAATCAACACTCAAAGATAAACTAAGGAAGATCAAGGTGGAAAAGGGTAACACCATTCCAAAGTATCTCACAAATTTTGTCCAATGTTAGGATGAACATGGAGTGTGGGAATAACATTCATTGAGGATGATTTGGTGAGTTTGGCTCTCTAAGGACTTCCTAAGAGTTGGCACAGTTATGAAGACTCTTTCAACGGATGGGAAAAATCACCAGATTAGGAACGACTGTGGTCGGATTTGGTGCAGGAGGAGTTAACATGGAACACCAGAGATGGCTCTTCATCAAAGAATGATGATGAAGAGGATTATGCTTTGACTTCCAAGGCGTAAAAGGGAAAGGTGAATAAATTCCATTATCAATCCGAGTCTAAAGGAAAGAAGCAGAACATGTCCAAGGTGAAGTGTTTTCACTGTCATGAAGATGGGCATTTTTCTACTAAGTGTCCACAAAAGAAGAAGAACAAGAAGGTTGTTAGATCTGCAGCTATTGAGGCCCTTGCTTCGCGTTGAATTCTCCTTGATTTCAAGCATGGTTTCAAGTAAATTTTGATGGGTGTTGTATTTAGATAGTGGCACTTCCTTTCACATGACAGGAGATAAGGAATTTTTCAGTGACTTGGAGGAGAAAGATCTCTAGATGCATATTGAAATGGGTGACGACAATCGGTACGGTGCTACTGGGATTGGTACCATTACATTTCAAAGGGAGTGAGGTAAACCATTTCAAATAAAATATGTAATGCATTTACCAGGTCTAAAGAAAAAATTGGTCTCAGTCGCAATGTTGGAGGACAGAGGCTATGACGTTGTTTTTAGCGATGGAAAATATTTCATGTGACATAAAACAATGGGTAAATCCAAGAGGATAGGGATTTGAGTTAATAATCTCTATAAGTTGGAGGTAGATGGATACACTGCCATGATGGGAAAGGAAGAAAAAGTGGTGAGCCGAGATGTGGGATTGGGTCAGGGAAAAGTTTAGGGGATAATATTCGTAGGTCGACTAATTTTCCATGTTTAAAAAAAAAATATTTTCCAATTTCCACTATTTTGAAAATTGATTCACCCAAATTTTATAGTATAAAATTATTTTACCCTAGAAGTCACCAAAATTTTATATATACTAATATAAAATAATTAAAAAACTAAATATTTTTACAAAAATATGATAAAATTTTTACAATTTACATATTGGGGAGCAATAATATTCGCTAAGGTTCCAAAACTTTAACATAAACTTCCATCCTTAAAATTTTCCCTGGATTCGGCCATCTTCATCATGGAGCCTTGAAAGTCATGTGGTAAAGATCTACTAGACTTATAATGGGAACACTTTCTCAGTTAGATTAGTGTAAGGGCTGTACTGTGGGGAAGTATGTAAATTCCACCATTCATGAGAAGGAGAACCGAGCTTCGTGGATCCTTGAGAGAGTTCACACAGACGTGTGTGGACCATTCTCGATTGCTTCAAAAACAAAACATAAGTAATATGTAATCTTTGTTGATGACTTTTCTCATAAATGCTGGATCTTCTTCATGCAAAAGAAAGATCAAACATTCTCTAGGTTCTGTGAGTTTAAGGCATTGGTGGAGAAATAGTCGGGGAAGCATGTGAAGGCTCTTAGGTGTGATAATGGTGGAGAATACATCTATAATGAATTCCAGAAATTTTCCAGCAAATATGGAATTCGAAGAGAACTCATAGCACCTCATAACACACAACAAAATGGGGTCACGGAGAGGAAGAACATAATGATCATGGGTGCAACATGAGCAATGTTGCATGATCAGGGCCTACCAATGCATTTGTGGGTGGAATCATGCAATACTGCGGCTTATGTGCAAAACCATTGTCCTCATAGAGTACTTGGCATGAGCACACCTGAAGAGGATTTCACTGGTAAGAAATTTGATGTTTCACACTTCAATCTTTTTGGCTCATTTGTATATGTGCATGTGAACAAGGACACCGAGAAGAAGCTGGAACCGACTGCTGAAGTTGGGATTTTTGTGGGGTACACAAAAACACCCCATAATTATTGTGTGTATTTTCCAAACAACAGAATGATTGTTGTGTGACAGGATATAAAATTTGATGAGGGGAAAGCCATGCAGTTGTCCCTTGATAGGGAGCTAGACTTGCATGTAGAGGAGGAACTAATGGTTCCCAAAGATGAGTCTCAAGATGTGGATCATCCACATAAGGAGGTTCATGGAGTGGAGGAAGCCACTCATGCAGAGCCATCCATTTGAAATGGAAGAAGGTGCACCATGGAAGTTGATAGGCTAAGACTGGAGCCCATACTTCACAGTGCAGACAAAGACAGTCTCCTAAACGATTTATTGGATACATGGCTCTCATGAGAGAATGTATGGTGACTGAACCATCTTCATTTTAGGAAGCAGTGTGGTAGCCTACTTGGGTTGATGCAATGGTGGAGGAGTATGAATCCATTGTCAAAAATAGTGCATGGGAAATTTTCCTAAGCCTGGCTGATAAATCAGTGGTAGGTTTGAGATGGATATACAAGGTAAAGAAAGCTACTGATGGGAGTGTGGAGAAATACAAGGCCATATTTGTGGCTCGGTTCTTCTCACAGATCGAGGGGATAGATTATGATGAGACCTTTGCACATGTCGCAAGGTACTCTTCCATAAGATCCATCCTTGCACTCTAAGAGAATATGGGTTGGCGCATTCATCAGATGGATGTGAAAAATATATTTCTCAAGGGATAATTGAGGAAGAGGTGTACATAGAGTAGCCTCAAGGTTTCGAGATCTTCAACAGCGAGTCACATGTGTGAAGGCTCAAAAGAGCACTGTATGGGCTGAAGCAAGCACCCCATGCTTGGTACACTTGGATAGATAGCTATTTCACCAGACTGGGCTTCACCAAAGGTAAATCAGATGTAAACCTGTACCAGATTGTGGTTGAGGGTAAGCTATTGATCATTTTTCTTTATGTTGATGATAAAATTTTTACTGGTGATGAGCAGCCGATACACTCATGCAAGGAGGATCTTGAAAGTGAGTTTGAAATGAAGGATATGGGCCTCCTTCATTATTTCCTTGGATTGGAAATATGGCAGTGGGATGGTGAAATTTTTGTGTCTCAAGAAAGTATGCAAAGGAGATGCTGGGTAAGTTTAACATGGAGAGTTGAAAACCCATTGTTGAGGTGGTAAATCCCCTCTGCTGATAGAGGCGATCCCACTAGCCCATATCGGGTCTAGCAACAATCAAGTCATGCAATGATGTTCGTTCCTAGTTAAAAAAAGACAAATATCACGATGAGTAGCCTACCTCAAATCCCACGCAATTGTCATTGAAGAAAAGATGATGTTTCCCATTCCTCGCTTGACAGATCACGATCCTTCTATTTGACACATCCAAACACCTGTACACATGCAAGGAAATAACGACATACAATGTAAAATCTAAAGCATGCAACTATATAACAGTCAGAGAGGATATAATTCATTGCATTATATAAATAAATGAACACATGAATGGAACCAAAATTAGAGCTCTTACGGGATTCTCTTCAGCTTGGCTCTCAATAGTTGCCTGACTATAGTTTCCTTCCTACAAGTTCAGTTGTTCAGCCATTTAGCTATTCAGCTAGCACATCAATGGAAGATGGCTATATTTATAGAGGAGAGGAGGAGGTTGGGATCCCTACAATAGTGGAAGGGAGGCCTTATCCCTTGGGAGGTTTCCCCATAAGGTGGAAACAAGAGGCCAAAGGAGGAAGGTCGTGGTTATTCAGTCGAACCACTCCCTATGAGTCATCCACGAAGTTGCTGTGATCGAAACTTCGTCTCTTTTTTTTTTTTTAATTCCATAAGAAGATTGGCATGGGTGCTTAACTGGGACAGAGCGCCAGCTGGCACGGGCTCAGTATTAATTTTCCTCATTGGCGCAAGGGCATAACGGGCTACCAACGCCAAGGCAAAAACAAGTGTTTTTAGTGGTCTTCTCAGGAAATGGTCAACAGAAGGATTGTTTTCCTCATGGCAAGGGATGCAATGATGGTATTTGCAAGGCATGACACTGCTTATTGGTCACAAAAACGACCCTCCAATGTGCGAGATGGGGATTGTAGGGATGGTGACAAATTACTGTGTAACACCCATGGATTCTCCTCTTCCAGGAAACTGGATGAAAGAGGATGCTACTTTTGGACAGGTAGTGGATGCTACTGTTTATTGACAGTTAGTGGGTTTGCTAATGTATCTAGTGAAAACGAAACTAGAAATTTGCTATGCGATTAACCAGCTGAGTCAAGCTATGGTTAAGCCTACTAATCTCTTTTTCAAGGTGGGGAAGCATGTCCTTAGATACCTGAGGGGAACATGAGAGTATGGTCTATGGTACAGATAGATGGATGGAGTGAGGTTGCATGGCTTCACAAATGCAGACTGGGCTAGCATTCCATCGGACAGAAAGATCACATCAGGAGGGATATTTAGCATTAGATCGAAAACAATTTCCTGGTATAGCAGGAAGCAACGATCCATGGCACTTAGTTCAGTGGAAGCGGAATACATGGCAGTAATTCAAGCTACATGTGAGGCTATCTGGATGAGAAAGATCATGGTTGGTTTTTTTGGTTCTCTGATGGATCCTACAATGATTCATTGTGATAATCAGAGTTGCATTAAACTCTCAATTAATCCTTTGTTTCATGATAGGTCCAAACATATAGATATCTGGTACCATCATCTCAGAGATTGTGTGCAGAGGAGAATCATGTTGCTTAAGTACATTCCCACAGAAGATCAGGATGCAGATATTCTAATTAAGGCACTCACGAGGAGAAAATTTGAATACCATAGAGACAGGATCGGGTTAAAGGATAATCCCTTTCTTGTTGAGAGGGATTTTTGAGATTCAAAAATAAATTTTTGGCACCCATGATCCTAGTGAAATTAAGCACCTACACTAGGGTGGGGCCCACAAGCTATTTTTAGGTGCATGTCTATTTTTATTATCCCTTATTTTAGATGGACATTAAACTGTAATCCATTCTCAATATGGAATTTAAATAGTTAAATGAAGTGGAAAATTCATTTAGCTAAGTGAATTTAGAATTAGAGGTCGGTTGGTGGGACATGCAGAGTAATTCTAGTTGTAATAGAGTTTGAAGTGCAGTGGTGCATGAGTTTGTGCAAGTTGTAAATATTTTAACTCAGTTAAGTGAGTTAAACTCAATTGTGCTAGTTGTAACTGAAGATACAAGTAGTGAGAGATAAAGTAAATTAATTATTAATTTATTCACATGCAGTGATCTCACATGCAACTGAAGATTTACTAATATTAGTTGCATGCATGTCAGATACAGTGGAGACCCGGTTGATTTCTAGGTGAAAGGGAAGTTCACTATCAATTGTGACATTATCCGCTTGCACACATGAAAGTAAAAACACATTGGATGTGCCTATGATACTTTCAGAGTCAAGGCAGGAAGGATTGAATCAATTCATGGATTTCATTTAGCAGGGATTGCGCAATGAAGGTAGGTTTTCTGAAGATACTAAATATGCTAAGGAATTTGCCAATTTTTAGTATGACAGTGTGAGACAATTAGCTAATGTATTGAGGGATCTTGTGAGAAGAGTTTTGTACATTGTTTCATGATCCACGATATAATATACAATGGAAGATAGTGGGGTTTTTAGCTGTAAGATTTCCCCAGGAAATTATTTGTGTTGTGTGTGATTGAACCTTCTTCATGTTCATGTGATTATCGATTGTGATTTTAATTCCACAAATATTTGTAGAACAGATTCAATATTTAACTTTAGTACATTTTTAGATTGGGTGAATCCAAGATATACATGCATATTGTATAATTTATACATCTACCACCAATGCTAGAGGTAGGTGTCTCTCTAGGCGTAATGTTTTGGGTCCCTTTGAAGATTTCTCTATGCATTTCTATGAAATTGGACCACAATATAGGGGTTCTCAAATTGTTCAAGAAATCCACCATTATCAGTTTTATAATTCCATGGTGGGATAGGTGTTGGTGTTTTCCCTCTGTTACTTTTTGACTCATTTCCTTAATGGACCACGGGAGGAAGTATGAGACGCTAAGTCTCTGATCAAGAGGAAATTCTCCCTTGAATCTGAGTTCATGAAGCATCCTAAAGTGGTAGGAATATACCACACTGATTCCTCCCTCACAAGAGATGTATTTTAGAATATGGTAAGCCATCTCATCCCATGGATAAGGTAGGATTTCTGTCCTAACTCCATTCTTGTCCTCAATATTCTTTTCTTTGGAAATGAAGAAGTTATTTTTAGCAGTGACACTATTGCCTTTGTCCTGTCTTCTCCACTTTATCCCTAAATGCAGGGTAGTTACTCTGCTAATTATTTCAAGGCTTAGATATATAGCCAACCCCCTCACAATGGTGTTGGCATTGTCCGTTGTTTGTGAATTAAAATCCATGGAAAAATCAGGGGAAGTGTGGTCATCATACCCCTTCAGTAACTTGAAGAATCCTAGCCATTGGTGTCTTCTAAAAATGTCTACCATGGGAGTTTGTAGGTGGATTCTCTTGGTATATGAGGGATCTCTTCTGTTAAATCCCCCCCTCATATTATCTTTATGTCCTTAATTAAGTGAGAGAGATATCATTCTTTTATGCCTTCAGTGTCTATTTTAGTGGCAACAGTGAGTCAAAAATTCCTTATCACTCCAATTTCCTATCTTTCCACCATTATACTTTTCAAACAAACATTTTAATTGCACAATTACACTACCACTATTTGTAGAATTTTTAATAAAAGTTGCATGCAATTTTTATGGATGGAAGAGGGAGATGGTAAACATTACTTATTTTCAAGTAATCTAAGATGTATATGGTAATTTGGGAATGAATTTGAATTTTTGTATCTCTTTTCCACCCTCTCAATCTTCCTGTAATAATCTCTCAACCTTCTTGTAGAAATTACAATGCTTCCTGTAGCACCTTCCTATAGTAATGGAAGAATGAGGTTTGAAGCTCCTTGGTGGCACACCAAGCTTGTAATCTCTCTAAATATTTATTAAATGATAAAATATGAAAATGAAACCGAGCCCAAGTACATAATATGCCATTTTGAGTTGGGGCTTGGAGCATTGTGGTGACCCGTCATTCACACTGGGTTTCCTCTTTTGGACTTTTGTCCCCACTCTGAGTAATTATCTATCATTCCATTCTAATCACCACCCACTATTTTTGATCCCAAATTGGTTTATGTGACACCTTCATGTTACATGAGTTCTTACCTTCATTTTTAGTTTAATAGCCTAGGATGTCCAAGTTAACTGGCCACCTCCAACTTATCAAAACACTTCCTCTCACCATTCATATATTTTAGCAATTTACACATAGGGAGAAGGTAAGATTTTGGTATACCTAATACTTCCTCTTAATTGATTTTCTACAAGGAATTACATGTTGGAGCTAGACCATATCAAGGGAGTTTGACTTGCTAGCTTATTCCCTATGTATCTCTTCATTTTTCTTCGGGATGCTTGATTGTGGTGGTTTTTGTGTGTGTGCAACTACTTTTTTGATGTCCAAGTTGTTGTTGATGGTGGAAATTATTCTTGGGAGTGCTATAAATTCTTTAGAGTTGTTTTATAATATTCCATTATCCTCTCTGATGAGAAATAAAACAATACAGTGCTCTTTTTGGTAACTACACATGCTTCTACAGGAGGAGGTTTCCTTCCTGTAGCAATCCTTTCCTTTCACCTTTGGGTCTTCAATCTGCATGGGGTTGATAAGAGAAAGTGTAAAAATACCTAAGGATAATACCAGGATCGTGAGGGAGAAATGTAGACTTGTAGAAATGAAGATTATGACCTATGTGTTTTTGTATAATTTTTTTAAACAAGTAAAATATAATGGAGGGTTTGAGTGATTTGTTTCGAGATGAGATGCATGAGTGATGGATGGATGGTGGAAAATAACTAGGGAACCTTCTTCATCATTTTCGAGGTTATAAGGTTCCTATTTGGATGTTATTTCCTTAAGATCTCCCTCCTGTATCTTTTCAGAATCCTCCTGTAGCACGAGAGGACCTTCCTATAACGCTATAGGACCTTCCTGTAGCAACACAGAGAGGGGGTGAAACTTGAGTTTTACACTAATGGGAAGGTGGAGAGAGGTGATCACATGAGTGGAGATGATGGATAATAGGTGAATGGATGGATAAATGGAGGAAAATTTTAAATTTTTGGGCTTGTAGCCATAATATACCACTGTACATAAGCCCGCAAAACAAGAGAAAGATCAACAATCCCTGGTATCATCTTGTGTTGTTATTTTTATTTTATTTTATTTTTTAGATAATTAGGCTACCTCTGAGGAGGTTTTCAACCTACATTCCTACCCTAGGTTCCTCAAATGAGGTTTTGACCTATGGATCTTTATTATTTTCCTACCTCATTGTTTTGCTCTGGGACTACCTCAGAGAGGTTTTAACCATTGGAGTTGGCCTTGTATGCCTCATAGATGTTTTATTCCTTGGAGTTGGCCTTGGATGCCTCATATAGGTTTTCATCCAAGCCATTTTATAATTTGTTTTTTTGTTTTTTTTCTAGGAGGGATGTGAACTAGAAGTCATAAAACTCACAATCACATTGACTTCTCTGCTAAATGTATTGATGAATTATGCCCTAGGCATAGGTCTCATGTATAACTTCATCCTATAACCATTTACAATGAATGGGATCTATTCTTCATCATTGGTTATAATCTAGACAACTCCATTTTCATGAAATTTCTCTACTAGGTATGGGCCTAACCATCTTGTCATTAATTTCCCTTTAAAATATTTGAACTTAGAATCATATAACAAGGCCCAATCCCCTTCTTGAAAAATATTTTCATTTATGTGATTATCATTTCATACCTTCCTTTGAAATTGTATAACTTCAATGTGTAGGAGGGACTGCATTATGAACTCATTCAAACCATTCAGTTGGAGAACCCTTTCTTGTTGTGCTCTTGTGATATCTAAGTCCAACTGGGCTTCCATTCTCAAATTTTTGTACTCAAACTCAAAAGACAACATAGATTTCTTCTCATAAATTAAATCATATGGAGTGAATCCAATGGTTTTCTTCTAAGTGGTGTTATAGGCCCAAGTGGACGCCACTAATATGTCTTCCCAATATCTCTTTTGCTAACAACCTTGGTGATGATGCTCTCCAATTCCCTATTGGTGACCTCTACTTGCCCATTTTCGTGAGGGTGATAGGAAGTAGATGTTCTATGCTTCATATTGTGCTACCTTAGGAGATTCTCAATAAAATTTGATGTGAATTGAGCTCCTTTATCAATGACTATCTCCCTTGGATACCCAAATTTGTAGAAAAATTTCTCCCTTAAAAACTCCACTTTCTACTCTATTGTCATTTTGACAAATTTTTTCCCAATCAACTTTTTCAAATAGTCAGTGAGCACAATGATTTATTTTCTATGTCTTGATGGTGGATCAATTGGCCCAATGAAATCCATGCCCCACTTATCAAATGGCTCTAAGGCCACTTCAGGTTGTAAAGGAATCTCATCCATGGGTGTGGGTTTCCCCATCCTTTGGCACTGATCATATCTACTGGTATACCTTGTTGCATCTTGATGGAGAGTGGGCTAATAGTACCCAACTTTTATAATTTTTAAAGTTGTCCTCTTAGTAGAAAAATTACCCCCACAGGGCCCATCATGGAATGCTGAGAAGATGCAAAATACTTCCTCTTCCGTTACATATCTCCTAATAATTTGATCTGGTCCCATTTTGAAAAGGTTTCCTCCAATCCAAGTGAAATGGGTGCTTTCCCTTACAATTCATCTGTTCACCCTGGACAAAATATTTGGAAGAAACCTCCCAACAACCAGGTTTTTTTCTATGTCAAAAAACTATAGAGAGAGCATTGAGATAGAGAATAGGTGCTCATATGGAAGTTGATCATCGACCATCTCTTCATTATTGTTGGACATGGGATCCACTCAAAGAAAGTAATAGAGAAATACTCCACAGATCGAAGAGTAGAGCAAACAGTGCAGAGTATCTTTTGAGTCATAAGAGATTTGGGGTGGGTCAAAGACCCTTATTATGTAATGGGATGGGATTATTTTGTGAATGTTTGAATCCACCCATGGTTTTGGACCATTGTATTGTAAATTCCAAACCTATATAAGGAGTCTAGATAGAAGTCATAGAAAAAGAAGAAAAAAGGAAATAAAATATTAAATGATAGATATAATGAGATGCATTTGGATGTGAGACTATTTTGAGTCAAAGTTTGTGTTTTGGGTTAGAGGAAAGGTTTTTGCACCTCTGTGCGTGAAGACCTTAGGAATTCTGCAACTGTGTGCACAGAACCCTGCAGTTGTGTGCGCAAGGTGAAAAAAAATGTATGAGAAGGATATGGCTATTAATGAAAGAACTGTTGGATAGATCAAATATGAACCTCCCAGGGCTCAGTGAAACATCAATAGATTTGAACATTTAAGAAATAATGTTGAATGTTACAAATGTCGAAACTTTGAACACATAGCGAGAGACTACAGACTTGAAAATCCTCCAGAAGAATCTTCAAAGCCATAGAACGAATGAACATCGAAGAAGAAGAAGACTGATAATTGTTCTCTCGCTCTCAAGGCTCAAAACAAAAAATATGTGTGGTATGTTGATAGCGGTTTCTCAATGCATATGGCTGGAGATAGAAAGAAATTTGTATCCCTGAAAGAGAAGAAGAGAAGGATAACAATTGCTGAGGTACGAGTGAAATTGTGGTACAGTATCGCGGTATGAAATCGTGGCTACAACAAGTCGAGCTCCAAACACCATATATGTTCTAGATGAGGCAACTAAAGCACGTCTAATAGCTAAAGAGGATGATACAATATTTGGTAGCAATGATGATCAACTAAGTAAGAATTTTTCTACAAAGATGCAAAGTGATTTCGAGATGTCTTTACTTGGTGAGATGACATACTTCTTAGTGCTTCAAATATCTCAATAAGAGAAAGGAATATTTATATTTCAAGACAAGTAGATCAAGGAAATTCTCAAGAAATTCAAAATGGAAGATTGGAAACCCATCCTTACTCCAATGGTAATAGGTTACAAATTGAGCATATACGACTCATATAAGGATGTGGATCAAAGGTTGTACAAATCTATGATTGGTAGTCTTCTATATGTAACAGCCTCCCGGCCAAATGTTATGCAAGAAGTTGGACAAGTAGCAAGATTCCTAGCAGCACCAAAAGAATCGTATATTATTGCCATCAAAAGAATTCTTCGATATCTAAAGGGAATAGCAGAATATGGCTTGTGGTATCCCAAGGGTAAAAATCTCATTATTCATGTCTTTACAGATGTAGATTGGGTAGGAAGAATTGATGATCATGAGAGTACTCAGGAAGCATTGGAATATCTTCGCCAGAAGCTTGGGATTATCCCAAGTTCTCATTAGATTTTCCTTATTCATAATATAAAGGGGGAGTGGAAGTGTGTATAGGTCCACAAGATGGTTGTGTGTTAGGGGGAGTTATCCTTTTTAATCGATGTCAAAGGGGGAGAGAATTTTGTAGGAACATGTGTCATGATCGCAGGGGGAGTACTTTTGTTGCCATCAATGCCAAAGGGGGAGATTGTTGATCAACGATTGTCATTGATTTCAACCCAAGAAGCACCAAGGGCTACCCAAATATTGCATGGGAACTTTGACCTACCAAATTACTATATTCAGGGTCAATAGTGCTTTTGATGGGTTCTACTTATCGAGATATTTCTGTTGATATATGGCACACCATGTAATTCTTCACGGTTTGAAATATATTCATGTTTGAAGTTTGTAACCCTAGTTAGTGGGCTAAAACCCAATGGGGTTGTGGCATGGGTCATTGAAAAATAAATAATTAATAAATTTTAAGCTCCTAAAATCCCTCCCATGTTCACTTGTTGAAGCCCCCCTCAACCTAAGCATTTATGTAAATTGTGATCCTCATATCCTCCTTATGTAGGGCTTTCGCTATCTAAAACAGGTCATCGTGAAATTTTCGCTCTAATGTTTTTTTTACGAAGGGCTAGAAGCTGAAATTGTTATGAGGAAAAGCTGAAATCTTGAGGAAGCTCCTGTAAAATTTCAGATCAGGGTGCACAATATTTTCGGAGATATGATCTTTGGAAGTTAGTGTTTTTGGAGGCTCCTAAAATTCATCTCAAAGAAGTGACCTTGGGAAAATTGTCATAACTCTCTCTCTGAGTATCGGACTAGAATTATGTAAAAAGTGGCACATAGTTCACAGAATGTAGTTTTCTCTGTATTAACTTCAGAACTGAATGAAGAAACATTGACACATGGCACATTGTACAATTTCACTCTACTAAAATAGTCCATAATTAGGGCATTGTGAGAGATTGGGCATAACTCTGCCTTGAAGAATCCAAATTGGGTCAGACCTATGGCATTGGAAAGAAGAATCAAAGGACTACTACAGAGCTAAAAATCACATATTGGGGATATGAAATAACAGAGATACACCAGATTCAATATCGAGCTCCTAGAAGGCAAGAAAAAGCTAGATCATGTGTTTTCAAGGGCTGCAAAGGACCAGAGTTAATAGGGCAGCAAAGCAAAACAAGGTGCAACAGAGGGTAGCATGAAAAGAGAAGAAATAAAGGTGCAGAATAGCAGCAAGAAGTTCATCACATGAAGCCTTCAAGTGGGCAGCACTGCATATAGTCACTGTAAAGGTATCATTGTACTAAGTCATTGTAAATACATTATTGTAAAAATTGTACTAGTGTCTATCTGCCAAGAGTTGAAGAGGTAGTGTTGGGAGGTCTAGGATCATCATTAGGTGGTTGTGTCATAGTTGGGGTTATGTTCTAGTGTGTCTTCTTCTTCTACATCATTCTATATCATTGTAAAGTGGACCATTTTCACTGGTACGAAAGTCCATTCTTCTTTTATTCTTCTATAAGGTGGTGGGGTGGTGCTAGGATGGTGCATGAAGTCACCAATAGGTTCAAGCCTATGAAAAATTCAGGGTGGTAGGGTGGTGCTAGGGTGAGTTGTAGCTCATTGGGTGTTGGGGCATCCGTTTAGTTGACTACTGAAGAATCTCGGGCGTTGGAGCATCCATCCAGTGGGAGCTGGAGAAGAATGCTTTTCTAGATTCTAGGAAGTTGGAGCTTTATTTTCAATTGGAGTTTAATATTAAAGAATTATTAGAAAAGCATTAGGTGGCTTTTGTCCTGAAGTGGGTTTCCACCTTAAAAACTATGTGCATTTGTGTTCCTCTTGTTTGTTGCTATCATTGTACAAACACTGATAATAATTCAAGATTAATTAATGCTCTAATTGAAATAAATATTGATTCCACATCACAGCCCTCGGTATTTTCTTGACATGGGATGATTGTATTGGAAATCAAGAAGCCTTGTGACGAATAATACTTGACACTTGCAATCCATGCTTAAAGAATCCACCACCTGAGGATTGGTCTCTTGACATGTATACCTTGGAGAGATATCTTTTCACTTGGAGACCTTATCTTGTGCATTAAATTAAATTTCTTGTGTAATTAGTCCACCTTACCAATGTTGGCCTCCCTCACCTACTTTGTATATAGGGAAGAGAATGTCTTTGCCTAAATTGTACTCATTATTCCATCTATATAATTGTCATGGAGATTTCTTAGTGCTTGTGTGATGCAATAAAGGAAGACCTAGAGTTCGTGACATAAACCGTAGAGAATAAATGAAGATGAATGCTAACACTAGGGGGGTTATTTAGTCTTAGCACTTGTCTTAGAAATTATTTTCCATATGGTAGGATGAAGGGTGTATTGAGGTCTAAAACATTTTTTTTATACTGACATATATATTGAATGAATTAAGTAGATATGTAGGGACATAACTATTAGAATAGGAACATTTATGATGTATGCTTATGTTGGAGCTTGTTTGAATTTTGAAGGCCTAGTTTGAAAGAAAGGACCTGAAACTCTATAGGACACTTCCATTTCTAGTCCTATGGGGAGTATTGTTAGCACACAAATTGGTGATTTAAAAAAAAAAAAATCTCCCCATATTCTATACTACAACACAAGTTTTCTCACTATTCCAGCTATATCAGACCCTTATTAATCCTAAAACAATCAGAAAAATGGGGCAGGTGACGATAGATCTTTATATGAATTGTCAACTAGTTTTTGGAGAAATTAATGAATAAATTCAACTCGCCTACTTATCTCTGATTACAACCTTTAAAAATGAAATTGTAGTATGGAGAGAAGAATGTAAAGAAATTTGAGGTTTAAAGAATAGGACTAAATAGATTATTATGCATTAGATCTAAAATAGAGAGCATGAAATGAAATAAAATAAGATGCAGAGATTGTAGAGTGCTTCATTAAGGTTTCTTATATAAAATTCACTCGTATCTCAACTATTCACACAAAATTGATAAATTTGTTAATCAAATAAACCAACAACTTCATTACACGGATCTCATAAGAAGAATAACACAAATGCAAAGTTACTAAGAAAAGAAAAAATATTGTAAATAGCAGATGCCAAGAATCATTTGAAACTTCTCCATTAACTTCCCAAAAGCATTTGAGCACATTACACAATGAGATTCAATAAAACTACACTGACCAAATTTATTCTACTTTGAAAAATTGCTCCCACTCTTCATCTACTGGATAAACATGATCAATAATTTTCCTATATGATTCATCTACATTAGTATATTTTTAATATTAAGGTTTTATAATAAATAAATGTTTCACTTCATAGAAAATGAAAAGATCACTAGTTAACATCTGAATTAGTTTATGACCATTGATTTCTCCCTTAATTCCATCAAATTTTGAACAGTCTAGTGCTTATTTGTTTAATAGTATTTGATATTGTTCCTAAAACACCATTTTACCCTCTTCATTCTTGAAATATGAAAGACCCCTCTACTACAAAATAGAAGAATTCTTGTAAAATCTATTAATTTTCACTTGTAAATTTTCACGTTTCTCTTTTTTATTTATCATAAGTTTTTTATTCATTATAAATTTTCAAGTATGAATGAATGATTTTGTTTTGTCATAAATTCCACAGTTCTTCAAGGTATACTTTAGATTTTCTATTTAGGGCTTTAATGATTTGATTGGCCTGTCCAGGTTTATTTCCCAATTGTATTTTTATTTCATCAATTTCTTCATTTTTCCTTTCTAATAACTCAACCTGTTCTACAACAATATCATTAGAACATTGCATATCAAAAATAAAATACATAATCTCCATCCATATTTGTTCTTTGGATTGTGACAAACATTGAACACTATTATAACTACTCAAATGTTGCTAAAATTGTTTTTGTAAAGAATTGGTATTTTGCATTTCAGACATGAGAGAATTGTCTGATTTTATTTTATTTTCTTTTTCTCTCTCCAACTTCTTCTTTAGTTTGTCAATTTCTTCATTCTTTATACCAAGAGAAGATAGTGTCTTTTTTAGCTTATCTGTAGTGTCTCCAACTGAACCTACTTCTACTTTTTCAATGACTGTGTTTCCAACATCTTATTTTTCATTTATCAGTTTCTCAATTTTTGTTTCCATTTATTGTATCTATATGTTTTTTTAAATTATAAGAGACAATAGAGAGTATTTTATTTATCTAGTTCCCCTACCTCTTGAGCTTATGGATGATTAGTGGTGGGAAATTTCTACCTTTTCTTTAGATACTAGATATTTGTATCTTTATTCTTGATCATTTCTTATGCAACATTGATATATTGAGGATCCAACCCTGGTTTTATAACCAAATCTTCTTAGTATTTAATTCTTGTATCCCTTTATAAGGATAAAATCCTTTCCATATTTAGATTTCTTAGTGTATTATTGAGTGAAATTTGAAATTTTGTGACATTCATGGTTGAGCTTGTCAGAGACGAATAGATCATCCCTCAAGTATATTTATGTAAATCTATTTGGTCTATAGGGTGGATTTTCCTGGGGTAAAAAGAGAGAATTGAAGTTATGAATCATCGAGATGTTTTTCTCCTTGAACCTTAGGCTCCAGAAAGGCCAACTATATGATGATAAGGGTCTACTATTTATTGAAGAATTTTGTCTCTAGAAATGGGTATAAGAGATTTCTTTCATACATTATTTTTTCTTTTTTATCTTCAAATATTTGGAAAATAGATTTGGAGTAGAAGACTAAGATGAAGGAGTAGATTTTTTTGATACTTCCCCAATTTCTAGAAATCTAAATAGAGACTCAATTACAATTATATTAATTGTTTTTGGTGATGAGATCTCATAAGATATTAACTCTGATATGATTTCCTTTGTTTCTATGGTCTTTTGTCTTTTATATACCCTGAATTGGTTAGTCTTTGACCCTGATATATTATTAAATGTTCTCTTCAACTGCTTGTTGGTGGGAAGCAATTCCCTAAGGTAATGATTGACAACATCAACAGATCAAAGGCATAAAATCAACAAGAAGCATAAATAAAGAAATGCAACTATAAAAAATACTAGAGTGAGGTTCGAGAGAAGTACCCATAGGTCCTACGTTAGATTTCGATCCGGTAGGGTTCAAACCTTCTACTTCCTCCAAAGAAATCAGACCTCCAACAAAGTTCATAGAAGGATATATATATAGCGAGTAGTTCAAAGCATGTGCGGATTAAACATGTTAGATGATCAAGCATAAGTATACAAATAATGTGATTTATTCACCATGAATCATAAAACATGAGATAATAACATTTTTGAAACAAGACACAGCTTCTTTATTGATATCAGCAAAGAATAGTGGAGAGATACAACCTAATCTGACCACGACATGAATGAAACCTTCCTCCGGATCCGTTCTTCACAAGCCTCAAAGATCACCTCTTGAGCATATGCAACAAGATGTCATATAATCAAGGATGAACATATATGCAAGGAAACAAGGGTTTCATATGACTGGGAGTGCAGGAGGCACAAGGGAAATTAGACTTGACCTGGGGACTGAAATGACTATAATTTCATTATCCTATATCCTTGGTGTAATTAGGACTTCCCATGAGGTGTATAAATACCACTAGAAATCGGTTGATTCAATTAGGCCACATGCTCCTGCAGGCGGGATTTCGATGTAACCCATAAACCCTACCCGAAAAACAGGATATATTATATCTTTTAATATTTTGAATTATATACGTGGGTTCTATATAGAGGTACTTGCAAGTGTATGTGGTTTTTGAAGGGAAGATTCACGTATGTAATTCAAAATATATATTTTTTAATAAATTATCAAGTCTGAATGAGAAAGGGCTGCCCAACGCCATACTAGAGCATACGAACTACAAGAGTTTTTTATGATTCTATAAAATATTCCCCCTAATATATGAGTTCAGAAAGGGTACATGATGGCAAAAATGTATTAAGTATAAATAGATATCATTTGAGGACATGAGAGGATATCACCAGATTCTAGATCACTAAAAACATGTGGAATAAATAAAAAATAAGGCTCATTTCTGAGGCGAGCATACCCATGCTCAGAGATAATAAATAATTTCCATCGATCAAGTCTAGAGTGGAACCAACATGTATAAATAAGTGTACAAATAAAAATGAATAATAAATAGTGGATCATCTGACCATAGCCGTAAAGGAGCACAATGGATCTATGTCTCAATATCACATATAGAATAAAGTTTGATCAATGATGCTTAAGGAATTTCGTATCACTGATGTTGCACAACTAATCCTCAAAGTACCATGTCATATAGGTGGAATAGTGGTACTACATAAACTCGGGTGCCAACATACATGAAGTTGTTGTGATGGATTGGAACATATAAGGTGGATGGTATCAATGGCATAAAAATGAAGGAGCTATTGAGTGAACCAAGATGCTGACACAACTTGAGATATTCACCAAATACAGATGGTACATTTATACACTATGGGAATAAATGAGATGAATTCAACCATGTGATAAATAATTTAATTATTTTTCAATTATATATATTGTTAACAAACATGAGACAACTTACCGATAATGATGATGAGATTCAAGATACCCAGTACACTCTAACAAGTGTGAATAAATGTGTTGAATTTGAACACTTGAGAGAATATATCAATCAGGAGAAATTGATGTATTCTCATTGTTGATATTGAAGGAGCATGTCAATAATGATTTCAAACCCTAAGGTGCTGAAAAGGACTCTAGATCTTGTTCCCAAATAAATGAGTCAGCGTCGATAGGAAAATATCTATTGGAAGGAAGGCATTAGGGGATCCCCCATCAACCAGTGCGGGTGTAACTCGTAGGCCAATAATTTGGAAGAACTCAGAAGAAAAGAGATGAATTAAGCATTTGTAAGTACATTTCTGGCATACACAAGATGTGGCTAGTGCATGACAGAAGCCCTCCAAACCATCCAATAATGAAAGCTAACAGAGAGGTGAGGAATCCACCAATAGGGTCAAATGGAAACAAATGTACTCCAAGAATCCCATTGTGTGATAATGTAAGTTGACGCTGAACATAAGGGAAACCACTAAGTAAAATACCCATGATACTGATCGATGATGAGCACAAGGTCACTTATCAATTATGTAAATAGGGCCACGGTGCAGCTCTAGGCCTACTATCAGAGAAATTTTTCAAATTCGATAAGACCGGACCCACCAGTAAGAAGTCAATGGAGACCTTCTTGACCAACGTGAGAAAAATACCAAATAGTTGATGTGATATTGAACAGATCTTGATAGACTAGGTATGGCTGACTAATATTGAGTTAAGAGACACCACAGAATGGGCGACACAGGTTGACTTCCCTTGAGAAAAAGCATGACTAAAATATGACTCTATGGCATCATATAAGAAATTTGTATAATTTTTTAATGCAGGGGGCTTCAACAAACTCTCCAGATGATTGGAATAGATAACGGACCAGAGGAGGATTCACTCAAAGACAAGGTTATGGCTCTCCTAAAGTCAAACTAAGTCGCATACCAATGGAGGAAAGACTTGTTTTGAGTGCTTTGTTGAAGGGTGATACAACTGACTCTTGTTGCAATTAAATACAGAAGTAAATGTCTCATTCCTACTCCTTTTGGAATATATATATTTTTTTCTATTTTTCATATTTAAAGCCCGAAAAAGAATTAAAGAATGCCTATAGTATAGTGGAAAGAATGAGTATTAAGGGCATATGCACTAGTTCTTGGGACTGGAAAATTCCTATTCTCAATGAAAGGTGGAAAATACTAGTCGAAAACACTCAAAGGAATGTTAATTCCATGGATAAAGGGTGTCAAGTCGTAGAGGCTAGTGAATGCATGATTTGAACTTGTAGAAAGGTCATGTTCAAAAGTGGCTCTATAAGTGAATTCGGCTTAAGGAAAAAATGGTACAAGTAGTCAATGTGAAATGTAGCAATAAAACTTAACACATGGGAGACTCTAGAGTATAAAGCTATAAATATATTGAATAAGAAATTAAATGAGGATTCATCACAAAGTCACTGTGGGACTAAAGAAGAATCTCGATCGTAAACAGTTCTTATAGCATGGGAAACATATGCTAGCAAGAATATAACTAGGAATCCCACAGAATAATTGGATCTACCATTATTTTATGAGTTTATAATACAATGAGTGAAAGTTGTTTTAGAATCAAAACACAATGGGATCTATACTATGGAAAAATATTTTCGTATGAGGTCAAGATTCATAATGCAACAAAAAATTGGTATGCTCTAACATATATACCGGTGACAAAAAATATATCTACCTTGATAGGTCTACAATAGTTGATTCAAAGTGGTGAAAAAATTTATAAAGTCTTCATTTACGCTGGAAAGAAACCTCCCCAACACTTCAAGCCAAAAAGTCAAAATTTCATAAAACAATAAAGTTAAAAAAATATGAACTTTGTAAAAGTGGGTTTTTAAATTTTAATATAAAAAGACATTTTTACTCAACAAAACTTCATTCGAACTTGCAAGTGTTGAGAATTGAGAGTTTGGGAGAAAATTTAGGAAACTTTATTTCACCAATCCTCAACTGAACCATCAACCAACTTTCCAAATAATTATAGATCTGCAATCTCATTCATTTGATTCATTTTAAGCAAATTCAATTGATTTTTCACTGTAGAATTTTATTTTTAGAAATTGTGTTTGCACATACGCAGGTTGTATCTTTGGAAACCACATATAAAATTAACTACACATAGGTTTCCAAAGGAAAATTCGCATGTTTATGTGACTGTCTCTTGAGAAAGTCACGTACGCATCAAAAGAAATGAATTTTTGATTTTTAATGGATGAATTCTTTTAAATTTTCAAGATGGTATTCATTTGCAGAGAAAGGGAACATATTGATGTTGACAATAATGTTCTTAATGATCCATTGGCATTGGAATCATTGAGAAGATGTGGATTGTTCAATTTTTTCATGATGCTGAATACGAAAACTGTAACTTGATTGTTAGAGATTCTTATTCATTAATGGGATCTAGAGAAAGAGGTTTTTATGATTGATCAGACACCCTTACAGATTGAGGTGGAATATATACTTCATCAGAGTACTTTCCCAAAGAAGGGAACCAGTTGATTTGAAAGGGAGGGTCCATTGAGGCCTCAATGTTTCTGATTATATAGGACTCTACTGCACACCAGACACGGACAAGTCCATGTCACAAATCCCGATAAAAAATGCAGTGAGCCTACCAATAAAAGTCATTCTATTTACCATTGTAAGGGTAGAAGGCTGGACATCACTACAACAGGCTTCTCAACCTACCATGTTCTTGATAGTAGAGTGCCTTACCTCAAAAGTCTTTGATTGGTGCAGAACATTGTTGGTTAAGATGAAGAAACAATTGTCTTCAGTGAGACAAGGGAAAACAAACAATTTTGTCTATGGTAGCATACTTTTTTCATTCTCCTTTGAGAGGGTTCCAACACTTTCACTTAGAGTGTCTACAATCATTAGCAGTCCCAGGGATCTAAGGATGGCTAGATGGGCAGAATTAATCAGGCGACCTAGCAGAGGTGAAGTCACTCAAGCACCATTTGATGACGAGTTATTCCTTTTGTGGGAAGAAAAAGTCATATATATAGATAAATACCCTTACGGAGGCATACACTATTAAGAGGACTTGGATCTGGCACTTCCCGCAGGTGCTACATGGTGTGATATTGGTAAAATATTAATTTTTTACATTATTTTATTTTATTTTTTTATTTTTACTTTTTGAATTTTATATGATCTTAAGAAGTTAAAATAATTTTTTGAGTGAAACTAAAATCTTAAAATATTATTTGATCATGATAGAGATGTTGGACCAGTGAGATCTGAGGGCTTTCCTAGGTGCAGGCATTGCCGAAGAGACGTGGAGAGATAAACAACTGATTCTGAGAGAGTCCTTCATGCAGTCCAAAAGAACTTGGACATTTTGACTCGCCAAGTTCCCATGGAATCCATAGAGGATATCCTTGAGGCTATTCAGAGATGAGCAATAGGAGTACCACAGGATTGGGTGTGACTCTTTTGATGTGTGGCAAATGCCATCGCCCTTTTCTGTGATGGTCATCTAGGGTAGGGCACACATATTTAGACTTATATAACTTCTTTATTTATGGTCATGATAGAGATTAAACCCTAATTTTGTAGGAAAATTGTCCAGATTTTATATTATTTTGGACATATTATTCCTATATATATACAAACGGTTTCATGATGTGTTGATCATATATACAGATGATTTGATGGTATTTTTTATTTTAATGAGATGAATGATTAATGTTCCAATATAATGCTTGATTAGCTATAGAATCAATAAATGAATTTTCTAATCATGGAATATGAATGAAAGCAATAAAATTGAATGATTTTTTTAATAGTCGCACCCTCAAAAATTGGCAATGTAATAGAGGATCACTCACACGATAAATGTTATTTAATTGAGACACCAAAAAATGTGAGTCCAAATAAACCACTAATGATTTAGTATCAAATGATATAACATCTGATAGTAAATTAATGAAAAAACTTTATTCAATCATATTGTTGGAGGAAGAATTGATACATATGCCTCTTGAGACTAGCAAATGAGTAGATGGATAACATATAACCCAAATGGTGGAAGCTAAGTTCTGAGTATGTCTACTAGCACCATCAACAAATCCTAGATACACTAGATCATTCATCAAAACCTTCCAAAGTAGACCAAATATACCAATATCACCACGATACCCATAGACAAACAAAAACTATGTACAATATTTACAAAACAAAGAATATGCTAGGAAACAACCTAGGCACAATACTTCTTAATATAGAGCCCATTTTTGGGCTCTGATAACACATTTCCATCAAATTAAACCAAATTTTATGCACCTTTTTAAGAATTTTTTGATAATATAAGGATCATACCACATGGGTTTGAAATTTCCTGCCCCTAAGCTGTCCTTACATTGGTCATAGACCAGGACAGGGTCACCTTCAAAGAAACCCTAGGATGCACAATCTTGTCATATTGTGATTTTACTGGCTTTTTATGAGCTTCATTCATTGTGGATACATCTCGAAGCTTCTCATCCATATGTTCCAAATCAATGCAGTGTTCTTTGAGAATATAAGTGTTTGGAAGAAGTTGGACTGCTAGTTTAAGAGATGGAATCCTGCACTCCATAAGGAAGATTTATTCTAAACAGTAAACTAGTTGAAAAGGAGTAAAGTTGGTAGCGATCTTGAAAGACATCCGGTATGCCAAAAGCATAGGATATAACATGATGTTCCAGTTAGATTTAGATTTATTGACTTTCCTTTGTAGGATAGTTTTGAGGGATTTATTCATGGCTTCAACCTTCACATTAGCTTGAGGATAGTATGGACATGAATTCTCTTGCCGAAATCCCAATTTTAAAGTATTCAAACATAATCTTATTTTGAAAATGAACGCCCTGATCAGTGACAATCTCCTTTGGAATACCAAAACGTGAAATGATCTAGTTGAATAGGAAAATAGTTGATGTCTCATCATTGTATTTGAAAGTAGGCATAGCTTAAACCCACTTTATAAAGTTTTCTACTACTACAATGATGTACTTATGAACCCTAGTTGACGCTGAATTAAAAATAGTAAATTCAATACCCCACTTAGTGAAAGCTCCAACATTGATGATAGGGAAAGAAGAAGCTAGATGAGTGCGCATTTTCCAAGTATATACCTGACAATAATGACACTTCTTGACCACTTCAATGCAATATTTGAATATCGATGGCCAAAAATAGCCTATACGCAATATTTTTTGGGTTGTTGCAAGCCCGAGTAGATGACCTTGACAAGATCCATTGTGGCAGTCATTTAGAACAGACTCAAATTCATTGAAGGTTAAACAACACCTAAGGATTGAGGCAATCCCACGACGATATAAAGTATCACTGATAATTAGATAATTTTAAGCTAGGTTACATAATTTTCAACATTCATCCTTCGAAAAATTGTAAGGGAACTTCAAATTCTGGAGATATACAATGATATCTCCATACCATGGATCATGCAAAGAGATTAGGAAGAGATGTTCATTATGGAATGATTCTTCATAAACAATATCTTCTTCACAAGGAATCTCTGAAATAAATTCCACGAAGAATAAATATTTTTTGGACTTGGCTGACATAAATTCGAGGTCAAATTCCTATAATATGACAATCCATTTATTATATTTTCCACGAATCACTCGCCTAGTGGGGAAACATTGAAATGGGTTGAACAAGCAAATTTTTTTTTCTAAGAATAATATAATGATGGAGCCACAGGACAACGTGAACTACTGCCAAAGCCAATTTCTCTATATGAAAATACCTAAGTTAAGGACCAACCAAGCCTTTACTTAGATAATAAATCATGTTCTCTTGAAGAGCATTGTATTCCTGAACCAAAACCATACCAATGGTTGATTCTTCCAAAACAAGATATAGGAGGAAATCCATGCTATAATTGGGTGGAATCAATAAAGAATCAAATCACTGAGAAAGATCGTCCCATATAAATGGAACTCCTTTATTCAGAAATCACATAAATCCTTTCTTAATATCGACATAATTGACGATAAATCTACTTAAGAAATTGGATTTTCCTTGAAGACTCTGAAGCTAACGAATAGTTGATGGGGGAGGTAACTGAAGTATTTCCTCAATCTTGAAGGGTTGATCATGAATCCCTTCATTTGACACTATCAATCCCAGTAAATGACCAACTTTGATAGACAAAATTCACTTGTTAGGGTTCAACTGGATCTTATAATAATGACATCGTTCAAAAACCAAACGAAGGTTCTTTCGATGACCCATTATTTTTTGAGAACGAGTAGCTAGGTCATCCAAATATTCCTCTATTATGTACATGATTTCGTGGTGTTATCATCAATAAAAAATAGGTTGGTCAAGTGTCATTTTGAGTTAGGTTAAGTGTGTTGATCAAATAAATTCATGAAAATTGATACAATTTCATGAATGGTCTATAGTTTTAAAGAGTTCAAAGTGTTTTGTGTCCTATAATTAAGGTCTTGTTATAGGAAAATTTCAAAATTCACATACATTAGATTAAATAACTCATTCTTGACATTTGTCACCTTTTACCTGAGTCTACAGCGATTGTTGTGCAAAATAGGTTGTTTTCGCTACGGACTCAGCTGACAATTTCGTAGCCAATCTGCCAACATTCTAACATAATTCTCTATGAACTCCTATTTTTTTGCACCAGTCAAGGGATCGATGAGTTGTCAATTTTTTAGTGGTTGGGGATCAAATTTCCATCACATGCTTAATTATTATGAATCATTATTCATTACCACCACATCATTCCATTCTACCCTCAGTTTTTCTTTCTTGATTTAACCATCATGCATTCGAGCCTAGTCACTTACCTTGTCATCCTGTCAGTTGCTTTTTCCACCATTTCCTTGTTTTTTTTTTGATCCAGCTGTTTTCATAGGAAATTTTCCAATTCTATCCATAAGCAACTTGTTGTCAAAGGTCATCTTTTGTAGGTGTCAAAATTAAAACAAGGCAATGCTATTTTGGAGGAGATAAGAATACCAACAAGGGAGGTTTAGTGGTTAGGTATGAACCTGTGGACCTCAAATTGGTCATGGAAGATCCTATTTTTGCAGAGGCTTTCACCAATGTTGGCTGCATGATATTTTTTCAAAAGTTGCAGGGGTATCATGCTTAAGTCTCCAAATAATTTGCTGTGATTTTTTTTTGGCATTGCTTCAGAAGTAGGCATACTGAGTTTTACAGTTTCCCCTGAAGCTATTTCTCAAGCAACATAGATTCCTAGGTCAGGAGAAGAATGGTTCAAAGCGACCAATTTTAAATAGAAGAATTGTGATGAGTTTTGAAGAAAAACCATATAGGGGTGGACATAACATTTGGTATACCCAGAAGCTACCTTAAGGTGAAGTATTCAAAACTATTGTTGATAATTAAGAACTATTTTACACGTGAGGGAAGATTCCACATGATATACCAGTACCATTTCAGAATTATTCTCCACTTTACAGGTAAACATCTCTTAGATTCTAGACCTTCCATTCTTCCTTTTCAAAAGCTTAGGTAAGATGTCTGATAAAGTTCAAGGAATACTTGAGAGTAGTGAGACATATGTATTCCATCATAGCTTAATTAAGTTGTTGGTTATGGAGGAATTGCAAATGTTGAACAAAGACTTGACTACATTTTTGTTTCTAAGTGGTTATGATGTGGATGTGATTACTACAAAGAAAACACCCAAGTCCAAGAAAATTACTCCTAAAAAGGATAAAGGGCCCATAGTTGAAGATAAAGTTGAACTTGAAAAAGACATGCAACTTGTAGAAGAACCTATGGAGATGGAAGTTGAAAATTTGCAGGAAACAACAGTGGCCCCTCAACCAACATCTGCAATCAGCAAGAAAAAAATATGATACAAGGGCTTCTAGGAGGACTACTAAGAATCAGATAGAAGGAAAGGGTAAACTTAAAGATATTTTTGCAGGCTATTGATATTGAAGAGACTCTTGTAGTTAAACCTATGGAGATAAAGGGAACCAAGATGAAGAAGAAAGGCCTCACTGTAAAAAATCTTGATTTCTCCAGTGAGGACTATGGTTATGTCTTCAAGCCTAGAAAGCCTTTTACTAGATCACAACTCTCCATAGGGGACAAGTCTGGTAAGAAGAAGATTGAAGAAGAAAATAACAAGCAACCAATGGTGGAAGAAATAATTGAATTATCCCCCATAGAAGAATAAATCACTAAGGCACAGAAAGTTAAAGATAAAATGATAGAAAAATCTAAAATGGACATTCTTAAGGAGAAAATTAAAGAGGCAAGAAATGAGGTCTTAGAGACCAAGCTGGAGCTGGAAGATTTCAAGCAAGAAAGAAAATAACTGTCAGATTTTAAAAAAGAGGCAACCAAGAAAATCAATTTTATGATGAGGTGGCTGAAAGGTCCAAGAAAAGTTTGAAAATAACATTACCTTTGCACAAAAATATGAAGCGTGCAACAAGGAGGAACAGATGGCTACAGGCAAACAGGATAAATATTATAAATCAGGTTAAAGAGCTAGATATTCAAATGGGAATGGTGCTGACTGAGCTAAATAAGAAAGGTTTTAAAATGATAATGGTAGATGAACCTGTAGAAGGTGAATTTGCTACTTCTTAAGGAGGGTGAGATTTATTTTGAACCATTTTTTCCTTATCATGCTTCACATCATCATCTCACATAGACATGGATAGGTTTTGGGAGGTGGAAGTTAAAATTTTGATATATGCAGTTTATCAGGCAAGTTCATAGCATACTCTAGGCTAAAAGCCAATTTTTCGCTATGAACTCACTCAATATTATGTTTTGCAATAAATTCTAAATTTTTCCATAAAGTAGTAAGTAAAAGCATGTATTTAAATTTTTTGACTTGGTGGACAACCTTAAATGACTAGAGAAGTCAAAAAATTTCAAGAAAAGGTCAAGTGAAGACTGCTGCAAACTTTTCACTACATAATTGCCTAAAGTCCTCTGTTTTTACAGCAAGGGAGAATTTCAAAGTTTTTCAAGCATTAAATGAATTTTTGAAGCACATTAATCATCTAGATTGGTTAAAGAGTATCAGTGGAGACTTTGGTTAGTGATAACACTCATCATGGGGGGTTATTGGGCTTCCAGGTCATCAATTTTTGACACATCGTCAACTATAACAACACATCCCCAAAATATGAGGAGAATACCCTAGGTGTCAATTTGGTTGTTTTATTGTTTAATTACGGGCATTTCCACCTCATAAAAAGTGGTGTTGTTCGATAAGTATCATCATGTATGGAAAATTAAAAGTTTGTTAGTAAAATAAATAGTGTTAGAGTCCTTTAGGTTTTGAACTCTTGTAAACATAAATATCACTATATTCCATCCTTTTAATTTGTTTCCTATTTGGATAAGGTGTCTTTGTTAGTATTCAAAGGTCTAGCCAACTGGCATACTACATGTTGAACCTCAAAATTGTTCTTTCTTTGACACCCATTGTCATCACTTATTCCTACCTTTTCATAAATACATAACTCCAATCAATGATAAATGACATATTCTATCTCAGAGAATGCAGTTGAATGGTCTCTATTTTATATTTTGATGTTTCTTGTTATTTAAATGAATTTTTGTAACTCAGCTATAGAACATGTGATATTCTGCAACTAATTTTTTTTCCATAGCTACTGTGATGGTTTGATAGTTTTTGAGAAGTGAATGAAGGAATGAGTCACATGGGCATCATTGGAATGATCCAGACATGGATCCATCCTATCCACCTATTTTATTTCGATAGAAAAATGTGCTTATGCTCACAGTCAAAGGATGTGATCCGAGAATGAAAAAATCTCAATTTACTATGACGTAGCAAATAGAGAGTTATCTATTTATATTCTGCTTCTGTATTTCAGTTATAATTTCCATCGCTAGGTAGAAATACTTCAAGATAGTTACACTAAAATTTGTTTAAATATCGGTTGTTTTGAAACCAGAAGGTAATCTTAATTATTGTGAATGTTGTGTATGCCTTAAAACTCAGTTTTGATAATATGAAGACCATGTTCATTTGTTCCAGATCCTTTTTTATGCGTGCATAGTCTGCTAGGATTTCAACTCATTCTGTTGCAGAGGGCCCCTTCACAGAAAGGAGGTTTTATTAGTTGTTTTTAGTTTAAATTTTATTAGCTCTGTTTTGTCAATTCATAGTTAGATTTTCATTTCTTTTATAGTTAACTTGTAGTTGATTCTTAGATTAAATTTCTTACTATTTCATAGATTAAATTCATGAATTCTTTCTTATAATTAGTTTTAGATTAACCGTGTAATATTATGCTTATCAAAGCATATCAAGAAAGTAGTTTCTTTTTTCTATTTTCCAAATTGGATTGTGCTGGGAGCATTGTAGCATACAATTATCTTAATTTTATTTTACATGTTTTTAAAATGCTTTCTTAGATAAAATTTTCAATTAAATGTATAATTAGATGCTTGTTAAATCATCTCAAGAAGATGCCTTTGTCATTTTCCAAAACTGAATTATATTTGAGTATTTGGTCGTACAATAGTTTACTTTCCTTTTTACATGCCTTTTAATTTCTTTCTTAGATTAAGTTTACAATTTAAATGTATAATCATGTGCTTGATTAATCATCTCAAGAAGGTGACTTTTTCATCTTCCAATTGAATGATATTTGAAGTATTTGGTCATGCAGTGAATCATAGTTTCCTTTCAATTTCTTTGAATTTGATTTCCATTTAGATTAGCATTGTCATTTCAATTCTTAAATTATAGGATTTATGCTTTCAATCCATGGAGTAGTTTTAGATTAAGATAGAATAGAATTTAGCTTTAATTCCATAACATCAAAGTCATTAGAATAAATTCTCTATCTTTAGATCAGGTTCTAACCATTCAAATTTTGATTCATTTTTATGCAATTTAAAATAGTTAAAGAACATTTCTTTTTCTTCCTTATTTCAAAACTAGTTTTCAACATTAAAATTCATTAGATCTAGTTGATCATTAAAAATTTATAGATTTCATATTTTTCATTTCTTATATTAATTCTTTTATACATAAAGAAATAAAACCCCACAAAAAAATATAAAAAGGTACACAAAGAAGTAAGAAAGAAGGTTAACTAAGCATATATAGTGCACCACACTTCATCAGATTACTAACCTTAGTTGAGGATTTATGATAGAAATTTAAGACATTAAATTGACTAAAACTTTTGGTGCCATTGCCGGGGAAGTGTAAATAGGAAGCCTTATTTATTACATCTAAAATTTTATATGCGTAGAGAAAGAGATTCTAGGGGTAGATTCATATCGAAAGGCAACAGTTTGATTCCAACAACACCCCACCTAGACCACGAAGTGCTACACCACCATATCAAACTCATATTCCATATTTCACTAGACATATACTCCCTAAAGTCTTAAGTTTAGAAATCCAACCAGGAGGATCTCCAACTTCATCCATTGGGGCAGTCTTAGAGGAAGAAGATCCTAGATCTCCAACAGAAGGAGTAACCTTTTTCACCTCTACAAGAGAACACATTCTAGCTTAATAGTTAGAAATTCCTAGTGAGGAGGAGGAAGAGGAAACTTTCTTCAATATCCCATTAATAGAAGAACTAGAGGAAGAACAATTAAATCTAAAGTTAGAACCTTATATTAGCTCTAAGGAATCTACAATGGCAGGAGAAGGAGAAGGATAAATTATAAATGGAGAAAATGTAAGAATCAGAGGAGGAATAGGTGGAGGAGGAGGTAGATGGAACAGAGGAGGAGGTGAAGAAAATAGAAGAAATAGGGAAGATATTAATTATTTTGGATTTCCTATAGTTGATGAGGATACAAATGCCACAAATAAAAGTATTTCACCTTCCATTCTTCCAAATTTTCATGGATTAAAGAATGAAGATCCTGAAACCTTTTTGTTTGAATTTGAAGTTTTGTGTAGATATTATGACTACTTATAAGATTCTAAAAAACTAAATCTATTTCCTACAAAACTTAAAGGAGAAACTTTAAAATGGTTAATGGGTTTAATCACACAATCTATTAGGACATGGAATGATATGAAAAGTGCATTTTTACAAATACATTTGGATTATTGCACACAAATTAATCCGAAGGATGAAGTATTCAACATGATGCAAAAAGAGGATGAGAACCTGGAAAATCTAATTGAAAGATTCAATTACAACATAAAAAGAGCTAGAATGGAAAACTTAGATCAAGATACTTTAAAATATCTCTTGTTAAAATCCATTAGACATGAATGGATAGACATTTTCAACATGATGGGGAAGGGAGACATCTCTCAACTCAAATTACTTTGAATCAGTGAATTATGCATTCATCTCTCAAGAGGAAAATCAAGAACTGGGAAAAATACAAGAGTTCCTATTCTCTCTAGAGTGAATAAATCTGCAGTTGGAACAGTAAGCAGGGAAGAAATTGGAAATATGCTTGATGAATTTAAAATAGATATCTTAGGGAGTCTTAGTGAATAGATAGACACCCTTAAATTACAAAACAACCAAAAATATGAAACTAATGCCTTATTTTTTTTCTGTCCTAAATGCAAAAAGAAGCATGCCTTAAGAGAATGTCTCCTTGATTTAAAAGTCATAGATATCTGTGTTATTGCTTAGAAAAATCATGAAACTATTTTTTTCCCTTCTATTCCAGGTCCTAAGGATATTTACCAAGAAGAAGTAACTTCATGTCTAGTATAACCTCTTCTCTTTGTCTCTAGAACACTATGACAGGGGCCACAAACTCAAGGTTTTAACAACCAAATGTATACTCAACCCCCACCAAATAATTGCAATTCTTGGAAGAAACCTTGGTCCCAACCTAAACATTGGACACAAGGAATGAAAAATCCTTATGGTAGATATTCTCAATACTACCAATATCCACAATCCTATCCAAACTATCTTCCCTAAAAATTTCCACAAAAAAATCAACAACCCACAAATTTCATTACCATTTCCACAAAGACCAAACCAACTGCCTACCCAGCCATTTCCAAACCCAAATAACAAAAATTCTCAAAATGCTCACAAAATAGAAGGACAAAAATTTCCAATTTATATGATTACCCCACTAGATCTTAGTGATGTTCAACTTAGATCTGGTAGAATATTAGAAAGGAAAAATCCTTCTATTGTTATTAAAGAAAAAGATGATTTTGATGACGAATTTATCTACAGCAAAATAAAAGTTCTAAAGAAGGGGCATTTCTTCAACAGAACCTGAATTATGAAAATAAAAAACAAGAAAATCCAATAAACTTAACTCCTATCATAGAGGAACCATCAATATCTATTTCTAACCCTCCTTTTCCTGAAAGATTACAAGTTGATAAAGGGGTAGAAAAACAAATAATGTTTCCCACTTATGATTTTCTAGATGAATTGAAAAATGGTTGTATCAAAATTCCTTTTCTACAATCCATTAAGGATATTCTGATTCTAGCCAAAACAATAAGAGATTTTATCATAAAGAAATCAGGGAGAAAAACAAAAGAAATAAAAAGAATTCAATTAATAGGGAAAATTGCAGACATTATGATGGGAAAAATTTCCATACAAAATTATTTAGATCTAGGAAGTCCAGTTGTAAAAGCACACATCAATGGTATTGAAATTCCAAATACATTGATTGACTTAGGAGAAGCCATAAACATCATAAGAAAACAAACCATGGAAAAAATCAAGCTTTCGAACCTTTATTATATGCCTACATTACTGCAACTAGAAGATAGATTAGTAATTAAGTCAGATGGTGTATTAGAAGGCATTTAATTATCCTTAGACTCTTGGGAGTATCAGGTTGATTTTATGATTTTGACACCCAAGAACAATCTAGGAGGACATCAACTAATACTAGGAATACCTTAGTTGGCTACAACTGATGCTTTCATTAGTTGTAGATTTGGTGACATTTACATTTATGATGGTAATTCAAAAAATAAATTAACTTTATATCCTCCAGCAAGAACAATCACAGAAATAGAAGATGAAGAATGGATTGATGATGATAATGATATACAACCTCTCTTTACCATTTCTTGTATTAGTGAAGAGAGCCAAATCTTAAATTCAATAGAAAAAATTGAATCATCCTTAGAATATGAAAATGATCATATTTTTCAAGAAAAATGTAATGTTGAATACTTTTCATGTAGACATATGTCTTTATATTCCATGGAATAATTAGGTAACTCTACAGTTGAAATTATTCAGGGAAAATCTTTGAACATAAACAAAAACTTGGAAAAATTACAACACGAAAATTTAATCAAAACATTACAACAACATTCTTCTTCATATGCATGGGAATACACTGATAGGAATGGAATTAGTCTTAAGACTTGTATACATCATATCTACATTGAGGAAAATATTAATCCTATCAGACAAACTCAAAGAAATATAAATCCAAATCTTAGGGAAATTGTGAAAGAGGAATTGCAAAAATTGTTGAATGTAAACTTCATTTATCCAATTTCAGACAATAAGTGGGTTTCTCCCTTGGTGATTGTACCTAAAAAGAATGGTAAGTGGAGAGTATGCATTGATTATATAGAATTGAATAAAGCTACTCTAAAAGATTATTTTCCATTACATTTCATAGATCAATTATTGGATACATTATCAAGAAGGAAGTATTTCTCATTCTTGGATGGTTTTAGTGGTTACAATCAAATTCGGGTAGCACTTGAAGACCAAGATAAAACCACATTCACTTGTCCATGGGAACCTATGTCTACTGATTACTTCCTTTTTTATTGTGTAATGCACCTGCAACATTCCATTAAAGGGAAGTATTATGAATTTTCTCTAATCTAATACATGATTGTGTGGAAGTATATATGGATGATTTTACAGTTTATGGGAATTCATTTGAAGAAGCTCTTGAAAATTTGGAAAAGTTTCTTAAAAGATGTAAAGAATAAAATATTTCATTAAGTAATGAAAAATATTTTATGATGTTTACGGAAGGATTTTTTTTAGGATATCATATCTCAGGAGATGGAATTAAAGTTAACTCATCTAAGGTTGAATTCATCTCCAAATTATCAGTTCCAAGTTGTCAAAAGGATGTTAGAAGTTTTCTAGAATTCACAGGGTATTATAGAAGATTTATAGAAAACTTCACTAAAATAGCATCCCCACTCTTCAAATTTCTTACCAAATATTGTGAATTTAGTTGGAATCTCGATTGCCAATTGGGATTTGTAGCTTTAAAAACAAAAATTTCTGAATCACCCAGCTTAAGAGGTCCAAATTGGAAACTAAATCTTTTATATTTCAATAGATGCTTTAGAGACAACTCTGGGAGTTGATTAGGACAAAAATATTTGATCCCCTATGCCATCTATTATACAAGAAAGAGTTTGACTCCTGATGAGTTAAATTACATTGTAACTGAAAAAGAATTTCTAGTTGTTGTCCATGCTATTAAAAAATTTATCAATTGCATCACCAAATATGAAACCTTTATTTATAAAAATAATTTTGCATTTAGGTATTTAATGAATAAATATATTACTAATGGTAGAATCACAGAATGGTTATTACTCCTACAAGAATTTAATATCACCATTCTAGATCGACCTGGAAAACAAAACATAAATGTTGTTTTCTTGTCTAGAATTCAAAATTATAAAGATGATACTCCAGTAGAAGATAATTTTCCTAATGAATATATCTTTTCAATATCTACTAAATCTCCTTGGTTTGAAAATATAGCTATTTTCTTAGCTACAAGAAAGTTACATGCATACTTGTTTCCTAGAGAGAAAAGAAAAATTATTCAAACAAGTGCATTGTACTCATGGGTTAATGATGAATTGTATAAAACAGGTCCAGATATAATTGTTAGAAGGTGTGTTCAATAAGATTAAATGCTTGAGATTCTGAAGGCATGTCACGATGAACCCTATGGTGGAAACTTTGCTGATAAGAGGAATGCCTATAAAATCCTTCATTTAGGATATTATTGGCCATCCATCTTTAAAGATGCCAAGGACTATGTCAAAAGGTGTGACAGTTGGCAAAGAATGGGGAAACCTCTTCCTACAGATGAAATTCCCTTACAAACTCAAGTACTCATCGAACCATTTGAAAAATGGGCCCTAGATTTTGTTGGACCAATCAATCCACCATCAAATCAAAAGAAATGTATTATAGTTTGTACTAATTATGTCACTAAATGGGTAGAGGTTAAAGAATTTTCTTTAGAAAATTAAAAAATTGTAGTTAGTTTTCTCTTTGAGGATATTTTCACTCGTTTTTGTGTCCCAAGAGAAATTGTGATAGATCAAGGATCTCAGTTTACGTCAAAGTTGGTGCAGAGGCTTGTGGATGAATACAAGATTAAACATAGAAAATCCAATCCATATCATCCACAAGAAAATGTTCAAGTGGAGTCTACCAATAAAGTGATCGAATCAATCCTCACAAATATTGTACATCTACATAGGAAGGATTAGGCAGATAGGCTTTCTGAAGGCTTATGGGCCTACCAGACTAAATGGAGGAATACAACAAGACATACTCCCTATGAACTTGTTTATGGGAAGCAAGTCGTATTTCCTATGGAATTTTAGATTAAAACCTTCAAGATGGCAGTCAATTTGGGGCTTGATTTATTAGAAGCCCAGAAGCACAGAATGGAGCAAATTAATGAGCTTGATGAGATCAAGAAAGATGCATTTCAAAGAACCAGTCAAGTCCAGCAAAAAAGTTCCAAATGGCATGATAAATATCTAAAGGAAAGAAAGTTCCAAGAAGGAGATTGGGCACTTTTGTTCCATTCAAAGTTCAAAGTCTTTCAAGGAAAGTTTCAGACTCATTGGCTTGGGCTTTATGAGATTGAAAAAGTCTTTGACAATGGAGTAGTCAGGATAAGGAAAATTGATGAAGAAAAGGTACCTCTTCTCGTGAATGGACATCGATTAAAATTCTATCATAAGCCAAATACAAAGGAGTTTATCAAAAATTTCCAAGATAATACTGATATGAAGTTGGTGAAGACGAATCCTTCTTCTTCCCCAACTTAGTCTTCTTTTTGTTTTTCACATCCAAAAAATAAATAAAAAATAAAAAAATTATATATATATATATATATATATATATATATATATACATATATATATATATATATTATTCAAATAATAATAATAATAATAATAATAGTAATTGTATAAGTGTGAAAACCAATCAATGATTGGCATCCTTATAGATCAAATATTAGATGAAAATCAGAGTTTTGACATCTTATATTTTCTATCCCGTTCTAAGATCCCAAAAATATTTATTTCCTTTAATTTTTCTGAAGCAATAAAGAAGTAGCTATAGAACTGCTTCCATTTTGCAGTTATCATTCGATTCTGCAGCTGATATTACATTTCGTAGCTCTATTACATTTTCTTACAACCTACTGAACCAAACATACTAAGCACAAGAAATTGAGAACTCCATTTGAAGATCATGTTGAAGGATACCTTAAGAATAAAGACCAAGGAAATAGCAAAAAAGGTTATTTGTAAAGGTATGTTAAAAAAATTTGTTTAAATAATAAGATCAAAGCATTAGCATATATAATGTAGATTATCACATGTTGCCTCAATATGTCATCATTTTATTTGATTTGGACTCACATCATTTCATAAATCGACCACATCATCCGTATCGTAGCTCATAACAATCCATAACGGATTTTCCCATTTATGATTAAACGTTCATATCCTATTTCCATAACCCAATCATCCACGTTTCTTAAAACCCCTTCAAGTATTCATTTCACTCCTATTTTCCTACAAATAGTCGACATTCTTAACCTTATCCACAACTCAATTCATTTCACACAAATAAGAACAATTCTGAAGGCAAGACTCTTCACGATAGGAGACATGGGTTTGATAGTGAGGACTGAACCAGTGGGAGAAAAAATTATGGAGGGTTATCCTCAGATCAAAGATATGCTTTAGAAGGTTAAATGGCTCAGGTTTATAGAAAATTTTGACGAATTCCATAAGGATATCACTAAGTCTTTTGCATGTTCTTTCAATTAAACATAGGTCGAAATAGGAGACATAAAATATTTAGTAACCAAGGCCTTCATAGCTGAGTTATGGAGCTCCCAAGAACTGGCGAGAGATGGTTTAAAAGCAAAGAATTTCACAGTTAAGCATGGAAATTTTTCCTCAAGAATCCAGGTATGGACATTTCTATTTATAGGAAAGGCATTCCTAGCTCAGCACTCAAGAACAAATGAAGAAATATGCTTTTAATTTTACAGAATTTTATCACTTGTGAAGGAAGATTTGGCTACATTTTTGTTTATCATGCTCGGTTGTTAATGAAAATTTTTGAGGATGGAGAAATAAACCTCCCTTTATTTCTACTGAATATTTTAAAAAGAATGTCCACAAATGTACATAAAATAATTCAGTTCATAGACAACACTATGTACCATCATGGGTTAATAAAAATACTTCTTGAATTCCATTTGAAAAGTATAGGAGACTCTTGGGAGAGTTTCCTAATCAGAAATCATTTCCAAGATGAGATAGAGCAACCTAAGGAAGACAAGATTATAAAAAGTAGAATAAGGAATATTAATACAAGCATTGAGCAAAAACCTTCACCACCACTACAAGAATAAGAAGAGGAAATTGCGCTTTCGGAGTTGATGAAAAATAAGAAACAGGGTGGAGTCAAGACAAGAGGTAAAACAGAGAAAGAGAGAAAGGTTACAAGTGAAGAAAACTTAAACCATCCATAGCCAAGGAGAATCTATAGACTCCAAAAATCCATGAAGAATACACCATGAGAAGGAACATATTTTGTGAATTCAGATGAGGAACCTCAAGTACCATCACCCATCAATGTCTCTCCTCCACATAGTCCTACACATTATCCTGTACATAATTTTGAAGGTAGTCCAAGAAGAAAATCTGTAGACATTGACCAAACACATCAAGAGATATATGAATCTATTGAGTTATTGGATAAAATAAATGCAAAAGTGAATCCAAGTATGCAATAACAGCCTATCAGTCCACAAGAACCTCTGGTTAACACCCTCAAGCAAGAAATCTATGAGCTAGCGTTACTGAATAGGCACATTAAACATGAAAATGAAGCCTTAAAACAACATAACCACTTGGAGAAAGTCATCAATGATAACATCATCCTACATTTGGTGCTATGGTACAAAAAGAACAGGAAGCTAAAGAAAAAGAACAAATATATGAATAGGGCAGTCATCAACATCAAGTACAAACTCCTTATGAGAAATCCTAGGATGGTAGTTACCTCAATGAAAAGAAATAAGAGAAAACTGGATGTATTAGAAAGATATCTGAACAAATGAAATAGGAGAAGAAATTTCACATTTTTGGTAATTGCATGAGGACATGCAATGGATTCTTTGTGGGGGTATGTTGAACCTAAAAAATTTTCTTTCTCTAACACCCTTTTTAATCACTTCTTCCTACATTTTCATAAATCCATAACTCCAATCAATGATAAATGATGTATTCTATCTCAAAGAATGCATTTGAATGGTCTATATTTTATATTTTGATGTTTCTTATTATTTAAATGAATTTTTGTAACTCATCTACATAATGTGCACTATTCTGAAGCTAATTTTTGTTTCTGTAGCTACTGTTATGGTTTGACAGGTTTTGAGAACCGAATGAAGGAATGCGTCACATGGGAATCTTTGGAATAGTCCACACATGGATCCCATCCTATCCATTTGTTTGAATTCGACAGAAAAAGGTGCCTATACTCATGGTCAAAGTTTTGTCAAAGGACGTGATCCGAGAATGAAATACTCTCGATTTTATCTGACGTAGAAAATCGAGAGTTAGCTACTTAGATTTTTCTTCTTTATTTTAGTTATAATTTTCATCCATAGGTGGAAATACCTCAAGACAATTACACTAAAATTTGTTTAAATATCGATCGTTTTGAAGCCAGAAGAAAGTCTTAATTATTTTGAATGTTGTGTATGCCTTACAAATCTGTTATGATAATACGAAGACCATGTTCGTTTTTTTCCAAATCCTTTTTGATGGACACATAGTCTGCTAGGATTTCAACCTGTTCTGTTATAGAGGGCCCCTGCACAAAAAGGAGGTTTCATTAGTTCTTATTAGTTTAAATTTTATTAGCTCTTTTTTGTCAATTTGTAGTTAGATTTTCATTTCTTTTATAGTTAACTTGCAGCTGATTCTTAGATTAAATTTCTTACTTTTTCATAGATTAAATTTTTGAATGCTTTCTTAGAATTAGTTTTAAATTAACTGCGTAATCTTATGCTTATCAAAGAATCTCAAGAAAGTAGTTTTTTTGTATTTTCCAAATTGGATTGTGTTTGAAGCATTGGAGCATACATTTATCTTAGTTTTCTTTTACATGTTTTTATAATTCTTTCTTGGATTAAATTTTTAATTAAATGTATATGTTAAATCATCTCAAGAATATGAATTTTTCATTTTCCAAAATCGAATTATATTTGAGTATTTGGTCATATAGTATTTTAGTTTCCTTTTTACATGATTTTTAATTACTTTCTTAGATTAAGTTTACAATTTTAATGTATAATCATGTGCTTGATTAATCATCTCAAGAAGGTGACTTTTCATCTTCCAATTGAATGATGTTTGAAGTATTTGGTCATGCAGTGAATCATAGTTGCCTTTCAATTTCTTTGAATTTTCTTTCCATTTAGATTAGCATTGTCATTTCAATTCTTAAATGATAGGATTTATGCTTTCAATCCATGGAGTAGAATTAACTTAAGATAGAATAGAATTTAGCTTTAATTCCATAAGATCAAAGTCATTAGAATAAATTCTCTATTTTTAGATCAGGTTCTAACCATTCAAATTTTGATTCATTTTTATGTAATTTAAAATAGTTGAAGAACATTTCTTTTTCTTCCTTCTTTCAAAACTAGTTTTCAACATTAAAATTCATTAGATATAGTTGATCATTAAGCATTTAGAGATTTCATAGTTTTCATTTCTTATATTACTTCTTTTATAAATAAAGAAACAAACCCCCCCAAAACAATATAAAAACATACACAACGAAGTAAGAATGAAGGTTAACTAAAGATATATAGTGCACCACACTTCATCAGATTACTAACCTCGGTTGATGATTTATTATAGCAATTTAAGACATTAAATTGACTAAACACTACATGTAAAGATATCTAATTTTATAAATAGGAAGATTAAAGGATTAGAGAGGGTTGATTGATGGCATGCTACAAGCTACTTTTGTAATATTTTTCAGTCATTAATATACAGTTGCAGAAAGATTCTATCAGACTTGAGATTCATCACGTGTTCTCATATGTGTTTGTCTTATCTATCTATTTGATATTTATTTAGTTTTATTTATCTTTAATCACTTTGAATTCATGTTTAATCATGCTACAATTTTCTGTATGCATATGGTTTACTTTTCAAGTTTTGTTTGATGAGAATACACACATGCCTTAGCTTCCATGGTAGATGTATTTCATGTAATTGAGTTCCCTCTAACTCCATGCCCAATGGTAGCTATTATTTACATCCTTCACCTTCATAAAAAAACATTCAAAACACACTCAAAGTTAGCCATCATTTTTCCAAGAATTATCTATTGAATATCATACATTTACTTGAGAGAGCCCTCCGAGGTTGGAAAGGATAAGTTCCAACTAAAAGTGGTTTGAAATAATTACTCTGAATTGATTTTTGAAGCAGCCCATCATCTTCAATTTGGTGATAAAATTTTGGTTCATCTGTTGGGATACTGAAGATATATTTTCCCAAAATTTTGTGCTCAAACAAAAATACTAAACTCTTGAAGGTAATAGGAGCTCAGAGGCATTAGAGGCTTCATTCTACCTTGGTGAATCCACTGAAATTCTCAACTTAAAGGTGGCTTCAAAAAAGATACATACAAGGATAAATCCATATCCTAACCCACCTGAGATAATTGATAATGCATAAATAATTTTCAGAGCTATTGGAAGCTCATTAAAATGAGGTAATCCATCTCATTCAAGAATTTCATATTTTGCCTCCAAGATTGTTCGAAGTGTTGAAGATAAAAAATTTGATGAAAAGATAGAAGAAGTGTTTTTTAGGTCTAAATCTGAGAATGCGTTGACTGAAATAATATTAGACTTACAAAGACAAGGAATTGATACATCATCTCTTGTTTCAATAGAATAAAAATATGACTTTTGGAAGGTTGTCAAATCAGAGTTGTCATTGGAAAAAGATTATTTTGAAAAGTTAAAAGAATTAGATCCTTTTGATTTCTTGTTAAGGAGAAGGTCTGGTGTTCCCTTACCTAAATGGAGTTCCTTTATCTCTAAACTCCAAATTCCCATTACAACATCTCCTAGCATCTCATCCTCATTCACTATTTTTTCCCAAAGTCAAAATTTGATTTCATCCACTATTTCAAGTAGCACAGTCCCTTTCATTATGGTTGGAGTTCCTCCTCATACAGGACCAACAAATATGCTCATCTTGTCCTACCTTCCATACTTCATGACCTTCCAGAGGGATATTCTACTAGGATTAAAACCTTTGGGAGTGAATAAGAAATCAATTTTGAGCATCATGTTGATCAATTTAATGAATTTATTGACCAAGAGGAGGTGGATGATTAGGATGTGAAAATGAGGTTATTTTCTCATAGTTTCACAGGTGAGTAAGAAAATGGGTTAAAGCTTTGGCCCCAACTAGTTTACAAAATTGGGATCAATTAGAAGATAGTTTTTTGACAAAGTGAAGGAGTAAGGTAAACCCTGTTCAAGCCTTAACAGAGTATAAAAGTTTGAAAAGAGCCACAGATGAATCAATCCAAGATTTCTCTAAGAGATTTAATAAGGTTTACAATTCTATACCTGATAACATTAAACCTCCTCCAGGAGCTGCTTAATTACACTATGTTGAAACCTTTGACTATGATTTTTCCATTTTGTTAAGAGAAAGATAGTCTGCTTCCTTGGATGATATGCAAAATGATGTTGTTAAGGTTGAGGTAAATATGGAAGCATCCAAGATGTATAAGATGGGAAATTCTAGATTAAAGGAAGAAGAGAAACCTTCCTCATCTTCATATGTGATTTTTTATAGCATGATGAAGACCATGGAGAGGCTTATGGATAGGCTTTCTCCTGGTGATAATCCTTTACCTGTTGCACAAAAAGAAACACAAATTAGAAACCCTCAGTTTAGGAGGCCTCAAAATCAACAAAGACCAAGAGACAATAGAAATCATCCTGATCAACAGGTTAGACCTCCTTTTCAACAAAATCTACTGGATGAAGAAGAGACACAACCTAAATTTCAAGAAGACATTATTCACTATTTAGATGATGATATATCAAGGATGTTTCTAACCGAACAAGAACATGATGAGTCTAGTCATGACTTTGGAGAAGATGGAAAACAATCTGATTAGCTGAAGGGATATTAGCATGATATCTTTCAGATGCAAAAAAAATACAACTTCAAGAATAGAAATGTTCCAATTACAAACAATAAATCTCAGCCAAAGAAATATGCTCCTAAGGCAGCTGAACAAAATAAACACACACCACCTTAGGGTAAAGAGATTGAAAAAACACCATCTTCTTTCAATCTTGAAAATGATTTTTTTTTAAATCAAAATTTTAGTTCCCTTTGGGGAAATCATTAAGGTTGTTTAGTATAGAATCCAAATTTTCAAGATTCTTAACACTCAGCCCGAACCTTCATACATTCTAAATCTACAATAATACCATCCTACCATTTTCCTAGGACCAAGAGTAGAAGATGAATAGAATGAAGATGTTCCTCCTTTCTATGTGAGTCTAAACATCCACTACATGACCTTGCATAATGCCATGTTATATTTAGGAGCCTCCCACAATTTGATACCTAAGGTGATCATGGAAACAATGGGTTTAGACATTACTAAACCTTATAATGATTTTTTTTCCTTTGACTCTAAGAGAGTTCAGTGCATTGGCCTCATTAAAGATGTGGTTGTTGTCCTTGCTCAAGTTCCTGCTAAGACAATGTTAATGGATATAGTTATAGTTTATATTCCTCCAAAATTTGGCATGCTTTTATCTAGATCTTGGGCTACCAAAATTAAAGGAACTATGTATATGAATATGACTTATGCCACCATTCCAATATTTGGTGAGCAGAGGAGGTTGTATAGAGAGAGTAACATGGCTTAATGGTGAGTAGCAAGGATAAGCCACAAATTTTTCCTATTTATACAGTAGAGACTGAATTTAGATCTTCCATTTTGTTCAATGAGGTCATTGATGAGGCAAAAAACCAACAAATTGAAAAAATTAGCAAACAAAAAATCAGAAATTTATGAAGGAAAATGAGGAAGGATGGTGGAATTTTCACTTTGATGGTGCTACTGGAAGAGATAGATATTTTGCAGGAACATGGATTATCAGCCCTGGTGATGAGAGTAAGTTATTCTCTTACAAATTAAACTTTGATTGTACAAACAACATGGATGAGTATGAAGCTCTATTTTTGGGTTTAAAAGCTTTGAAAGTTTTAGGCGCTGAGAAAGTATTAATTTGTGGTGATTCTGAATTAGTGATTAAGCAAGTAGAAGGGTCTTATAAAACTAAGGATGTCAGAATTATATCTTATGTAAATCGGATCATTGATTTGATCGAAAATTTCAAAGAACACGATTTCTTCATTAAAGCTAGAAATCAAAATTCCATAGCTGATTCTTTAGTTGTTTCTACGAACTTATTTGTCATTACTTCTCATCTATCAAGAGTTATGAAATTGATTTCAGGCATAGAAAAACTATCCCTGACAATATTATCAATTGGAAAGTGTTTGATAGTAATCAACAAGTTAAAAATTTGCTTGAGCTAAAATAGGAATTTGAAAATATTCAAGTTGATCAGCACAACATGTTTGCTGAAAGTTGAAACTAAATCCAATGCAGAGGTCCTTCAGCTGAAGAATAACTGCATTCCAAAAGGTTTGATACCCCTTGAGAATTTTTTTATCAGAATGATGTTTTTTAAGTTCCCAAAGATGAAGGCTAATGATGAAGAGGCGTAAAGTTGTAACCTTGGCACTGTAGAAATTCCCAAGATTGTTAAGTTTTTAAAATTTGTTTCTCCAGAGGTGAGAAAAAGGTATGTGGGTATGATGAAAAGGTATATTGATGTGTTTTCATGGATCTATGCAAACTTGAAGAGATATGATCCCAATATTATTTAACATACCATCCCGATCAAAGAGAATGAAAAACCTTTTAAACATAAATTATGAAGAATCAATCTTTTGCTCATGACCCTGATTGAAAGGAGATTAAGAATTTTTTTTGATGAAAAAATAATTTTCCCTTTGAGGTTTTCTCAATGGATTGCTAATCTATTACACGTGAGAAATAATAATGGTGAGATTAGGATATACATTTATTTTAGAAATTTAAATAAAGCATCTCTCAAAGACAATTATCCTCTTCCTAAGATGGATCAAATTCTGCAAAACATTGTTGGATCTCAAATAATTTCCATGCTTGATGGTTTCTCAGGTTATAATCAAATATTTGCGCATCCAAATGACCAAGAGAAAATTTCCTTCACCACGCCATGGGGGACATTTATGTATGCAAAAATGCCTTTTGGTCTCATGAATGCAGGGAAGAATTTCCAAAGGGAGATGGACATTGAATTTTTTGAAGAGAGGACATATCAGTGGTGGTTTACTTGGATGAAATCATTATGTTTTCAAAGAGGGAGGAAGAGAACCTTAAGCACTTGGAGAAAATTCTGCAGAAATGCATAAATTTTGGTATCTCTCTCAATCCTAGTATAATTGTTTTTGCTTTGACTACTCAGAAGTTGTTGGGACACATTATATCAAATGAAGGAATAAGGATTGATCCAAGTAGGATCACTTCCATACAGAAAATAGAATTGCCAAGATATAGAAAATAGGTTCAACATTTTCTCGGTAAGGTCAATTTTGTTAGCAGTTTCATTCCTAATTTTGCTGAGATTGTCAAACATATTACTAAGATGCTTAGGAAAGAGTCTTATGTTAAATGGATAGCAGAGGCTAAGAAATATTTTGAAGATATAAAAAAGGCTCTCACCCAAGCCTCAATGATGATAAGTCCTGATATTTCCAATGATTTTCTGGTTTTTACTTTCACCTTTGAACATAGAATTATTGGGGTATTATTGCAAAAAGGAAGCAAGGAAGTGAGAATCCTATTTCTTTCTTTAATAAAAATCTTACAAACTCTAAATTGAAGTATAATATCATGGAGAAATAGACATGTGCTTTAGTAAAGGTGCTTAAATATTTCAAAATTTATATTCTGCATTCTCATACTATAGCGTTGGTGCCTAATACTGTGGTGAAAGACATACAGACCGAAGTTGATCCTGATGGAAAAAGAGGTAAGTGGATTTCCACTTTGTTAGAATATGATATAGAGATCAAGCCTACCAAGTTGATAAAGGTTCAATGGCTGGAAAAAGTGATGGCACAATCAAACTTTTAGTGCCTAGACATGGATTTCATTGCAGAAATTTCAGAAGTAATTGAAGAAGAGAAATTGGTTCCTATTAGAAAAATTCACTATGTGTGAGTGGTACAGTATTGATGTAATTTTTTTCTTGCAGCATCATAAAGCTCCTCCTCAGTTAACTAAGTCAAAATCCAAGTTTGTAAAGCTGAAGTCTTTAAGGTACTATATTTTGAACAAGAATTTATATTGGAGGGATACCGATGGGATTCTTTTAAATTTCTTCTTAGAAGACGAGGCTAAAAAGATTATTGATTAATCTCATAAAGGATATTATGGAGGACACCATTATTGGAAAGCCACAACAAATAAGATACTCAGACCAAGATATTATTTTCCTTCTATGCTTAAATACGTCTACAAAATGATTGATGCTTGTCATGAATTCCAAATTTTTGATGGGAAAAAGAAGCTTATGCCTCTACCCCTGAAACCAATATATGTTGAAGCTCCTTTCCAACATTGGGGATTATATTTTGTTAGCGAAATAAACCCTGAATCCTTGGGACAACATCGTTGGATTTTGACAACCATTGATTACTTCACTAAGTGGATTGAAGTGGTCCCTACAAGGCAAGCTACATATTCGTTCATCATCTAATTTTTGGAGAACAACATTTTGTCAAGGTTTGGCTGTCCCATGAAGGTTATTACTGATAATGCTCAAGCTTTAAAATCTAAAAATCTGATTAGTTTTTGTCACCAATATCATATCACTCTTGGTCATTCCACAACATATTACCCTCAAGGTAATGGCTTAGAGGAATCATCATATAAAAGTGTAGTCAGGATCATCAAGAAACTTTTGCAAGAGAATAAAAGATCATGGAATTTGAAGTTAAATTTTGCTTTGTGGGTTGATAGAATTTGTACTAAGAGATATATAGGTACGTCTCATTATGAACTATTATATGGAGCTCAAGCAATTTTCCCAACTTCTCTTGGAGTTCCAGTAAGGAATTTTCTACAAGGGATTGAAGAAGAACCTAATGCAATCCAAAGGAGGATAAACTAGCTCATTTGTCTGCAAGAAAAAATAGAGGAAGTGTACAAAAATAATCAACAATCACAAAATAGATTCAAAAAGACATTTGATGGGAAAAAAAAAACATAAAAACTTCGAGATTCAAAATGTGGTTCTGAAATGGGAATCCGAGATTGTATAAAAAGGGAAAGATGGAAAGATTGAGAACATATGGAAGGGGAATTTTGTGATAACTGCATATCATGGGAACACTACATTTTTACTCCAAGAAATGAATGGGAAACTATGTGGAGGAGGACCTGTCAATGGCAAGTTTTTAAAGCACTACTCTTCTTAATTTTTCCTTGTGAAACACATTTCATTGTATATATTTCATTCTCTATTATGGTTTTTTCAAATAAAAGTGAATTTATTATCAATCTTGAGCTCAAGGAGAAGGACATAAGAGCTTGGGAAACATTTCATCAATTTCATCAATTTCATTTTTTTTTTTAAGAAACACACTAGAGTTGTAGGTTCTCTGATGCAACACAAGGGTGCATCATCCCCAGTGGAGCCATTATTGTCATCAATAACAAATAGGTTGGTCAAGTGTCATTTTGAGTTAGGTCAAGTGTGTTGATCAAATAAATTCATGAAAATTGATAAAATTTCATGAATGGTCTATAGTTTTTTAAAGAGTTAAAAGTGTTTTGTGTCATGTGATTAAGGTCTTGTCCTAGGAAAATTTCAGAAATTCACATACATCAAGTTAAATAACTCGTTATTTACATTTTTCACCTTTTACTTGAGTCTGCAACGATTTCTATGAAAAACAGGTTGTTTACACTATGGACTCCCCTGACGATTTTGTAGCAAATCTGGCAACTTTCTAACATAATTCACTATGAACTCTTGTTTTTCTGCACCAATTAATGGATTGATGGGTTATCATTTTTCGAGTGGTTGGGGGTCAAATTTCCATCACATTCTTACTTATTATGAATCATTTTTTAGTGTATGTCACACTTGGTCATCCTTATCACCACATCATTCCATTTTACCCTCACTTTTTCTTTCTTCTTTTAACCTTCATGCATTCGAGCCTAGTCACTTACCTTGTCATGCATCTGAGATGATTTTTCCACCATTTCCCTGTTTTTTTTTCAATCTAGCTACTGTCATAGGTGAATTTCTAATTCTATCCATAAGGATCTTGTTGTCAAAGGTCATCTTTTACAGGTGTTAAAATTCAAACAAGGAAATGTTGTTTTAGAGGAGATGGTTGCACATAAGAATACCAACAAGGGAGGTTCAGTGGTCAGGCATGAATCTATGGACCTCAAATTGGTCATGGAATATGTCAGTTTTGCAGAGGATTTCACCAACACTAGATGCATGAGACTCTGTCAAAAGTTGCAGAGGTATCATGCTCAAGTCTCCAAAGACTTAGTTGTGAATTTTTTTGGCACTGCTTCAAAAGTAGGCATATCAAGTTTTACATTTTCCCCTGAAACTATTTCTCAATAAATAGAGATTCCTAGATCAGGAGAACAATGGTTCAAAGCTACCAAGTTTAAACTGCAAAATTGTGATGAGTTTTTGAAGAAAAACCATGTAGGGGTGGGCATGACATCTATTATAGCTAGAAGCTTCCTTAAGGAGAAGTATTCAAAACTATTGCTAATAATTCAAAAGTATTTTACATGCGAGGGAAGATTCTACATGATATACCACTACCATTTCATAGTTCTGCTCCACTTTACACGTAAAAAACTCTTAGAAATTTTATTCTTCCTTTTTAGAAGCTTAGGTAAGATGTCTGATAAAGTTCATGCAAGACATGAGAGTATTGAGACATATGTATTCCATCATGGCTTAAGTAAGTTGTTGGTTATCGAGGAATTTAAAAGGTTGAATAGAGATTGGGCTACATTTTTGTTTCTAAGTGGTTATAATGTGGATGTGATTACTCCAAATAAAACACCCAAGTCCAAGACAAGTACTCCCAAAATGGATAAAGGGCCCATATTTGAATTTGTAGTTGAACCTTAAAAAGACATGTAGCATGTCGCAACACTTATGGATATGGAAGTTGAATATTTGGAGGAAACAATAGTGGCACCTCAGCCAAAATCCACAAACAAAAAGAAAAAATATGACACGTGGACTTCGAGGAGGATTACCAGGAGTTGGACATAAGGAAAGGGTAAAATTGAAGACATTTTGCAGGCTATTGATATTGAAGAGACTCATGTAGTTAATCTTGTGGACATAAAGGGAACCAAGATGAAGAAGAAAGGCCTTACTGCAAAATATCTTGATTTCTCTAGTGAGGACTGTGTTTATGTCTTCAAGCCTAGAAATCCTTTTACTAGATCACAACACTCCAAATGGGAAAAGTCTAGTAAGAAGAAGAATTAAGCAGAAAATAACAAGCAGTCCATGGAGAAAGAAATCATTGAATTATCCCCCACAGAAGAAGAAATCACTAAGGCACGGAAAGGTAAAGAGAAAATGATAGAAAAATATGAAGTGGACATCCTTAAGAAGCAACTTAAAAAGAAAAGAAATGAGGTCTTAGATACCAAGAAGGAGCTAGAATATTTCAAGAAAGAAAGAAGAGAACTGTCAGATTTAAAAAAAAGGGTCATCAAGAAAATCAGTTTTTATGATGATGTGGTTGAAAGGTCCAAGAAAATGCTGAAAAGAACATTACCTTTGCACAAAATGATGAAGTACACCATGAGCAGGAATAGATTTTTGCAGGCAGAGAGGAGAAAGCTTCTAAATCAGGTTAAAGAGACAGAAATTCAAATGGGAATGGTGCAGACTGAGCTAAAGAAGAAAGGTTTGAGAATGATATTGGTAAATGAACTTGCTGAAGATGAAGCTGATACTTCTTGAGGAGGGTAAGATGTATTTTTAACCATTTTTTCCTTATCATGGTTCATATCATCATCTCACACAACCATGGACAATTTTTGGGAGGTGGAAGTGAAAATTTTGAAATCTACAGTTTATCAGGCAAGTTCGTAGCGTACTCAAGGCTTAAAGCCAAGTTTTCGCTATGAACTCGCTGAAGACTACTTTTGCAATAAATTCCAAATTTTTTCATAAATGGAGAAATTAAAATCATGTATTTAAATGTTTTGACTTGGTGGACACCCTCAAATGGGTGGAGAAGTCAAACAATTTGCAAAAAAGGTCAAATGAAGAGTGTTGTAGATTTTTCACTACACACTTGCCTAAAGTCCTCTATTTTTGCAGTAGGGGAGAATTTCAAAGTTTTTCTAACATTAAATGAATTTTTGAAGAATTTTAATCATCTGGATTGGTTAAAGAGTATCAGTGGAGACTTTGGTTAGTGAGAACACTCATCATGGGAGGTGATTGGGCTACCAGCTCATCAATTTTGGACACATCATCAACTATAACAGCACATCCCAAAAATCTGAGGAGAAGACCCTAGATGTGAGTTTGGTTGTTTTATTGTTTAATTATGGGAATTTCCACCTCAGAAAAAGTGGTGTTGTTTGATAAGTATCATCATGTATGGAAAATTAAAATATTGTTAGTAAAATAAATAGTGTTAGATTCATATTAGGTTTTGAACTCTTGTAAACAAAAATATCACTAGATTCCCTCCTTGTAATATGTTTCCTATTTGGATAAGGTGTCTTTGGGAGTATTTGAAGGTCTAGCCAGCTGGCAGACTACATGTAAATATATCCAATTTTATAAATAGGCAGATGATAGGATTAGGGAAGGTTGATCGATGTCATGCTAGAAGCTACTTTTGTAATACTTTTTAGACATTAATATATAGTTGCAGAAAGCTTCTATCAAACCTGAGATTCATCATGTGATCTCATATGTGTTTTTATTATCTATATATTTGATGCTTATTCAGTTTGATTTATGTGTAATCACTTGTAATTCATGTTTAGTCATGCTCCAATTTACTTTATGCATATGGTTTACTATTCAAGTTGTGCTTGATGAGAATACACACATGCCTCAGCTTCCATGTTAGATATATTTCATGTAATTGATTTCCCTTTGACTCCATGCCTAATGGTAGCTATTATTTACATCCTTCACCTGCATAAAAAAAAAAATTCAAAACACACTCAAAGTTAGCCATGTTTGTTCGAAGCATTGTCTATTGAATATCATACATTTTCTTGAGAGAGCCCTCTGAGGTTGGAAAGGCTAAGTTTGAACTAAAATTTGTTTTAAGCAATTCCTCTGAATTGAATGTTGAAGCAACCCATCAGCTTTAGTTTGGTGATAACACGTGGAAAGCATAAGACATGGCCCATTGAAAGGTAGCTCCAACATTTTTAGGCCAAAAGGAATCTTCTTGCATGTAAACGTATCCCAGGGTAAAATACAATTTTTCTTGTTTTTATCTTCAATATAAATGGTTATTTGATTATACCCCAATAAATCATCCATGAAGGAGAATATCTTATTTCCCACACATTCATCAATGATATGTTCGATGAAAGGAGTGGGAACATTGTCTTTACGAAAAGACTGATTTTAATCCCTAAAGTAAATTCATAACCAAATCGTTCCTTTATTTTTATCAATTGGGACTGGATTAGTGTTTAGATTCAACAAGATGATGAGCTTAGCGAAAAGAGTTGTCTTCACTAAGTGGGCCCGCGGGATATTTTTGGCGCAAAGTCTATTTTTAGACTATGTCTATTTTTAGACATGTCAATCATATTCTATGAGTTGCAGGATGCTATTTGTGGATGGTTGGTCAAGTTGTAAAAATAGATGGACTTATATTTTTAGACATATTGGGCGGAATCTATTTTTAGATTTCCATTCTAAAAATAGATATGTCGAATATTATAAGCTCTTAATAATATTTAGACTCTAAACATTATCTTATTCTCTTGGAGAACTTCAGTTAAGTCCACAGATGTGGCACAGTAGCTGATAGAAGGAATTACACTATTCCTGAGGGTTTACTAGAGCTAATGCATGAGGACTTCAGTTAGAACTCATGTGACAGAGTTTGGTGGAGTTATAGAAGTAGTTGGTGGAGTTGTATTTAGTTTAAATCAGTTAGACTCAGTTGAGCTAGTTGTATCTAGTCTAACTAATTGATACACTAGTGAGAGTGGTGTGAATTAATTATTTAATTAATTCACTAAATAATAGCTCATTAATCAACTGAATAATACATCAGTTAACTACAGTGCATGGACAGTTTCAGTGGAGAGGTAGGTGAAAGAGCAAGTGTGACTATAGTGATGCATTGATTGCATCCAACACTCAGTGGAGATGCCAATGAGGATTGCATGAGCAAGGCTTGAAGAATTCCATTTCATTCAAAGCCATTCTTTAGCAAGGATTGCGCAGTAGAGGAAGGCTAGCAGGTGGCAGAGATCGGTGCATGGATTTGCAAGATCGGGCCTGATTAGTGTGTAGCAATTGTATTGTACTGAGTGCTTGATATGATAAAATTTGTATGAGGATTTTTTCATGATCTCTATGACATATATTATATACAAATAGTTGGGGTTTTTAGCTTCAGGCTTTCCCGTTAAACAAATTTGTTAATGTGTGTGAATTTTTAGGGTTTCATGTGTGCATTGCAATTGATTTAATTTCCGCATGTGATGATCAATAGTGGACTAGATTCTGTATTGTGCATGAAGTCAAATAGTGTGTGATCAGGAGAATATTGGATATATAACACATAAGTTATATAATTTCTACAATTAGAGACCCACTTAGTCAAGGGAATGGATTATATGAAACCCGTCTTAAGAAAATTTTTAACTTCAACTATAATGGCTCCAGCTTTCCTAGGATTTACCAGTTGAAGCTTTTTCCATACAGGTCTAGCATTTTTCGTATGTCTTGATCTCATGCTAAACTATTGATAGATCGATTCAAAGCATTTCTTCATAATATTAAGAAAACACATCTCGAAATTGTTTAAAAATATCAGTATATATCTTCATTTCTTCAAGGGAACGTTAAGCTCCAATGAATATGTTCTCAATGACAATGGGATTCCTAGAAAAGTTCACCGGAATTATTTCTAAGATATAAGACATATTACCTTCGGCAAAAATATTTGTTGGCACCAATGTATTTAGAATTTTATGAACACTTATAGTTGAAGAAGAACTGGGAAAAATTGATTCAACCTCATGCGAATCAGGGAGAAAATATGATCGATGATGCAAAACATCCCACAATGTTTCTACACCAGTCATTACTTCTAATATTTCTTCTTCAAATGTTAATATAATATCGAGGCAATCTATATTTGAGGTAGAGTCAGCAATCGAGACTAGGGCCACATCACCATCCAAATCCTCTAATGGGGAAGGAATGGGGTCAAAATCTGCATAATTCATGATAGATTGATATGTGATTTCCACTTCAAATATAGGATATTCTAGTCCACCTACCTTCCCCTCTTCTAATATGGCAGTGGGGGCAGGGGCGGACAAGGATCAGAAAAAATAATGAGTTATAAATGAACCTTTTCGAGGAACAATCCTGGAGGAAAAAACAACATTAATAGGAGTGATCGGAGGAGGAAGATCAAAAGTACCCATCAATGAGGAACACATTCCAACTCCAAAATTCTCGATAGGTTGCTTGCTGTTCTTCACCAAGGGGTCAATAGAGTCAGAATAAGAATTGGGAGCGTTAGGAGAATAGTCCATTTGATCAATTGTAATAATTCTCCCTTCATGAGAGAAGCATAAGGTGTGAAATAATGATGAACAAATCTCATCCATTGTGCAAACCCAATTCTGACCAAATAAAATATTATAATCAAGGTTGGAGTTATCTATCTCTACCTAAATATTGACATCCTTTATCCCAACACAAATGGGAAAGGTTGGAATAATTCCATGAGGCCTATGAGAATTACCATCAAATGAAGTAAGGAGAGTAGGGAAAGGAACAACTTTTGGAGACCCAATAGCCTTCCAACATGACATCGACATGACATATATCGAAGCCCCTTCATCAACTATAGTTCGAACGATAATATTCTCCAAGTATGTAGATTTAATATAGAAATCCATTTGAAGAGGGAGTCTCTTCTTAAGACTTGACATATCAAATGTAATAATGAGAGATTTATTCGGATCTACTACCCCGATCGAAGTGAGAAATTCTTTCTGTTATTTAGAAAATTATTGGAGTACCTCTAATGTTGACATTACATAGGGGCTTTGAGCCAAATCTTCGATAATAGAATAATTTTGATAAGCCCTAGCATTGGGATTATAAGTTGAATGCTTTGTAGAGGCTTTCAGAATACGAGGTATGGTCTCAACTACGGGACTATCGATATGGAGTGGCTCTGGGGTAACGGAAGCAACCTTCGACTCTGAAGGTTTCATCTCACCATAATCATGTGATCTTATAGAAACATAAACATGATATCTCACCATGTATATATTTGATGTGGATTCCCCATCCTAGTTGCCCTTTGAGGGGGTTCTAGTACTAGCATTTGTTCCAGCAATAATTTGTTTCCCTTGGAGAAAAGGGTTAGTCAGGATAACTTGGGAACTAGAAGAACCCTGTTGAGCTAACAAGTTATGAGAATCTTGAATCTTAGGGAAAAAATGAGTTAAATGATCCCCACTACATAACTGGCATGGAAATTTTTCTTTATTTTTTTGTTCATTTTTTCCCTCGCCAGTATCATTATTGGGCTTTTTCGCATTTCCCTTCCCAACCCTATATTTCTTCTTACCACATCCCTTCTTCTTACCATCAGATTTTTGGTTTCCTTTGGGATTTGAATATTGGAAAACATTAATTGTTGAAGTTTGGGAAAGAATAGACACTCACAACACGGTCTGCACAGGGGAAGAAAATCGTAAAGACAACTGTTGTAATTGATTCAATAGGTTAGCCATATTAATATTGATTGACCCTGTTATCACTCTGCCAGATCTCTGAGGCTGAAGAAGAAATCACAAAAGAGGTAACCACAAAACAATCTTTTAGCTTGGTAGCTAGCCCTACCAAACTAGAGAGGGATCTCTCCACAATGCCATAGCCAAGAGTGTTGGATAAAATAGGGTTTGAGGCTAGGTATGAAATGCATAATGGTTGGTTTTGTTTTAACTGGGTTTGTTGGATGAGGATTAGGTCAAAGAGGCTAGGTCAGGGAAAATAATATGGGAATTGAAATTTATTCAATGGGGCAAAGTAGGTAGAAATATTACCACTTTAAGGTGATTTTTTGAGATGGTTTCAGACTGATGAGGAGCTAGGAAGAGCATAAGAGATGTAGTCTTTCTAAACTAAATAAAATGGATAAATTATGAAGACTTTCCCAAAACAGAGCATGAAAGAACATGTATTCTACCTATCAACTTGGAAATCATCATATAATAGACATGAAATGGATTATGAGCTTACAAAACATTCATACAAATGAAACAGGAGAAGAAACAATGCTAAACATCCATACCATAGGTATCCCAAAGAAATAGTTGCAACTCTTCATTAATTTCTGGCCAAAATGATTACACTATAGTCCTTGATCAATATAACAACATCCAAATTTTTCCAAAAGTGAAAAATGGAATGAAATAGACATCAAAACCACTTTCTCTTGTCCTCAAGGGTCGAATCCCTGATTTGAGGAAGAGATCCAAAAAAATCTGAAGTGATAGCTGGAGTGTAGGGAGGTCCATTGCGCTGTGCCAAAGCAGTGAAATTGATTCATTTGAGTCAATGATAACATTTACACAATGAATTTACCCTCGGTAACTCATCCACATGATATTTACATTTATCTTCATCAATTACCTAGGCAAAATCATCATTTCCTAAGATAAAAGTAAAAAATGCAGTGAAAATTGAAAAATATTAGACATTTGTCAAGCGCACCATTTTTGTGCTAGGCATGCCCTTAGAGTGCTACGGGTGCCCTCCATGTTGAAACTTGATTTTGGATGGGTTGTAGGTGTTAAAATTGGGCTCAAGATGTCTTTTTGGAGATCCTATCAAGTCTACTTTCCATATATGTCTTTATTTTGTGGAATGGAATTGATTTTCCCTGTCAAAAAGTGATTCTCCCATAGCTTGTCAGGTGCGCAGCGCTAAGACAAAAAGGAGGAAGAACATTGATCTTTTGCATTTTTTTTCACCTTTTCACCTACCAGATGTCCAAAATAATCCTAGAAAATTTGTTTTCTATAATTTATTCATCATTTTTCATCTTGTGGTGGTCTTCATTTGGAAGGCCTTTTCCTTGGCACTTTTTCTTCTGTTTCATCTGTCACACCATATGTTTCTAGTGTCTCTTCAAGCAAATTTTTTTCTTTTTTTGCTTCTCTTTGAGCTGTGACGAATTTCAGCTCACCAATGAAGTGCTTTGTTTTCAACTGCTGGTTCTCCTACTCAAGAAAGGTAATGACAAATTTATACCTGTCAAGATTAGTTTCTAGCTCCTTAATGTTGGCTTCATTCTCCTTGATGATTTTGCTAGTGATCTCATCATCATCATGCTCATCTAGGTCAACAAGGTCAAAATCTTGTTACGTCTCATGGAGATCTTCCTCCTCATGTCTAATCTTTGCCTAAATCTCTGCCTCTGTCATCTTTGTCTTCCCTTTATCTACCCATTTTTTCGATGTAGAAGGGAAGGCCCCTTCCACTATGTGTGCAAAAAACACATGCATGTGACCTCTCTGGTATTTTTTTTCCAATGGCTCTATCTTAGCCACATTAGCCTTCTTAGGCTTACTGATCTCAGCTCTGCTAGGTGACCCAGTTTCAATGTGAAATGGAGATGATGGTGGTGAAATGGATGAAGGAGGTTGATATGATGATGATGCATGAACTATGGGATGAAATGGAGGAATGGATGTGGAATGATGAGATTATGAAGGCACATATTGGGCATGCTGAGTAGGTGGAGCAGTGAATATGTCATTAGCTATTAAAGTACTCCATGAAATGTTCAGTTGTTTGAGGTGATGGAGGACTATGATCTTGATAAGGGAGTGGTGAGAAATACTTTTCATTTGGTGCTCATATTCTCTCTTTTGGACAATATATGCCATATTTTCAATGCTCCAGAATATGTAGTAATGTATGTTGAGTATATTTACCCTTGTAAAGTGCATGAGTAGCTGGATATGATAAGTGTGAAGTCTAGAGAACCCTCCTTCACAAGAAAATTATTTCATGATGATTTTCATCATGGGGGAATATCTATCCAGGAGGTAAGAGAAAGGAAAAAACACATTTCTTTCATTCATGTACCTAGGTTTGATGTATGGCTAAAAGTAATGCTCCTCAAATAGTTTTTCTTGAACCATTTTTCCCCAACATTTGGGATTCCAGTGGCAGCTGATATGATGGCAGGGGACATAGTGAAAGTAACACCAACAAGGGTTACTTGGTGTCATGGAGATTAGAGATGAATAGTCTACTCAACATAGGATGATGTTGGACCCTTTGTATTTTCTCACAGAATTCAAAAAATCCTACATGCTTAAAACATGCCACAGTCATGGGGGAGGCCATTAGTTCCCTGTTATTTTTTGGCTCAAGTCTAAGGATTCTCCCTCCTTTTTTTGGCCTTCTCTCCTTTATTTCATCTCCCTCATTGTATTTTCTGTTATGTTCTTCTTTCATAGGTATCTTAGTATGAAAACACTAGGGATATGGAATGATAATGAAAAATTATTTTTGGGAAATGGGAATGGGATGGGGAAATTTAGGGAGATGGGGGAGGGGGTTTATGAAATGAGGGAGGTGACAGGGATTAGTAATGATGAGGGATTTAGGATAGGGGATTTAATTATAGGTTAGGGATTTAGGAGCCTAGGGAAATGAAGCACCTAGGTTTTAGGGTTTCAGGGAAAAGGGGCTTAGGGAAAGGGGATTATGATATAGGGGTTTTGGGAAAGGTCAATTATGATATGGAAAGGGAATGGAAGTGCTAGGGAGTGAATCTGAAATTTAATTGGGGATTTTACAATGGTACTAGGGTTTAGAATGAAGAAGACACCATATTTTGTAATAACACTTCAAACACCATTGAAAATGAAATTTACAAGGAGAGGGATGGTTTTTTACACCTTATTTGCTTGTTGGAGGTAAAATGAAACATTTGTTGAAGATTGAAGGCAATGGCCATCGATTTGGGGCATTCTGAATGATTTTGGGTAGGTTTGCAGCGCACATCACAGACGCACCCTCTATTTTCCAAGAGCACTGCGTACAACGCAAGTGCGCAATGCAATACACAGAAGTGTCGTCTTTATGCCAAGAGCGCAATGCTGCCTTTGTTTTAAAATTTTCGCCCTCTTTCTTGGATTTTCGTGCTTTTCCTAAGGTTGATTGATGATGGAAAGAAAAAATTATATATATTTTTTTATGTCCTTTGGGTTTAAATACTTTGTGGGATTTTATTTTGATGACTTTAAAGCCCATTTTTGCAATGTTCAATTTCACTTTTAAAACCTTGCAAAATACCTTTAACTTTGTTTTGTTTTCTTTGCAGATTGATCATGCTAGAGTAGGAACTCTTCATACTTTGAAGTTTGATGTGTTTGGAATATGGAACTGGGTTGGAAGCTTTGGGAAACTGAGTACTTATTACATATAATGGACCTAAAATTACATAAAGAAATAAATAAAAATTACATCTCTATTTTTTGAAATAAAATTACATTTGGGAATGAAACTTAGACTTGAAATCAAAATTAAAACTTTGGAAAACATCTTTACATGCTTTAAAATACTCTTTATATGGTAAAGGGATATTATCTGGATTACTCTCATACTTTTTCTGACCTTATGCAATAAAATGGTGTTTTATTAGACCTTGGAAAATGAAAACCTAGAGACCTAATGAAGACTTTGAGTGACCAGACTTCATGGTGACCTAACTGACATAATGAAATGATGAAATGAACTTTCATGACTGGATTATGCTAAGAAAGACATGAATGTGGGCCAATTAAGTACAAATATTTTGAGGAAGAGTGAAAATTTTTAACTAGGGCTACCATCAGTGAGTAAATTTTTTGCATGACCTAATGGAATGATTAAAAAAATTCTGAGTGGGACTCCTGAAATGATATGAAAAGAGTATTTTTTATCACTGATGGTAGGATGCAAACACTGACACTAACAGAACCTACAATCCCATCGGTGTGGGGTCCTAGTTTAGGTTTGGCTAGGTGGATCTTCGACCAAGGAGAATCAGGAAGAATCTTGTAAAGGAGTCCAAACTGAGAATAAATGATTTCTAACTACTCAACTCTGAAGATAGCATGTTCTTCAGTAAATACTCTAGAGAGTGACAGATCCTTAAAAAATATTGGGCTGAAAATATTTTGAAAACCATTCCAAAAGGAATTCTTCAGGGATATATGCCTTCATAAGCATCTTGCTTTTGCACCACTCTTAGATGTGGTAAGAAATATGAGTTTCCTTGTCCTGCTCGAAATTGGATAGAAGCTCAATTTTAACACCATATAGGAGAGGAAACTAAAAATGGTTTAGAAACACAGTATCCAAATCACCAAACATAGAAAAGGTAACCCATCTTAGCTAAATATACCATTTTTCAATGTTTCCAGTTAGTGTGCATTGGAGTAGTCTCAACCTAATCGAATCATTGATCAAGGAGTTAGACGAGCACTAGAAATGAAACATGGTTATATGATCAGTTATATTCTCTCCAGAATTCCCTTCAAATTTTAGAATGTCAGATGGAATTTTGGTGGGGATAAAAGGCCAAATTGGATTGTAAAGGATCGAATCATTTGTAAACTTTGAAAGATCTGGAAATTTCAAAGTTTCGAGGAATGGTAACCCCAGAGGAACCAGATAATTCCACCCACTAAGAGTAGAATTTATGACATTATAAAAATAATATCTTGGATTTTGAGAGGCACAAGGCTTCCATGGGTTACTCATAGAAGAACCTCGACCATAATGAAATCCTGGCAACCCATAAGTAATCAAAGGGTATCCACCTCCCATTTCCACATGGTGACCATACATGGGTTTATTTCCTCCTAACAGAACATTAAAAGAAGGGAAAATACCTTGATAATGATTCCATGCACTAGCTAAAGGATGAAAGACCTATGAGGTCTCAACGGAAGGGAAGGGCATACTCCTCTATTGACCAAATAGATGGGATAAGTTCCAAGCCCCTAAACCGCTAACGAGAGGATTTTCCCATCCTTGACTCCCTTGGAAAGGATTAGCATTCTAAGCCTATCCAGAGAAAGTAATTTATCCTAAGTTTAAATATGGATTGTAAGGAGGAATATGGTCACTTCAAAAAGGAAAACCCTAAAAATATGTTGAAATACCTGGCGTAGAAGTTATTGACATGGAAAAATCGAATAGGAAGGTTGAAGGAACCAAATGAATCCCACTAGATGGAATCCCAAAATGATATGCACTAGTGAAAGGGGTGGAAGGTTGGGTTCCTCCACTTGAACCTAGAATGGAGGTAGATCCAACTTCTACTGTACTTTCTGTAATAGTATAGATAGGAATATTACCCCCTCCTGAAACTGAAGGAGGGGTTCGTACACCGGAATTATTAGTATCCATACTTACGCCACTAAAATTTTCCATAGGGAAAAAATAAGGGGAGGGAACATGGCGTGTTGGCATGTAAGTCAAGGTACCCACGTATTCTACAACGTAAGAAATATTAGAAGGAAGATGAAGGAGTCATGGGGGACTCAAGGATGTCTTCAATATCAACTTCGTCTTCCAATTATAAAAGCACAGTAGAAAGGATTAGAGTGTTTCTATCCAAATTATGAACTAAACAAGGTTCACCAAATGAAATGATATCCCCTCGAGAAGTATCAATCTTCAATGTGTTAGATGATATTGGTTCAAAAGCACAAGCATAATTTTTCCGACGCCTTCCAGATGAAGGCTCAGAACCTACAGGTGAAATCCCATGAAGCCTCCTAGACCAATGAAATAGTCAATCAGACACTTTTAAATATTAAGAGAACTTTTCAAAGACTCAAAAAATAAAAACTTTTGTAAATCTAGGAGAAAATGGCACTCACTAAATATTCCTAAAGATATAATCGAATAAGAAGATTCCAAGTATTTCCACTCCTAGTTATTAGGACCAGACACAAAAATACAAGAAATAAAAGATAAGGACCTTCCAAATATACTTTGGGATAATTACAACCCAAGTATACTAACAAAGGTATCAGAAACAATTATGCTGACCTCCAAAAAATAGCCTTTTGCAGTGAAAGTACCCAAGATTCGCAAGGGTACCCTTCAAATTTACTATGAAAGTGATGCAACGTATGTCTCAGGTACCACAGCCATTCCCCCCCCCCCCCCGCAGTCACCTATGTGGTCCCTAGATAGGAAAGTATGGTCACCAGATCATGATAAGAGATTGGGTGGAATAGTCGTGGGTGCAGGATCCAACAAGTAGGATAGGGGGTATCTCTCTTTCCCTGTATTCACTTGTCCGCATGCTTAACTCTTTTGTTAGATGGGATTTCTTGGACAACTTAACGATACTAAATTTTCAATCTTTAATCAAGTATCAAGTCTTAGTTTAGAGTGTCTTGGAGAGTTTACTCTCCACACACCTATTTGAAGGCCCTAAATGCCCTATAATAATTGATGTATCTATGAAAAAAACAAAATATAGTACATTTTAGATTAAGTGCTTGATTTTATTGGTTGTTACCTAAGTCACGAGTAATGGAAGTGAAACTTGTGATGTTTTTGATGAAAAATAGGCTACATTTAATGGAACTTATTTTTCTTCAATGAAATGTGATCTATACAAGGTTCTACGAGAAATCTATGAAAGAAAAAACTATTTTTTTCTTTTCAAACACACTCACACATTCAATGCCTATCAAAAGAGACTAAAATTCCTAAAATGAAAACTACCTTAATTCATAATAAAATTCTTAAATGCAAGATTCTATGGATTAATCTTATACGAAGACATGTATTCTTTTAAATATCAAAAGATAAAATTGGATAGACAAGTAGAAACAAATATCAAGAAAAATTCTCTCAAACGACACAAATTTCAACTTTAAGAAAATAATTTCACACTTGTTGGAAAGCCAAATGACCAAAAAACCAAAACCAAAGAAAATAAAAGGAAAAAAAATGTTTTTCTCTTTTTCTTTTAAGGACTTATAACAAAATATTCAAGAAGGCAAAGCAATCCATCACTTCAGGATCAAAATCAAGAAAAAATACTCCAATATTCACAAGTCATAAAAAACCACCATAATGATAAAACTAAAGTGAAAATATACCAATAACTTGAACAAATTGATTTGAAAAGATACAAAAAACATTCAAAAATATAGAAATATATGAGGGAGCCCAAAACCCTTCACCAATCCAAGATTGCAAAGACTCTTCTAAACTGATAAAAAAGAAACCAAATAGGTCAAATTCAAGAATAAAAATGATAGAAATGAAATGATTAGATTGCAAAAAGTTTGACAATCAAATCATTGTCCCAAAAGAAAATAATAGTCAAGCTCTTCAGAAAGAATGCTTGAGATGAAAACTTCATGCAAAAAAATTTACAGAAATGAAAACCCTAGGTTGAAATTTTTTTTTTGAAAAGGTATATAGAAAAAGCGACAACATCAAGAAGAAAGACTCTTCCAGAGAATAGATGACCCCAATCACGTAGAAAAAATCAGGCCAGACCCTTGATTGAAGGAAAAAAATTTAAAAATGTGAATTTTCCCAAATATACGTTACTGTTTATGAAGAGAATAGTGTATAATCTAGTTTATTTGAAAGGAAATGTGTATGTATGCTTTTTTATACAACAAAAAGTGTGTATATATAAAAAGTTAAGGGAAAATTAAAAATTATAGTCTTGATCCAAAATATAAATTTGGTTTCTTAGACTGCAAACAAGTCAATAATACTAGAAAACTCAAGAAATGGGAAAAAAAAATCGAAATCAAGAGACAAACAACTCTTATAGAAAATACATGACTATATTCCCCAACTAAGTCACCAATTCTGTTGGAGGGAAAAACTTCCATAAGGTAAGGATTGAAAACCTCAACATATCGAAGGTAGACAATCAACAAGAAGAATACATCAGGAAAAATAACTATACAAAATACTAAATTTAGGTTCGAAAAAAGAGCCTATAGGTCCTATGCTTGATTTCGATCCTCTGGAGTTCAAACCCTCTGCTTCCTCCAAAGAAATCATACCTACAAAAAGGTTCAGAGAAGCACATATATAGTGATTATTTCAAAGCATGTGCATAGTAAACATGTTAGATAATTAAGCATAAGCATATAAATCATGATATATAGTCAACATGAATCATAAAACTTGAGATAATAACATTTCAAGAACAAGACAAAGCTTCTTTATTGATATCAACAAAGAATGGTGGAGAGATACAACCTGATCAAACAATGGTACCAATGAAACCTTCCTATGCATTCATCTAGCCCAAGAATCAAAGATCACCTCTTAGGCATATGCAAAATTATGTCATATAATTAAGGATGAACATCTATGCAAGGTAACAAGGGTTTCCTATAACTGGGAGTGCAGGAGGCATAGGGGAAATCAGAATTGATCTGGGACAAAAATGACTATAATGTTATTATCCTATCTCCTTAGTGTAATTAGGCCTTCCCATGAGGTGTATAAATACCGCTAGAAATTAGTTGATTCAGTTAGGCCACATGCTCCTATAGGTGGGCTTTTGGCGAAACCCAAAAAACATTCCTGAAAAATATGATATATATTTTTTTTTCATATTTTAAATTATATACGTGTGTTCTATATAGAGGTACCGGTGAGTGTACGCGCTTTTTGAAGGGAGAGTCGCGTATGGAATTCAAATTTTTTTTTTTAATAAATGATAAAGTCTGAAAGAGAAAGGGATGCCCAAGGCCATACAAGAGCATCAAAATTATAGGATGGTTGAATGATATTATAAAAGTACGTTTCTTGCATGTAGGGTGTAGTAAACACATTTGTGCCCATTAATTGTTCCGTAGGTTTCTCCTTTATCAAATATTGCAATGTGTTCTCTTCCCAAATATCTTTGTTAGCATAGTTTTCTATCTCTATCTTGGACATATGAACATAAAAGGTATATTTTTACTGAACTATGATATTCTAAATATTTCCTATTGGATAATATGACGAAGTGAAACTCAACTTAAAATTCATTTAGTATTACCTTTGGGTTGAAATTTTGATGACAAAATCTGACAGAACAGATAAAATTAGAAAAAGTGTTGGCATTTAAATTTTATTATTATTTTTTTGTTTTTTAAATTGTGACCCCGTCGAATATCTAATGACAGTTATTTAATGGTCGAATGCTCAATGGATTTTCCTATCCCATTGATTATCATATGATTTCCTGTAATCTCTCCTATCGTTGAATATTTGACATGAGGTCTTTTACATTTGGGTATCTGATGCTATATCCAACATGAAAATGTGTTTTCTAATTTATGAGAAATGGAAATAAGCATTACATAACATTCAATAACACCATTAATGTATTTTTTCGCTAACAATTTCCAATATGGGATTGCTTTACATTTATTAGTATAACTAATTAAAATTTGTACAACATGGTAAATGTTCAGGCCCTGGATGCACCAACATGAAGGCAGAGTGCTCGGGCACCCCTAGGGTATCACGAGCTAGGCACGCCAGAATGTTCATCTAGTAGGGGCATTTTTACGATGGGTTTTTGGGTCGTCCCAACTTGGAAAGGGGCACCCACAAAAAATAAGGTTGGCCCATGACTTCCTGTGAGCAAAGTTCCCATCAAGGGGTCTCATGATGATTTTTAGAAAACTGAATAAAGTAATGTTTGGGTGTTGAAAGTCAGTTTATAATTGATTGATTATCAAAAATGGTACTAACAAATTATAATATTTTTTTTTCATTGATGAGCTAATTATTTTTTTTCACTAATTTTCATAGTAGGGAAAATGCCCATGCCCTTGGCATGCTTGCACGAAGGTGGGGCACCAATGGGGGCGTTGTCGCATGTTGGTCGAGATGCAAAAGCACTAGCCCGAAAGGGGCACATGTGCGACGAGTTGGTGGGTCGGACTGACTTGGTAAGGGGAGCCTGCACAAAAGAAGTAATGTCATCCCATAACTTTCCATGAACATATTTCCCACAAGGGGGTCTCATAATGATTTTTAGAAAATTGAGTAAATTAATGTTTCGGTGTTAAAAGGAGGTTTATAATTAATTGATCATCTAGCATGGAAATAAAAAATGATGATATTTTGTTGTCATTGAAGAGATAATGATTTTTTTTCACTTATTTGAAAAGTAGGGAAAAAACCCACACCCTAGGTGTGCACACACAAAGGCAGGTTACTCAGACGCCAATGGGGGCATCGAATTATGGGCATACTAGGGCGCCTACCCAGGATGGATGCCCATGTGACTTGGGTCGAACCGACTTGGAAAAGGTTGTCCGAAAAAAATAAGTAAATTTCATGCCATTACTTCCCATGAATAGAATTCCCATAAGGGGGTCTCATAATGATTTTTACAAAGATAACTAAATTAATGTTTAGGTGTTAAAAGTTTATAATCGATTGATCATGCAACATGGAAACTGAAAACTGATGATATTTTATTGTCATTGATGAGCTAATGATTTGTGTTCATTAATTTTCATAGCAAGGAAAATTCTCGTGCCCTGGGTGCACCTTCATGAAGGCGAGTCGTCTGGGAGTCCATGGGTGCATCCCGTGCTGGGCACACCAAGGCACCCGCCTGGTAGGGTCGCCCGTGTGATGAGTTGATGGGTCAACCGGACATGGAAATGGGTGCCCACATAAAATAATTAATATTGGCCCCATGAATTCCAATGGATAGAGTTCCCATAAGGGGGTATCATAATGATTTTTAAAAAATTAACTAAATTAATGTTTATGTGTTAACATTCGATTTATAATTGATTAATCATGCAACATGGAAATAAAAAATGATGATATTTTTTTGTCATTAACGAGGTAATTATTTGTGTTCATGATTTGCGCACTAGGGAAAACACCTGATCCGTAGGAGCGCCCGCATGAAGGCAAGGTTTTTCGGCACCCATGGCAGCATTGCATGATGGGCATGCAAGGGTGCCCTACACACATGGGGGAATCACATTCTAGGGCGCCTGTGTGACGATTTGTGGGTCAGATCGACCTGGAAATGGATGCCCACATGAAATAAGTAATGTCAGGCCATGACTACGAATGAACAAACTTCCCACAACGGGGTCTCATAATGATCTTTTGAAATTAACTAAATTAATGTTTCAATGTTGAAAGTCGGTTTATAATTGATTTATCATGCAACATGGAAATAAAAAATTATCATATTTTGTTGTCAATGATGAGCTAATGATTTGTGTTCACTGATTTTCACAACGGGGCTAATTCCCACACCTTGGGAGTGCTAGCACGAAGGAGGGGTGCCTGAGCACCAATGGGGGTGTCTTGTGTTGGGCATGCTAGGGCACTTTCCCAGTAGGGGCACCCGTGCGATGAGTTGGTGGGTCAAAGTGACTCGGAAAGGGGTGCCCGCACAAAATAATTAATGTCGTCCCATGACTTCCCATGGAAAAAGTTCCCACAAGGGGGTCTCATAATGATTTTTATAAAATCAACTAAATTAATGTTTAGGTGTTAAAATTAAATTTATAACTAATTGATCATGGAGGATGGAAATAAAAAATTATTATATTTTGATGTCATTGATGATATAATTATATATGTTCACTGATTTCTACAACAGGGAGAACACCCGCATGGTGGGTACGCATGCACAAAGGTGGGGAGTCTGGGCACCCATGGGGGGGTCACGTGCTGGCCAGACCAAGCCACCCGCCTGACAGGGGTGGTTGTGCAACAAGGTGGTGGAACGACCTGACTTAGAAAGGGGATCTTGAACAAAAAAAATAATGTCAGCTGACAACTTCCCATGAATAGAGTTCGCACAAGGGAGCCTCATAACGACTTTTATAAAATTAACTAAATTGATGTTTCAGTGTTGAAAGTCGGTTTCTAACTGATTGATCATGTTGGTTGGAAATAAAAAATGACAATATTTTTTCATCATTGATGAGTTAATTATTTTTGTTCACTAATTTGCACAACAAGGCAAACACCTGTGCCCTGAGCGCACATGCACGTATGCATGTATGCCCATGGGGGCATCGCTTGTTGGGAACGCGAGTTCGCCTATGCGATGAGTTGGTGGGTTGGCCTGACTTGCAAAGGGGCACTCATGAAAAATAAGTAATTTCATCCCATGACTTCCCATGAAAATATTTCCCACAAGGGGGTCTCATAATGATTTTTAGAAAATTAACTAAATTAATTTTTTAGTGTCAAAAGTTGGTTTATAATTGATTGATCATGCAACATGGAAATACAAAATGATAATATTTTGTTTTCATTGATGAGCTAATGATTTTTGTTCATTTATTTTGATATCAAGATGAATTACCATGGCCACATGAAGGCAGGGTGCCCAGGCACCCATGGGGTGTCACGTGTTGGGCATGTCAGGGCACCTGCCCGGCAGGGGCACCCGTGCTACAAGATGGTGGGTCATCCCAATTTGGAAAGGGGCACCAACACAAAAGAAGTAATGTTGGTCCATTATTTCCCATAAACATAGCTCCCACAAGGGGGTATCATAATTATTTTTAGAAAATTAACTAAATTAATGTTTCGGTTTTAAAATTTGGTTTATAATTGATTAATCATGCAGCATGGAAATAAAAAATGATAAATTTTGTTTTCATTGATTAGCTAATGATTTTTTTTTCACTTATTTACACAATAGAGTGAGCTCCTACACTCTAGGAAATTCTGCACGAAGGCGGGGCACCTAGACGCCCATTAGGTCATCGCATGTTGGGCACAGCAGGGTGACCGATGCCCATGGGGGCATCTTGTGCTGGGCATGCCAGGGTGCTTACTCGGTAGGGGCACCAAAGTGATGGGTTGGTGGGTTGTATTGAATTGGAAATGGTTCCCGCATAAAAGAAGTAATGTTTGCGCATGAATTACCATGAAAAATTCTCCCACAAGGGAGTCTCATAATGACTTATAGAAAATTAACTAAATTAGTGTTTATGTGTTAAAATTTATAATTGATTAATGATCATGAAGCATAGAAATAACAAATGATAATATTTAGTTTTTAGTTATGAGCTAATGATTTTCATTCATTAATTTTCACAACAAGGTGAATTTATGCACCTTGGGTGCGCTCGCATGAAGACGGGGCGCCCTAGTGCCCATGGGGGCATCACGTCATCAGCACATTGGGGCCCTCGATGCCCATGGGGGCATCATGTGTTGGGCACACTAACGGTGCCCGCCTAGCAGGGAAGACTATGGGATGAGTTGGTGGTTAGGCTCGACTTGGCAAGGGGCGCCTACACAAAATAAGTAATGTTAGCCTATGATAGTCGCCCATGAATAGAGTTCCCATAAGGGGGTCTCATAATGAATTTTAGAAAATTAACTAAATTAATATTTCAGTGTTAAAATTCGATTTATAATTGATTTATCATGAAACATGTAAATAACCAATGATAGTATTGTGTTTCCATTGATAATATAATGATTTGTGTTCACTGATTTACACAACAATGTGTGCGCCTGCGCTCTAGGCATTCACACACGAAGACAGGGCATCTAGGCACCCATGGGGGCATTACATGCTAAGCGCACTAGGGTGCCCGCTTGTTGGGTGTGCCCTATGTGATGATTTGATGGGTTGGCCCGACATGGAAAGGGTGCTTGCATAAAAGAAGCAATGTCGGCCCATGAGTTCCCATGAACATATTTCCCAAAAGGGTGTCTCATAGTGATTTTTAGAAAATTGACTAAATTCATTTGTAGGTGTTAAAAGCCGGTTTATAATTGATATATGATGCAACATGGAGGTATAAAAAAATAATAATATTTTCTTGACATTCATGAGCTAATGATTTTTGTAAATTGATTTGCATAGCAAGGTGAGCACTTGCACCCTGTGCAAGCCCACATGAAGGCATGCCACCTCAGCACCCATGGGGGTGTCATGTGCTAGGAACAAAAGGGTGCCTGATGCCGATGGGGCACCCGTGTGACGAGTTGGTGGGTTGGCTTGACTTGGCAAGGGGTGCCCACCTAAAATAATTGATGCCGGGCAATGACTTCCCATGACTTGAAAATGGGGCCAACATTGAATTTTTTTTAGTTTGTGCTCACATGCACTGAAATTTGACATGGTTATGGTAGATTCATGCATCAACTATATGGGTGGGTTTTGATACTCAAATACAACTCAGTAAAATAATTTGAAAATGAAATGACAAAATTATAACATATATAAATGTCAAGGAGATGAAATTATTTATCACTCCATAGTCCAAAGATTGAGAAAACTCCTTACCCTTCCATTTGATAAAACTTCTTACCCTTCATCATCATGTTTTTCATCATCGTCATCATCAACATTGTCATTATCACCAACATCTCTATATCGAGCGAGATGTGTGAATGGTGAACCAGTTGACACGACGGTTAGGAAAACATGGTTTAATAAAACATTAAGAACTAAGACTTGATAAACAATGCCAGATAAAAATTTTCATGGTATGAAACCTTTTATAAATATGTATTAGATTTTATATCCTATTATATCTAATTCTAGTGTTCACTCTATTTATCACGTGGAATATTTATTCGAGGTTTCATTAAAAGTCTTCAAATATGACTTACTTCTTCTCATTTTTACTTACAGTAATAAAATTCCTTGAACAAACTAACCCTACAAAACTTGTTTGGAGTTATCCAAATATAAACATAGTTGATGATTCACTTATTTTAAATAGGATTTAGGAGTTCAAGTGGAATTCCCCCAAAATATTGATATTAAATTATAACCATCCTCAATAATCTCCTAAACTTAACATGTTATAAGCTAAATATGGCATATTCCAAGGCTAATATAACCGATTTAAGAACTCATATCCATTCACAATAATAAATTATTAATATACCCTTGTAATTCATAAACAAATGTAAGCATAAATATAATCAATTAAATATCCATAAATAATGAACACGTCAATTTCTGAAGAAAATTCACCATATAAACACTATAGCACTTAACTTATTAAACACAAAATATTTTTTAATCCATGGCGCTCTATGACTCATAGTATTTGGGCATATCTTGTAGAAATATACAAATTTTACTTAGGCTAACATTTGGGTCTCAATTAGTCAATTATATATTGGTAAAAGTCCTAATTAGAGTGACCTTCATTTGTACATATTGTACACCATAGGCCACTTCATTAAAGGGTCAAGTATGTAAGTCATTTTTGAAGCATCTAAAGCTTTATTCAACTTTTCTATCAAATTATGATGGGATAGACCAATATTGATGTTATTCTCTCTTTAAGGCATCTTCTAAATTTTTTATTTCATGTATTCAAAGAGTTTGTACCCCTTGTATTTTATAGAATGCATGTTATGAACCATTATATGAGCAAGTCCTTGTTGATTATATATGGGATATATATGGCTAAGAATATATATAAACCTCTCATTGTATTTCAAAACAAGTTCACAAGGAATCTAATTAGTGCCTTTTATTTTGTGTGCTATTAGATGTTTGGCTTATTTAGTTTTAAGGAATGATAAAAAATTGTTCTTAGCTTCCATTTTTGTTTTTTCTTTGTTTAATTCTACTTAATATTCATAAATCATGTTAAGATTCTTTTATTTAATGCTCCAACACACTTTGCAATTTCCTTTTCTTTCTGTTTTCTATATCCATCACAACCCATTTTTTCTCACATATGAACCAATGATTTTTAATAATATTTGCATCACCCTCCTAGAGGGGTAGATGGTGGTGCAACATGTTTTTAAGGAGGAGGATAAATAACTATATTGTAGTAGGTGGAGATAATAATAGGATAGTCAATGGTTTCTTAGTGTTTAATTGCTCAACTTTGGTTCATTTTTATTTATGGTTTATTTCATCGATCTAACAATTTTAATATTTATAGTATGTGAAATTTATTTTTTTTGGTTGCATCGCTTCCTTGCAATTCTTGAAAAAAATTTGGTATCCTCCTCAAATAGTAAATCATATAAGGGTTACAGTTCTAATATCTTTTATGTGGACTATTATGTTATTATCTCCTTCAATAGTTAACCAAATTCACTTTTTTCTAGGCTATTCCTACAAGGAACAACATATATCGCACATTTAAATGTTTTTCTAGTTGATATCATTCGGAATATCATTAAGAACATACTTGTAAATGTTCCAAAAAAAAATCCTTGAACAACAGGAATTATTAAACATACACGGCTTGTTACAAAAGGATTTGGATGATTAGAGTATATCATATGTCCTAACTCTCAACATCTATGTTTTAAACATTATATACGAATCAAAGGGTTACAATGCCTACCTATACCAACTGTATATCTTCATTCAACTGAGGAACCGTCAAGGACTATTCCCATGTGGCATCTATATAATCATCAAAACGATTTAGCACTGCAATAACTTGTCATTGTTGAAGATTTTTTCTATGGGATAGATAATGGTTTGCATCATCAAGCATCACTATGGTTTTCTTTTGTCTTTCGTCCCTTCCAAATTTTTGAATATTAATCATTGTCTTGTATTATTTCATTCTTTTGAGCATCATTTTATTTTTTCTTCATCTATTGATTTCAATGTTAATTAAGAAAACGTTCATTAGATAGTCTTGTAAGTTACTAGACCCACTCTCGGGCTAGAGAGATTGCCTCTCTTTGTAGAGGGGATTGTCTTCACAAAAAAATTGGTGACTCCATTGGGAAGATTTAGCCTCTTTTCCTTCCCTTTTCCAATTTGGTTTTTGATCAGTTTGACTGATCATTGAGATCTAATTCTGTTTAGATCTTTGTAGGTATGCATAGGATTTGGTCATTTCTTGAGGGTGTCAAGTCTAGTTTGAGTGTTGAAATCTTTTTTATTTTTCCTTGCATATCTCTTTCTTGATGCTTTTTCTTCTCTGACAGTAGCGATGACAAAAAAAAATTCTGTAACACAACTGCACTGATCTGCCTGTTCAACACTATTATGTTTCCCACGGATGCATTGATCCCGAAGATAGAAAAATAAATTAGGGTTTCCCATTAGCTTTCCAGTGTGTCTTGGCCTTTACAGTGTCTTTCAGGTATGAATGACCTACTACCACTGTGTTTGGTTTTTTTTTTTTCTGAATAAGGCTACTTCTATATTGATACAAAATAGTGTTACATAGAGGCCGAAGCCTCGAAAATTCCAGCCCATTGATGCAGCATTCTCGCTTTTCTAACTGGACATTGAGTATCACAAAAATTTAGAAGAGGACTCTGTAAAATTTGTAGAACAGTTCGACTGTCTGTTACTGACAAGTATTGGACTTCTATGACCGAAATTAGAACAGACCTGGAAAATAATACCCCTGTGGAGTAGGCCTTAGTAGCCAGATTTTTACAATTTCTTATCATAACTTAACAAAAAGACTGTATCAACCTGTGACTAAAATCTAGACCTGGACATATAACAGAGTGGACATATAATAGCAAGTAGTTCCCACGCAGGGGAGACCATCCATAAACCAAAAGGAAACCCATAAGAGCAGTAGCAGAAAAAGACATTGTCAAAGTGCTGAAGAAAGACACCTTCGTGATGACGAGAGCCAAAATGTAGTAGCGCCGTGCTGGAACCTCATTACTGTTCAGTCGGAGGATCTTCCTCTACAATAAGACAGCCGAATTTGTTGGGGTCCTCATCAGCAGGCGGTGGAGCATCATGGCGCTTTTGGTCCTCATCAGGTGGAGCCGAAGGGTTGGCCTCGTCGTCCAAGTTAGCAGCTTTGTCCAGAGTAGAAGCATTCTGCAGAGAATCCGCCTGAAGATTGCGTTGCTCTGTCCCCACAATGGGTTCCAGAGAAGCCACCGAGGCGGCGCGGAACTGGTTCGAAGTTTCCTGATCAGAGGGGGCAGCCCGAATGTCAATGGTGATAGTAGCCAAGAGAGAAGTGTTGTTGACACTGCAAGGGAAGTGGAAGCGCGCATGGTGGGATTGAGCCCGAGAGGATAGGCGGAAGTGCCCTGCAGGATTGAAACGATTCCGGCCTCTGCCCCGGCCTCTGCGCGGAGCAGGAATGCGCATAGGGCCAAATTCTGAAGAATACGATGAGGAATAAGAATTGGAAGATGAAGACCTGTTTATGGCACGCCCCACTACCCCCGCGCGCCTGCAACGCATCCGTGGTCGTAATCGAGGCATGGAGTGAGCAATAAGGACTTGCTGCTGACAGGAGTCGATGGAGGGCGAACTCAGAAGTTTGCAGGTGGCGCTGTTCGTGAAATGGTAGCCTGGTAAGATATCAACACAACAGTTGATAATGCAACGAACCCCCGTACTGGTGCGTGAGCAGCGCTCAGCTGCAGCAGAGGAACAACTAGCTCGGATGGGCGGAACACACAAACAAATTCCAGAATCCTCCATCGCTGAAGTTGAAATGCTCGGGTATCGGGGATAGAGCTCCCTTGCTTTCTCATTTAATGGTCGGACAGAGTCATTTATGTTGCTATGCATGCGAGGGTGGGTGGCGGTGGTGGTGAGCCACGCGCCGACCCATGTGCTCCCCTGTGCACCATTAATCCCCCAATCCACCCGCATCCGGGAGAGAAAGATCATTATGCACCAGTAGAGTGCAATCCTGTTGAAGTTGTAGATCATTTGAACTGCTGAGAGGACCCGAGAAGAACGGAAGATCCAGATTCACTCCTTGATTAGCTAGTCTGTCAGCTACTTTGTTAGCTGTGCGCCGAACATGTTTGAAGATTATGCTGCGGGGAGTTTTGAGCCATTCTTCTATTTGCTCCAGTCTGTTAAGAAGCCTCCAACTGGACGCGATCTTGGTGGCTGAGGCCCCAGATTGGATTCGAGCTGCAGCTTCAATTAAGATTCGGGAGTCCCCTTCTATCTCAAGGGGGAGGAAATTCTCTTGAACCGCTATGCACATTCCTTGCCATAAACCTTCAAGTTCTGCTGCATTGTTGGTGTCATTTCCTAATGAACCATGATAAATATACTGAGCTGAGCCAGCAGTGTCTCTGAATATGCCTCCAAATCCAGCAGGGCCAGGGTTTCCTTTGGCCGCCCCATCAAAATTAAGTTTGTAGGGGTGGGTGTTAGGGGGAACCCAAGACTGGGGGGATTCCGGCAAGATAGAGGAGTGGGCAGAAGTCCTTGCTGTGGGGGGCAGAGAGAGATTCCAATTCCTCAAGATGAGGCGTTCCTGAGGGGAATCTGGCATATCCGAATCTTGCCAGGATCTGAGGGCCAGAGTCTCTTGAATAGATTGCTTCAGGAGAGTCCATAGTGCATCAAGAGATCTGTTTTGGTCCTTGAAGATCCGATTGTTGCGCTCTTTCCAAAGAATCCAGTATATAAATCCTGGAGGTAAAAGCCAGAGGGAGTTGAGAAATGAACTTTGGAAAGGATCCCTGGGCCAGTTCCGGATCGTGTTTGATATGTCTCCTTTTCTTCTACCTGTTCTGCGATTGCAAATGTCTACTTTCTCCCATATTTGATCTGCAAGGGGACAGAGATCCATAAGATGGGTAATTGTCTCTGTGTGAAGTTTGCAATTTGGACAACTTGAAGGGCCTATGAAGCCTCGTTTTTGTAGATTATCCCATGTGAGGATTCTCTTTTTGCTTAGGAGCCATAGGAAGGTCGAAACTTTGGACCATATTCCTGATCGCCATATCTGGTTCCAAAGCTGGTCCTTGTTAGTTTGCTGTGGTTGAAAGAGCAGTTGATAAGCCTCCTTGGTTGTGAACGTGCCTTTGGGAGTGTATCCCCAGCGCACTTTATCCTGTTGGTCCGAGGTTTTGATTTTTCTGTGTTTGAGTTCCTTATCTATTTCTTCGCGTAACGTTTCTCCGCCAGCTTGTCCACAAGATTACCGTAAATCCGCAGTTTTATCATTTTCTTTCATGTAGGCTTTGCCACTTTGGCTCGTGGAAAGAGAGGCAGCCTGGTTCGTCGTCAGAGTCTTCCAAAATCTTACGCTACTACTGCGTAGGATTTCCAAAAACTGTGCTTCTCAGAGGAAGAGCGAGTAGTGTTGTCTCACCGCATTCCAAATTAATGTCGTAGATAGTAGAGTCGAATCTCACGAGTGTCATCGTGAGCTACACTTCGTAGCATATTTGGCCTCGCTGAGGCGCAAGCCCAACTTGGATGAGGCTGGAGACCCACCATCCATGGGTGCTCCCATGATATTATTACGGTGCAGTAGGTCTCGCAACTTGTTTCCATCACCTTGCACATCTCTATTCGATTGTGAGCTCATTTTTTATCACTGCTAGTTCTTACAGAAAATTTCTTTGGAGGGTGCGTATTCTTTTCAGAACCCATTTAGGGGCTGCCAATATAGAGAATAAGTAAATAGGCATCGCTTGGAGGACAGACTTGATGAGGATAATTCTTCTAGCCATGTTGAGAGACCGATAGGTCCAAGAGGAAAGCCTGGATTCTAACTTGTCAAGAAGGGTACGCCAAGTAACATGCTTGATGGCTGAGCTAACAAGGGGAGCTCCAAGATACTTAGAAGGGAGACTAGCAATGGGAAAACCCAAAATTTTAGCTATATTGCGCTGGGTGAGGATAGGAGTATGGAAGAAAAAGAGCTGGGATTTTTCTTCATTGACAGTGGCCCCCGAGGCTGCAGAATAGAGATTGAGCAAGGATTTAAAAGCAGTAGCCTCTTGGACTGATGGGTGGCCGAACAACATGTTGTCATCAACGAATTGTTGATGGGAAACTGGAGGCTGGTTATGCAGGGAGATGCCTTTGAGGGTGTGGGATGAGACAGCAGCATGAAGGAGACGGCTTAGGCCTTCAGCCATGAGGACAAAAAGGAAAGGGGAGAGGGGGTCGCCTTGACGAATGCCACGGGAGGGGCGAAAGGTAGAAGAAGGAGAGCCATTTAGTAAGATGGAGAAGCTTGGAATAGAGATAAGGTTCAAAATCCAGCGGATCCAAGTAGCGTGGAAACCGAAAGCTACTAGCATTTGATGAATGTAAGACCAACTGAGTTTATCAAAAGCTTTTGAAAGGTCTAACTTTAGAATCATACCTGGTTTCTTGAGAATTTTGAGTGAGTGTATCACTTCGTGCGAGAGAATGATGCCATCCAAAATTTGTCGCCCTTCCACATAGCCTGTCTGCTCAGGCGAGATTAGGAGGGGGAGAAGAGGTTTCAGCCGGTTAGCTATGACTTTTGAGATAAGCTTGTAAATTACATTACAGAGCGCGATAGGCCTGAAACTGTTCGGGGTGCAAGCGTCCTCCATTTTTGGTACAAGCGCAATGAAGGTCGAGTTCAGAGAAGGGAGTAGCCAATGCATCATGCGTGATTCCTCCACTAGCTCCCAGACCTCTGTTTTGACCATTTGCCAAAATATATGAAAGAATTTGGCAGTAAAGCCATCCGGCCCCAGGGCCTTTCCATCCTTTAATTGTTTCATAGCCTCTTCCACTTCCTACATGGCAACTGGCTGAAGAAGTTTGTTGTTATGATCCTCTGTTATAATTTTTGGTATGTGCTGCGTGATAGAGCTGATGGCTTGATTTCTGCAGCCTTGAGGTTCTTTTAGAATGTCCTGAAAGTGCCCCTTTAGTTCCTTTTCTATGTCTTCATGCCGTTCCAATCTCTCCCCTTGCCGATTGTTGATGAAGGCAATGTTATTGTGCATGCGTCGTTTCACTGTGGATCTGTGGAAGAATTTGGTATTCTTTTCCCCCTCCTTGAGCCATTTTATCCTTGATTTTTGACGCCATAGAATTTCTTCTTGATGCCGCCTAGCCTCCATCTTGGAGAGGAGGATCTTTTCCTGTTGAGCTAGTTCTTCTGTTCTGTCTCCTGAAAGGAGAATCTGTTGAAGGGTCTTCATTTGCTGCTCCAGCTCTTTCTGGTGAGCAAAGATGTTGCCAAAATGGGAGTGATTCCAAGATTTTAGAGCCTGTTTGAGATGTTTTAATTTCTGTTGGAATATGTACATCTTGGCGCCTTCCGGAGGCGTGAAGGAGTGCCAGGCATCTTGGACGACATCCTTGAAATTGGGATGCGAGATCCAAAATTCTTCAAAGCGAAAGGGTCTGTTGCACTTGGATCCCGGGCGCGTCCAGTGTAGCATAATAGGCCAATGGTCAGATCCTGCTTGGGGTAGGATTGAAGCATTGAAGTCTCCGCCTAGGTGTATGGCATTGTCGGTCAGCAAGAATCGATCCAATCTGGATGCGATGTGCTGGGGACCTCTCCTTTTATTGGTCCATGTGTATATGCCATTTTTCGTGCTCATGTCCATTAGCTGATTTCCTGAAATGAAGTTTTTAAAGCTGGCGCTATCACTGTCCAGCCTCATACGTCCTCCTGTCTTTTCCTCCAATGTTGTAATGGTGTTAAAGTCTCCGCCACAGATCCATAGAGGGAAGCGTCGTTCAGAGTTAAGAACAGTGATAGAATCCAGAAGATCCAGTTTATTCTGTAGGTCCTGAGGGAAGTAGACATTTGAGAGATGTCCGTGGATATTCGTCCCTATTAGATGGAAAGTGGACTGGATAACAAAGTGAGAGGCATGAAAATTCTGGAGGTCGAGAATTTGAGGATTCCACATTATGGCTAACCCACCTGAAGCGCCGGACGCATCCACTGAGACATGGCTGCAACCCGACCAAACTTTGTTTAAAGTTTTTTCCAGGACAATATTATTACATTTGGTTTCTTGAAGAAAAACCAGAGAAGGCTTATCTTGCTGTATCATATTTTTTAGAAATCTGTGTTTTGCAGGACTATTGAGCCCTCGCACATTCCAGGAGATGAGTTTCATGAGGAACTGTGGGGGAGGGACTTGTAGAATTTCGTCAGCTTGGGGAATCTTCCAGATTCTACAAGCATTTCTCCTAGAATAATGATTCTTTGTAGATCAGTTTTTCGCCCTCTCTTTTTTGATTCCTTGAGAATTTTTTTCCCATCCCATGGGCTGCCTGCTTGTATGCCAAGGTAATTATGTTGCTGAGCTCTAGCTAGAACCACTTCAAGATTGTCAATCTGTCTTGAATGTATTGTAGTGTAATTTTTCTGTCTGCATGCATCTTCTAAGCCAAGAATATCCAAATCCCCCAAGTCTATGCTCTTTGGTTCTTCTTCCATATGGCTGGGAGTATTTTGGTCCAAAGTGCTTTGCTGTTGATGTATATTGAGAGCCGAAGCTTCATCTAGATCCATGGAAGCGCTTTTAGGACCCTGATCTGGAATAGCATCATCTTTGGGCGGGAAGACAGGGATCTTGGAAAGATCGGAGGGCGGAATCTGAGCAGAGGATTCCGGAAGTGGAGGGACAGATGTGGAGGGCTGCTCTTCTGATGCATTTTGAGTGGGGATCTTCGCCAGATCGCTTTGATGGGACAGGGGATCAAATCTATTATGAGTAGTGGGTTTGTTTGGAGGGTCATTATCTGCAGGGGATTTTTTTGCATGCTTTCTTCGGCTAGAGACCTTGGTGAAACCATCAGCATCTTTGTTGCCCTCAGAGGCTGGGGATTTTGTTTGGCTATTCAAAGGGCAATCCCTGAATAAATGACCATGTTCATGGCATTTCCTGCAACGAAAGGGAATATGCTCGTAATCTAAAGTTTGGATCCATTCAAAGTCGTCATGGAATAAACTTACCGAGTCCGTGAGTGCTTTTGAGAGGTGCATTTGAACGCATATTCTGGCATAAGATGTGTATCTGCGGAGTCTTGTTTCTTCTGCTGCTTTGATGAAGACTCCCAATCCATTGCCAATATCCCTAAGAGTTTCCTCATCCCAATACTCCAGAGGAAGGGAGTACATGCGAATCCAGACAGGAGCCCAGGTGAAGTCCTCCTTGTCTGGGTTGAATCGTTCTGTCCATTCCCGAAGGTACAAGCCAGCGGAGTTGAAAAAATACGGACCACCTTCGAAAATACGTGTTCGATCCTTCAGGCAGTTGAATATTGCCGTAAAGAATCCTTTGGGGCCGAGCTGCAAAGTAACCTGTCCTTTTGGCCGCCATTTGGATATGATCCATCCTTGCAGGGCCTTTTCGGTAGGCCAGAATCCTAAGAACTTGCCAATGAGCGCGTGATCTCTCATAAAATGGATCTTGCCATTGATACGGTGACTAGGAAGATCGATTTTTGTCCTTTCTGTGGTTCTTGGAATGCAAGTAGCCGAGGACACCTTTTTTGTCTGCGTTGCTGAGTCGTGCTGGTCAGAGGCGCTGTCTTTGGCGGCCGTGGAGCTGTCCACAGGAGGGTCGCTTTTGTCAGTAGCTGCAGGAATGTCGTTGCCCTGTGGAGTGTCGGGTACCTGAGAGTTGGTTCCGAGTTTGACAGAGGAATCTAACTGTGCAGAGGATTCAGCTGACGGGCCATTGGGAGGAGGGGGGGCAGCACCCGCCCCTCCAACCCTGGTAGTCATGGAGTGACGTGCAGTCAGAATCCTGGGTAATGAGGACAGAGGTAGCTGGAAAGGGGGCGCTGCAGATCAGCGATGCAGAGAAACTGCATAAACCCTAGCGATTCAGAGAAATGCCAAAAACCCTAGCAGAGCGAAAATATTCTCCCTCCTTCCCTAAATAAATGTTCCACTGTGTTTGGTTTGATTCACTTTATTTGATTAATTTATTTACCTCTTTGACTTTGCTTGTGCTTGAGTGGAGTTAAATCATCTTCTAGGTCTCCTAGGTCAGTTGACCTTCACTTGTCACTTGCGTTTATCATTAGAGAACTCTGTTTGTTTCAAATTTTTTCTACCATCATTCCAAACACCATTACACATTACTTTTTCCTTGTGTTTGAGGTTGTTTCCCTTTGCACTATGAATCACCGCACTTTGGTTTCACCTTTGATTAATTGTCAAACATAGATTACAATTGTTTGATTCGCAAGTTTGAAGGTGTGTGTTTTGATATGATTTCCCATTTCAAAATATTAGATTTAAGGTCCTTTTCTTTTCGAACTTTTATATTAGTTTGTTTTCATTTTGAAAAGTAGAGTGAAAGTCATTATTCATTTAAGTATTTTTTGAATGATTTCTCTTTTATTCGAGAAAGAAAAAGTGAAAAGTGTGATTTTTTGCAAATTCTTTATTCGTTGGCTAGTTTTACTTTTCTTTTTTATTGCATCAAAGTAAAAGGAAAAAATATATATGTTTAATGCATCTTAGTGGAAAGAGAAGTGATTTCATTTTTTGGTAAGTTTGCATTTGGGGGATAATGAAAGAAAATTCAATTTTATTTTTTTAAAGTTTTATTTTAGTGATTTTAAACTAGTTGGGGGGCATCATTGCTCATTTCATTGCTTGCATTTTTCACTCTTGTTTGCATGTATTCCATCATTAATTCATAAGTTCATCGAAACGAAATGGATTATTTTTTCATTTAGCTGCATTATAGGATTCAAGTGACATCACTATTGAGCCAAAAGCTAAAACATAATCAAGATCAACCTTAAAATTTATTCAATTAACCTTAAGGAGAATTTGAAATTAACATAAATGTTTAGAGGTCTAGGCTAGAGACATGTTCTAGCATCATTAAGCATAGCAGCTGTCATTAACATTATGTGTTACATTCCAGAGGTGAAACCCTGTCCCACGTATGGAAGTATATAGGACTCTACTCCATGTATGAAAAGTATAAGGGGATGCACTCATCATATGGTTACACATTAGACAACACTACTATGGACTCGACTCCCACGTACCGTCGAGTATATATTGGGACACACCACTAGGTTGCAAGCCTGCCATAGGTAACTGAGTCAGTCACCTTGTAGATGTGATACATTGAACAAAACATTCGGGGAGATTAGCTGCAGTACATTAATTCCTTGGTAATCTCTTTTATCATTTATCACCAAGGTTTATATTATAGTTCATGGATACCTTGTAATACTTTTTACTTAGCTCACCCTTTTTTGATTTATTTTTGTATTTAATTTCTAAAAATAACTACCCACGAGAACATCCTATGTGTGCAGTTCTTCGGCCTCATCTTGCATGGTTAATTATAAATATTGATTGCTTGATTAGGTGATTCACCTTTTCCCTTGATGTTTTTGTAGAGGTCATCGTGGCTAAATCCTCGAATTCACTTCATCCATCTTCTAAAGGAACTCAAGCGCCTTCTCTTGAGATTTTGCAATTTCCAGCTAGACCGCTTGAAGCTCAACGTGTTGAACTTGGAGTTGTCATAAGTTTCCAACCGATCTCGTCTCGACCACCACCTGACGAGTGGCTCTTATCCTCATCTGAGGATCCTGAGCCGGAAATTCTTGAACCTTCTGCATAGTTTATGACCTTTCCTCCAAATCCTCTCTTCGATCCACACGTGGTCTCACCTGAAGGGTCATATAGTCCTTTTGACGGTCCCATAGTTCCTCTTCGTGCTCTCCCTATAGCATCTCGTACTACTTCTTGTCAGTTGTTTCCTCCAGAAATGGCATCGAATGTTAACGATATTCCACCTGTGAGTACTCAGATTCTTCCCCCAGAAACTTCTTCATCTTACATTCCAAAAGTTGACATTATTTATATGTTAAGGTTTTCCATATGTTACAACTCCTTAGGATGAAGGGAGTGGAATGAGTATGCCCTTTAGTCAAGTTGCGTCTATGCTTCCAGCGGGGTATAATTCTCTCCAAAGCCTTATTTCAGGAGCTTTTAGATCTACATATTTGTTTCATAAGCTTGTTTGGTCAACGGGCATTCCTCCATCTTCCGGCCCATTTGTTTCAAATGTGGTTGTCGCTACACAACCTATGGTTTCTGTTGATCAAATGACCATTTTGCTAGGACCATATACCCCCTTATCACTATCCAAAATTAGTACGATTCCACCTTTAAGTGGTCAATCTATGACTTCATCTATTCCTGGGGGAAAATCATATCCTTTATACGTACCTCCCTTATCGAGTGGGGGGAATATTAATTCAGGAATTGTATCGGGAGTGGGAAAACCTAACTCTAGTCTTGGTGGAGCTTTGTTTTCACAACCAACAAGTGTTGTTGTAGGAAATATACCAGGAGTTCACCCTACTTCAGCCCAACTTGTTTATCAACCACCCCACTTCTAGTATCCCTATGTTCAACAACCCCATGTTCAACAGTTGAACGTACAATATCAGTATGTTCAGCAACCGAACGTACAATATTAATATGTTCAAAAACTAAACGTTTCTCAGCCATATGTTGAACAACCCCAAAATTCAATGGGTGCAGCTGTGACTAACCCTCAGTTTGGTCCTCAAGTTCAAGCTGTTCTAAATCCTCTGGGTAAAATTGAAACTTACACCAATCAGCCTGGTGCTCCACACCAGCAAATTCCTCAAGGTCGGTTCTAGCAACCCTAATAGGGAGCTTACATCCAGCAGGGGCCCTATCAACAACCCTAACATAGATATTATGTTCAGCAGGGGCGTTATCAACAACCGCAGGAAGGGCCATATGTTTAGCAACTATCGCAACAAGGTACTTATCAACGACCCCAGCCCCAACAAGGTCCCTATCAACCGTATATACCTTATCAACAATAGTGGGGATAATGGAGGCAGTATGGTCAAAATAGATCCCAATGGGGGAAGAATTCATTCTAGCAAGGTCAGAACCCCCAGATGGGAAACTTCCAAAGTATTTTTTCTCCATATCACCCTCCGTTGCCATTCTTGGCCACATTGGAATTGCCTGATGCGTCTAAGTTGAAAAATTATCCTATCCAACACATGGCTCACTGGCCTCTAGTTCCAACTAAGATTCATAAGTATTGTTCAAAGTTTGAAGGAAAATCTAGGGAAGACCCCAAGCCATGTGATGATATACTATTTATGGTGCTCTTCCAATTCTTGGGTTGATGATTCTATTCATCTATGTCTTTTCCAGCGCAATATGATGGGTGCTACTCCTAAATGGTACATTGAACTTCCTCGTGGTGTTTTCTACGATTTCAATACCTTATCCATGGCTTTACTAGTGCATTTCCAATTGCCTTCTCGCTATGAGACTGGTACCCATCTCTTGACATATTTGAAGCAGTCACCTACCACTCATATTTCGGATCATATCCATGAATGGAGGTGCAAGTACCACCTTATTAAATTTGAAATCCCTTATCAGGTTTTGACTGAATGGTTCAAAAATTATTTTGTCCCTAAAATATCCAAATTTCTCACCATGGGTGGATGTGTGACGTAAGAGGAAGTAATGGCCCCTGTCGAGTATCTAGATTTGGTCTATTCCCAATCTAGGACTCTATTTGATCTTTTTCCTAATGCACCATGACCTTCAACCGACCCAACATCGTTGCAATCTCTTGCTATGCCTCTTATTGATGGCGTCATTGGGAAAATGGCCCATACTAATCATAGTACACTCGAGGCTTCTTCGAAGTCT